>CP092730.1:3362500-3962500 GCA_030273425.1 Microplitis manilae | reverse complement strand
AAAATTAAATGAATCATAAAAAAATAGTTGTAATAAATTACAGTTTTTTTTTTGCGGTGAAAATTATTAGGGTAATATAAATTGAAAGAAGTTAAAATGTAAATTACAAATATTCATAATTAATATTCGTTTGATTAAAATTTTTTTATTTTTTTGACAACAAATATGTAAAAAATATAACATGAATGATGGTAAATGAATATTTACATAAATATATCTTAAATTAAGTCACGGCGAGAAACAACATGAACTCTGCTTGATGTAACATGGATTTCATTTCATCTCTACTATTTTCTATGATTATTTCGGAGTATCCAAATCAGTTATATCATGCTCTACAGAAAAATAAGAAAAACTATTTAACTAAAATGATAATTATTTTTATATTAATAAGTTTAAAGATTTCCGATATGTATGAAGACTTTAATCTTATCCGTTTAATTGTACTGACTCATTAACATTGTATATAGTTCACCTAGACCCCATGAATTGACCAACACATCCATTTCAATCAATTTTTAAAAAACTTTATGGGCCACTTTAAACTTTTTTATTTAAAATTCGACACAAAAATATGTGTTTATGTTCAGTATTCAGTATCATATCTTTGTTAAAAAGGGTTATAGCTTTATTTGTTTATGAACGATCTTCACAGCGCACCGTAAAAAAAGACACATTCACTCCAAAAATAATTTATTAACTGTTAATAAATATTTGTTAATTATTAATGCATATTTATTAACTGTTAATAAATGTACTTTTATTCCAAAGAAATATTTATTAAATGCTAACAAATATTTATTTGTATTTAATAAATGAAATTATTGCATCCAAACAAATGAATTTATTAACATTTAATAAATTCTTCTATCAGTGTGCAGAAAAATTTTTGCTTCAATCAATTAAAAAAAAATCATCAATTAGGTGATTTTGAGGATGTACGAAAAATCTTAAACTTTTTTTTGAGAAAGAAACAGCATAAATACAACAATATTGCTTTATTTTTCTCAAAAAGTTCATTTTAAAACAAAGAAAATAAAAATAAAATTTCATTTGCTTTACTATTAACCAATCGACAAGCTTTTAAAAAAGAAAAATCAATTTTTTTGAAAAAATCACAACTCGATTACGGTTAAAAAAAAAAATCAAAACAGCTTCTGTTACTGACTACAACTTTCAAAGAATCTAAGAATTTAAAAGTCGAAGTGCTCGATTAGGCATGGAAAACTCCATATACATTATGTATATAGTGTAAGCCGTCTTACAATATTTTAAGCTTCACACAGTTGAAAATTTTGTGTTCTTGTGTATAAAAATTCAATGGTTAAATATTTCGTGTCAATTACTCTGTACTATCAAGTGTAAATTTAACTATAGTTAAATGTGTTATTTGATCTCAAGAAGTTTTAAACCTGTGTTATTGTTAGATACAAGTATAATGTGTTAAGCTAATACAAAAAATTGAGTGGACCATTTGAGATATGTGATTTGTGTTAAATTTAACACAAATTTTTCAACTGTGCATTTATTTATAACATCACACTGAAATTTTTCATTAAATTAAAATTATTCACAAGAAAAAAAGTAACTTTTAATATCGAATTCAATCAGGTTTGACAAGCCGATATCAATCCTAATATTTTACAATATGAAGAAAACAGTAATTGTTAAATACACATTCGAAATCGCATCTTTCATTCAAAGAAATAACTAGACTTATTTAAATGTAAAAAAATTAACTGTTACATAGAATCATTTAGCTAAGAAAAAAAAGCTGGGTATGTTACAACTTTTATAACTAGTTTGATTTATTATTTGAAAACATATATACCTGGTTAAACTTGTTATTAGAACCCATACAAAAATCTTCAGCCGATGGTGAGTCTTCAGCCTACGAAAAAAAAATAGATAATTATAATATTTAAAATTTTTTTTTATTTCATTAACTAAACGTTAGTAACTTACGTCAAACCAAATTTCTCGGTCCAGAGTTTCTGTATCATAGTCTCCATATATCCAGGAATCAGGCACTGTATGGATTGTAGTTGAGCTTTGATCATAGATAGGAGAAGCAATGATTTCATCCACATTTTCTACTGACGATAAGTTGTTATCTTCAGAAATTTCCACGTGAGGCAATAAATTAGTTGCATTTGTATCATGATCATCAACAGTTTGATTGTAAAGTTGATTACCTTTATTTGCAGTTGTATCCTAACGAAAAAATCAAAATATTATATACATAAGTGTTTTTTACAAAATATTTAAAATTTATATTCATAACATTACAATTGTTTGAATGAAAGTATCATAAGTTTTTTATGACCCTAAAGTTAGCCGACATCCGTCATTTTTAATATAAAAAATCTTATAACTTTACTAAAAAAAGTATTTTCAAATTTAAAAAAAATACTCGTGTAGATTTTTCAATTTTCTAGACGCGTATTTTTTTAAAAAAGATCAAAAAATACATACTCGACTTATAATTTGAAATTAAAGAAAGTTTAAGATTACTGATTTTTTATTTAAAAATTTTACAAACGTCATAAATTTTTGATTTTTACTTATTAATTCTTACTTAATTTTTCGAAATCTAGACGAGTATTTTTTTTATTTTTCACTTTGCCAAGTTTTAATCTGAAAAGCAACTGTTACCTGCTATTTTTGAGTATACTCAATACAAAATATTTTATAAAATATTTTGTAATTAAAAAAGAAAAAAAAAAAAATAATAATTTCAATTTTGAAAAAATAATCGTGTAGATTACTTAATTTTCTAAACGAGTAATTTTTTAAAAGAACAAAATTCATGACTACAAGTGGGGACTCATAGTCATAAACACGGGAGCCTCCGACTGAAAATTTTAAATAGAAATTAGCTTTTAATTAATTATAAATTTATGAATTTTTATTTAAAATAACAATTCGAGTTTTTTTGTTCTTTTTAAAAAAAAACTACTCGTTTAGAAAATTATGTGATGTACACGAGTATTTTTTTAAATTTGCAAATTTTTTTTTTTTTTTTTTTTAAATTACAAGATATTTTATTTAAAATTGGCGGGTAACGGTTGCTTTACGGATTAAAACTTGGCAAAGTGAAAAAAAAATACTCGTCTAGATTTCGAAAAATTATATGTAAAAATCAAAAAGTTATGAGGTTTGTAAAAATTTTGAAATAAAAAATCAGTAACCTTAAAATTTAATTTAAAATTATAACTAGAGTATGTATTTTGTGATCTTTCTTTAAAAAAAAACTCGTCTAGAAAATTAAAAATCTACACGAGCATTTTTTAAAAATTCAAAAAATATTTTTTTTCTAAAGTTATAAGATTTTTTATTTATAAAATGGCGGATATCGGCTAACTTCAGGGTTATTTAATTATTATCCAAGAAATAAATAAATTTATACTTACAGCGCAACGAACTTTTTTTATTTTGTCATAAAAAGTTGATCGCGGCATAACGCCGTCACCATCAGGACCCAAATATAATTTATAAGGGCCTCGCTTCATTCTTCAATTTCACTTGTAATAACTTATCACGATGAATTTATATTAAAAATACAATAGCCTGTCTTAATTAAAATGAATAGAAGTAAAACTATCACTCTTATCTGACTAAATAATACTAAATTGAGGTTTGAAAGTTTTATTAAGCTACACTATTATATACTTTACAAATTTTCAGTCCTTATTGTAGGCTATTATTCACATAATTCACTAATCAGATAACTGATCACCACATACAATTTATATTTCAATAAAATAATATTTCACTTTGGCTGTTCGAATAAAGCAACTAAATAATGCAATTGATTTATTTCACGATATCAGAAAAATCACATTTCATCTAATTACATTTGTCAGACACGTACTCATGAGCATGAGATCTACACAAATGACTATAATTTATGACGATAAGCGTGTCAGTCTAAATATAGTCAATAGACGAAATGCTTCCTCTTTGTTTACTTTTGGCTGTAGCTAACCCGTGTTATGAGTGCATCCAGATCACGTGTAACTCAAGGCGCTAAAGTTCTTTCAAATTGTATTGGCTCTTGCAGGGGTGAAGTAACATCTTAAGTCAGAAGGATCTCTAACTTCCTACTCTTCAGCCTTGCCCCTCTTATGCTTGTATATACACATGCTTACATATACATTCGATCCTTCATGTATTTGTATATCTATATTTACTAAATATAGCTATACTAATACATGGAGTGATCAAGTACTACATCTTTTACCTTATTATATTTATTAAAACTTGATGTTTCTATCCCTATCAAGCATGTATAAAGAACATATTTTTAATCCCTCTATGTATATATATATATATATATATATATATATATATATATATATATATATATATATATATATATATATATATATATATATATATATGTGTTTTTATAATTATATTTTTTATATATTCGAACAATTTATATATTTAAACATACTTTTTTTTATAAATTTTTTTCATAGGGGGGGAGCTCGAGCTTTGTTTTTCATGTGAATTATTAAGAACGTAATAAGTTATTACTAATAACTAATTATTCATCATTAATTAAGTAATTAATAAGTAATTTAAAATTTAAAAAAATTACGATAAAGCACCATTAAAATTTGAAAAAACAAAAAACATTTAATTGTTTTAAAGGCGAGTCAGTACTCGAGTAATATTTTTTGTTTAGATAAATAATAAATTCAAAAGATAGTGACGATAACGACGGATCAAAAGTAAAAAAAAAAAAAAACAAAAAAAAAAATTTCCTTCCAAGCCGAGTCTTTATGCGGTACTCTGGTACGCCGCATGGAGAGGGTAAATCATGACGTGTGATGTGCCTACACTTTTAACAACAACACTTGATACCTCTACCCCCGTTTTGAGATAAATGGTTAGTCTGTGGTGTTTTTATGCGGTAGAGCGCGTGCCGTGCCTATTGTTCATCCGTGTAAGCATTCGAACTGTCGTTCAGTCGTGTTAAGTGACCCAAGCGAATCAAACAAAAGCAAATTTCTAAAATGAAGTACGCATTGGTATTAGTACCTAAAGAGGCTAATAAAGAACTGATTGTTAGCACTAAATATATAAAAAATTTCGTTAATTATAACCGATGGACAAAAAATAATGTTTTTCATTACCAGAGGGACGAAAGAAAATTCAAATGTGTGATACTACATATTGCAGGTAAGGTCATTGAAATAAAGTTTCTTAAATAATTTAACTTCGATATTTTTTAAATTACCGAATCACTTTTTTGTAAATTTTTTTTTTTTTTGATATTCACATTATGAATAATATTTCAAGATTGTTGATTGAATGTGGCCCAATTAACTGTTTTGTATGTTATTCGGTGAAATAAGTTTTGTACAGACAGTTGTCAATCCCTGGTTAAAAAAGAGAATTAAAGAGGATTAAAAAAGCACACATTTTTAATACTACTTAATACTCTCTAATACTCTTAATTCTCCGGAGAATTCAAATCGAAACTGAAATGAATCCTTTTTAATTCTCCTCCAAATTTTTATCATTTTAGGATTAAAAAGAATAAAAAAGGATTAAATATTTTTAATACTAACTAATTCTTTTTAATTCTAAAATAATATTGCAATTTCTGATCTCGCGGAGAATTCAAGAGGATAAAAGAGGATTGGAAAAAGTTTAATTCTAACTAATCCTTTTTAATTCTAAAATAATATTGCAATTTCTGATCTCGCGGAGAATTCAGGAGGATAAAAGAGGATTGAAAAAAGTTTAATTCTAACTAATCCTTTTTAATTCTAAAATAATATTCGATTTCGGATCTCGCGGAGAATTCAAGAGGATAAAAGAGGATTGGAAAAAGTTTAATTCTAACTAATCCTTTTTAAATCTAAAATAATATTGCAATTTCTGATCTCGCGGAGAATTCAGGAGGATAAAAGAGGATTGAAAAAAGTTTAATTCTAACTAGTCCTTTTTAATTCTAAAATAATATTCGATTTCGGATCTCGCGGAGAATTCAAGAGGATAAAAGAGGATTGGAAAAAATTTAATTGTAACTAATCCTTTTTAATTCTAAAATGATATTCCATTTCTGATCTCGCAGAGAATTCAAGAGGATAAAAAAAAGTTTAATACTAACTAATTCTTTTTAATTCTAAAATAATATTGCAATTTCTGATCTCGCGGAGAATTCAAGAGGATAAAAGAGGATTGGAAAAAGTTTAATTCTAACTAATCCTTTTTAATTCTAAAATAATATTGCAATTTCTGATCTCGCGGAGAATTCAGGAGGATAAAAGAGGATTGAAAAAAGTTTAATTCTAACTAATCCTTTTTAATTCTAAAATAATATTCGATTTCGGATCTCGCGGAGAATTCAAGAGGATAAAAGAGGATTGGAAAAAGTTTAATTCTAACTAATCCTTTTTAATTCTAAAATAATATTGCAATTTCTGATCTCGCGGAGAATTCAGGAGGATAAAAGAGGATTGAAAAAAGTTTAATTCTAACTAATCCTTTTTAATTCTAAAATAATATTCGATTTCGGATCTCGCGGAGAATTCAAGAGGATAAAAGAGGATTGAAAAAAGTTTAATTCTAACTAATCCTTTTTAATTCTAAAATAATATTCAATTTCTGATCTCGCGGAGAATTCAAGAGGATAAAAAAAAGTTTAATTCTAACTAATCCTTTTTAATTCTAAAATAATATTGCAATTTCTGATCTCGCGGAGAATTCAGGAGGATAAAAGAGGATTGAAAAAAGTTTAATTCTAACTAATCCTTTTTAATTCTAAAATAATATTCAATTTCTGATCTCGCGGAGAATTCAAGAGGATAAAAAAAAGTTTAATTCTAACTAATCCTTTTTAATTCTAAAATAATATTGCAATTTCTGATCTCGCGGAGAATTCAGGAGGATAAAAGAGGATTGGAAAAAGTTTAATTCTAACTAATCCTTTTTAATTCTAAAATAATATTGCAATTTCTGATCTCGCGGAGAATTCAGGAGGATAAAAGAGGATTGAAAAAAGTTTAATTCTAACTAATCCTTTTTAATTCTAAAATAATATTCGATTTCGGATCTCGCGGAGAATTCAAGAGGATAAAAGAGGATTGGAAAAAGTTTAATTCTAACTAATCCTTTTTAATTCTAAAATAATATTGCAATTTCTGATCTCGCGGAGAATTCAGGAGGATAAAAGAGGATTGAAAAAAGTTTAATTCTAACTAATCCTTTTTAATTCTAAAATAATATTCGATTTCGGATCTCGCGGAGAATTCAAGAGGATAAAAAAAAGTTTAATTCTAACTAATCCTTTTTAATTCTAAAATAATATTGCAATTTCTGATCTCCCGGAGAATTCAAGAGGATAAAAGAGGATAAAAAAAGGTTTAATTCTAACTAATCTTTTTTAATTCTAAAATAATATTGCAATTTCTGATCTCGCGGAGAATTCAGGAGGATAAAAGAGGTTTGAAAAAAGTTTAATTCTAACTAATCCTTTTTAATTCTAAAATAATATTCAATTTCGGATCTCGCGGAGAATTGAAGAGGATAAAAGAGGATTGGAAAAAGTTTAATTCCAAGTAATCCTTTTTAATTGTAAAATACTGTTCAATTTCGGATCTAGCGCGGAGAATGCAAGAGGATAAAAGAGGATTGAAAAAAGTTTAATTCTAACTAATCCTTTTTAATTCTAAAATACTGTTCAATTTCGGATCTCGCGGAGAATTCAAGAGGATAAAAGAGGATTGGAAAAAGTTTAATTCAAACTAATCCTTTTTAATTCTAAAATAATATTCAATTTCGGATCTCGCGGAGAATTGAAGAGGATAAAAAACGATTGGAAAAAGTTTAATTCCAAGTAATCCTTTTTAATTTTAAAATAATATTCAATTTCGGATCTCGCGGAGAATTGAAGAGGATAAAAAACGATTGGAAAAAGTTTAATTCCAAGTAATCCTTTTTAATTTTAAAATACTGTTCAATTTCGGATCTCGCGGAGAATGCAAGAGGATAAAAGAGGATTGAAAAAAGTTTAATTCTAACTAATCCTTTTTAATTCTAAAATACTGTTCAATTTCGGATCTCGCGGAGAATTCAAGAGGATAAAAGAGGATTGGAAAAAGTTTAATTCTAACTAATCCTTTTTAATTCTAAAATAATATTCAATTTCTGATCTCGCGGAGAATTCAAGAGGATAAAAAAAAGTTTAATTCTAACTAATCCTTTTTAATTCTAAAATAATATTGCAATTTCTGATCTCGCGGAGAATTCAGGAGGATAAAAGAGGATTGAAAAAAGTTTAATTCTAACTAATCCTTTTTAATTCTAAAATAATATTCGATTTCGGATCTCGCGGAGAATTCAAGAGGATAAAAGAGGATTGAAAAAAGTTTAATTCTAACTAATCCTTTTTAATTCTATAATAATATTCAATTTCTGATCTCGCGGAGAATTCAAGAGGATAAAAGAGGATAAAAAAAAGTTTAATTCCAAGTAATCTTTTTTAATTCTAAAATAATATTGCAATTCCTGATCTCGCGGAGAATTCAGAAGGATAAAAGAGGTTCGAAAAAAGTTTAATTCTAACTAATCCTTTTTAATTCTAAAATAATATTCAATTTCGGATCTCGCGGAGAATTGAAGAGGATAAAAAACGATTGGAAAAAGTTTAATTCCAAGTAATCCTTTTTAATTTTAAAATACTGTTCAATTTCGGATCTCGCGGAGAATGCAAGAGGATAAAAGAGGATTGAAAAAAGTTTAATTCTAACTAATCCTTTTTAATTCTAAAATACTGTTCAATTTCGGATCTCGCGGAGAATTTAAGAGGATAAAAGAGGATTGGAAAAAGTTTAATTCAAACTAATCCTTTTTAATTCTAAAATAATATTCAATTTCTGATCTCGCGGAGAATTCAAGAGGATAAAAAAAAGTTTAATTCTAACTAATCCTTTTTAATTCTAAAATAATATTCAATTTCGGATCTCGCGGAGAATTGAAGAGGATAAAAGAGGATTGGAAAAAGTTTAATTCCAAGTAATCCTTTTTAATTTTAAAATACTGTTCAATTTCGGATCTCGCGGAGAATGCAAGAGGATAAAAGAGGATTGAAAAAAGTTTAATTCTAACTAATCCTTTTTAATTCTAAAATACTGTTCAATTTCGGATCTCGCGGAGAATTTAAGAGGATAAAAGAGGATTGGAAAAAGTTTAATTCAAACTAAGGTAAAAGCCCCTATTATTGACACTATAAGAATGTCTGTGATTATTTGAATTTTTTTATCATATTTAATATTAATATAATCAACATTTTGCATTGAACGTTTTAATTGATGTTTCTACTTGTATATTTAAATTAATTTACGTAAATAACAATAAAACAAATAAAAAATATATTAATTAAAAACCAACAAGTCGAGTACAGATATTATTGACGGGGTAAAATAGTGTCAGAGCCAACTATTGACATACCAAGGATCCTATTATTGACAGGTCTAATGCGCATGCGCGGCAGTTTATAAAAAATTATTAAAGACCACCGTCAATTAGGTTCAAATTAATAATAAATATTTTAATTAAAAACGACAAAATACGATAATTACAATTAAAAATTCATCTAGGACACACTTTTATTGTTTTATAAATTCGACGACACTATTCTTGATTCGACAATTTTTTATTCAATGTTTTGTTTATTATGAAATTACTAGACAGCGTGTTAACATAAATATATCGATATGTATGTTAAGGAGGTTAAATTACTTGAGTTTGTGGCCTGTCACTAGTTGACACGCGTGAATTTTTATGTACCGACTATTGACGTCCGCTATTTTTAAATCATAATTAAGATTTATCAGTCGAAATCAATGATTCTAGGGTTATTTAGACTATAAATAACCTGGAACAATTTTTAATAATACACTTACATTAGAACTGTATAGGGAAATCCGTTTCTAAAAATATGATCTCTCTAAACGAAATTGTTAAGAAATTTAAAACACTCTAGCGAAAGTGGCCTAGTCGGGAAAATAAATTTTTTTACAGCGAATAGTTTATACCCAGAAGTAAAATTGAACTATTTTTCCATTTAAAAATATCAAAAAATTGATAAAAAGTTTTAAGCAATGTGATTATCTATACAGTTAATTAAAAAATTAATAAATTAAAACAATATGTCAATAGTAGGGGCCCTGTCAATAATGGGGGCTTTTACCTTAATCCTTTTTAACTCTAAAATAATATTGAATTCCTGTTCTCGTGGAAGATTCAAGAGAATAAAAAACGATTGGAAAAAGTCTATTCCTCAATAGTTCTCTTTAATTCTAAAATAATATTCAATTTCCGATCTCGCGAAGGATTCGAGAGAATAGAGGAGGATTGGGAAAAGTTTAATTCTAACTAATTCTCTTTAATTTTTAAATAATATTTCAATTTATGTTTTCGCGGAGGATTCAAGAGAATGAAAGAGGATTAAAAAAATTTAATTCTTTCTAATTCTCATATAATATTGAATTCCTGTTCTCGCGGAGGATTTAAGAGAATAAAAGACGATTGGAAAAAGTCTCATCCTAAATAATTTTTTTTAATTCTAAAATGACTTGGAATTTCTGTTCTCGCGGAGGATTCAAGAGAATAAAAGACGATCGGAAAAAGTCTAATCCTAAATAATTTTTTTTAATTCTAAAATGACTTAGAATTTCTGTTCTCGCGGAGAATTCGAGAGAATGAAAGAGGATTCGAAAAAGTTTAATTCTAACTTATTTATTTTTATTTCAAACTAATGTTGCAATTTCTGTTCCTGCTGAAAATTCGAGAGAGTTGTATCCATAACAAAAAAAATTATTTTTCTCTTTAACTTTAAAAAAACAAAATAATAATAAATTGTAATTTTATATATAGAAAAATTTTATTTTGGGAAAAAAATAATAATTTTATACGTGAAATTTTATTTCCTTCTATGGAGAAATTTATGGAAAAAAAAGTATTTAAAAGGAAAAAGGCAACGGGAAAAAAATGTAAGAGTGATCGTGGGACTCTCGCCGGACCGACAATCCGGCGGGAGAGAGTAAGTGAGCGAAAGATAGTTCTGCGCTCACCGCTAGAGCGTGTGGGCTTCTTGGATATGGACACTTATAGTAGAAGTGTTAAAAGCGCATGCAGTAAACGTTATTGTCAGTCAGCACTCCACTGCTACCAAGTGAACTTTACGTAGCAGAGTGCGAAGTACCTACTGGTAGTGGCGCAGTATACCCTGCACCACGTACTAAATTTATATATATATATATATATATATATATATTCCTTGGGAATAGCTATTATTCTATTCGAATTCTCTGAAGGGAAATAAAAAGTATTGGAAATTTCTAAACATGAATTCTCCTTAATTCTATTTAATTCTCTGAAAATAATTAAAAAGTATTAAAAATTTCTAAATATGAATTCTCCTCAATTCTATTTAATTCTCTGGAAAGAATTAAAGAGTATTAAAATTTTCTAAATATGAATTCTCCTCAATTCTATTTAATTCTCTGAAGAGAATTAAAAAGTATTAAAAATTTCTAAATATGAATTCTCCTCAATTTTATTTAATTCTCTGAAGAGAATTAAAAAGTATTAAAAATTTCTAAATATGAATTCTCCTCAATTTTATTTAATTCTCTGAAGAGAATTAAAAAGTATTAAAAATTTCTAAATATGAATTCTCCTCAATTTTATTTAATTCTCTGAAGAGAATTAAAAAGTATTAAAAATTTCTAAATATGAATTCTCCTCAATTTTATTTAATTCTCTGAAGAGAATTAAAAAGTATTAAAAATTTCTAAATATGAATTCTCCTCAATTTTATTTAATTCTCTGAAGAGAATTAAAAAGTATTAAAAATTTCTAAATATGAATTCTCCTCAATTTTATTTAATTCTCTGAAGAGAATTAAAAAGTATTAAAAATTTCTAAATATGAATTCTCCTCAATTCTATTTAATTCTCTGAAGAGAATTAAAAAGTATTAAAAATTTCTAAATATGAATTCACCTCAATTCTATTTAATTCTCTGAAGAGAATTAAAAAGTATTAAAAATTTCTAAATATGAATTCTCCTCAATTTTATTTAATTTTCTGAAGAGAATTAAAAAGTATTAAAAATTTCTAAATATGAATTCTCCTCAATTCTATTTAATTCTTTGAAAAGAATTAAAGAGTATTAAAAATTTCTAAATATGAATTCTCCTCAATTTTATTTAATTCTCTGAAGAGAATTAAAAAGTATTAAAAATTTCTAAATATGAATTCTCCTCAATTCTATTTAATTCTCTGAAGAGAATTAAAGAGTATTAAAAATTTCCAACTATGAATTCTCCTCAATTCTATTTAATTCTCTGAAGAGAATTAAAAAGTATTAAAAATTTCTAAATATGAATTCTCCTCAATTCTATTCAATTCTCTGAAGAGAATTAAAAAGGATTAAAAAAATTTTTAATCCTCTTTAATTCTCTTTTTTAACCAGGGATAAGTTTTTAATGCAAGCACATATTAAATATCTTTTATTTATGTAATAAATAGAAATCATATGAATATTATGAATTACTGACATTGAAATTAATTATGAATCACTAATAGAATGTAACTTTATTTCGAAACATTATAACCCCTTAAAAAAAATTGATGAAAAAATAGATTTTTAATCGCTAACTTTTGGTTAATTTTCCTATATATTTTTTATATTTTAAATTTAATTAAAATATATGAAAAATATAATTATGCAAATATAAGAAAAATATTTTTAATTCAACCAACAACACATGGAAAAAAATTTGAAAAATTTATATATTTTTAATAATAAAATTTTCCGTGCATCACTCGAATTTGTAATATAATCACATTTTCCATGTAAGTGTTTATATTGGGTCATGTCAATATTTTTATCTCGAAAAAAACTTAAATTTCACTGAATATATATTATTATTTTAATTCATCAATTACAAAATATTCGTTATTTTTGCAATTAAAATAAATATGATAAAAATGGTAATTTAAAAAAACAATAAAACATTGAATGACAATTTTTACGTTGTATTTTATAATACATTTACTTTAGGTAAAAATATTATTTAAGTATAATTTCAATTTACATTATTTATTGCAGTATTCTAATAAAGTATTCAAATTCATGCACTATATTACTTAAATTATAATTATAAAATTGCAAATCGCTCACCTGACTACACGGAAAAAAAAGATTTCTTGGCGTAAAAAATTTTTTCTTGTTCTAAAAAAATTTTTACTTGACCCAAGAAATTTTTTGTATTATAAAGTGAAATCAAAAATTTTCTTGGGGTGAGAAAAAATATTCTTGAAATAAGAAAAATTTTTGTCTTCAATTCATAATACAAAATATTTCTTGCGCTAAGAAATTCTTTTTTTCTGTGTCCTATTTTAAATCGAAGGGCTTGAAGTGTATTCACTTCTTGCTGTTTTATAAACTTACTGTAATAAGTATGTGTCAAGTGATATTATAAATTTCAGATACACAAAAGGAATTACTTGATCCGGACCTTCGAATTCGATATCCTGTCATCACAAACCCTTCAGCTTTGGATTCATCTAGCGACGAAGAAGAAGAAAAATCGGGAATTACTTCCGCTAAGACAATTAGAAAAGTATATACCCAACTATTTACCTTGAAAAATTTACATTAAACAACTATTTATGCAAGTTAATATTTTTTACTTTATACATTTTCAGAACAAAAAGCAAGCTGAAATAAGATCAAAGAAACAAAGAACAGAAAATATAATTGAGCTTTACAAAGTAAGTAGCAAAATAAAAAAAAAACAGTTTGCATAAATCCAGCTATAAGAAAAAAAATAGCAACAAGATTTTTATACACAACATAAATACATCATTTTATTTTATTATTTATTTATTTGTTTTCATTTATCGTTTGTTTTAAAACTTGTTCAAGACTTCCAGTGAAACAAATTTACCTTGTAACACCAAACAAATTAACGACATACCAAAAAAAGCAGATTATGAAAATGCTGATTTGCCTATAAGTTCGTTGTCTACAATTGATACAGAAGAAAACGTATATGTTGAACCTATAGTCATTATAAAAAATCAAACAAATAACAACCAAAATGCAGGGAAACGGCTTAAAGAGAATGCTGTGAATGAAATGAGTCTACAAGGAAACGATTTCGAAGATGATCTGCTGAAAGGACCGAGTGAGCAAGAAACGTATGACGAGATGGCTCAATTCGAAACAATGAGTGATTTTCAACACGATAAAAGCCCAGAAAGTAGAAAGGTATAAATTTTTCAACAATTTAGGGATAACTTAAAAGTTAGAGTATTTTGTAAAAAATCAGACATTTGTTTTTTTTTTTATGAAACAATGTCACGTTTAGTTTTTACATAATTTTCGGCCACACATGTAATTTTTAAAAGCGTATGTTTTTTTCTTATAATTTTTAGTTACGTGACATTTTTTAAAAAGAAAATTTAATCACAGTTCTCCGAACATTATTCGATTAGAACGTAAATAAAAATTAAATTAAAGTAAGTAAACAAAAAAAAAATTTTCCACCACAAAAAACAAGTTTTAATTTTTTTGTTTTCTTTGACTTTTTCTGACATTTCTTGGATATTTTTTGTTTTTTCTCTTTTTCCCTCACATTTACTGAGTAACTAACGCAAAAATAAAAGAACAGAAAAGAAAAAATTATTTTTTCATTTTGATTACAATTACATAATTAAAGGAACAAAACTTGTTCCTTTAATTGTTTAGCAAAACTTTGATCGATCACCCCCAAAAAACGGTTCGGTAGAACAATTTGAAAATTTACAAGGTTATTGGGAGTACATTAAACTAAAAAAGTCCCTGGCAACATAAATTTTTTATCGATATTTACAGAGTAACGGTTGATTTGCTAAAAAACCGAAAAAAGTCTTTTTTTTTGTACTTCTAATGGATGTTAAAAATAAAAAAAATTTTTTTTTTTCTAAAAACGATGAGAGGGTCTTGTAGAGAATTTATTCAAGTTTTTAACGCCGCCCTCAACTTTCTGGTAAATCCAAAAGTGCACGACTCTGAATGCTCATTTGCAAAAAAAAAAAAAGAAAAATATACGTTAAAAGTTCCAAGGACAGTTTTTTTTCCTTTCTATTACAATAGAAATTTAAATTTCGCTCCGAAAAATAGTCGGATGTATTTTTTCGCGCAGGTGCGACTGCTGTGACGAAAATATATGTAAAAAACATATATAGATATACATAATTAGTAAAGTTCTTTTCATTAATTATAATTAAACCGCGCCGAATTTGATGGTCATTCATGACACACTTTTTCTTCGGCCCTAAAATAATCTTTTAAAAAAAAAGTAATACAAATGGCTTTTTTCTCGAGTTTTTGTGTTTACGGGTTACGGACACTTTTTCTAGTGCTTGACAGGAAACTTTTTTTTACATTTTGATATTTCTTTAGTTATTTAATACGTTAAATTAGTCTTTATAAGTAATAAAATTAATCCTTATTAAATTTTCTGTCCGACGATGTGTAACTTGGTTGAGCTCCGCGGACTATCAAAAATAAAATAGTAAAAACAGTGGCGAAAAAAAGGCAAGCTAAATTTTTCGATTGTAAAGCACACTCTACTACTTCCCATTAAGAGTTGTGTAAAAAAAAAAAAAAATTATAGCTAAAGCATCATACTAAGTAGTTCTGGTACGGGAAACCGAGGCAAGAAGGCCCCCATGAAAATTGGATGACAAAAATTTTTTTTCTTCTAATTACTCTAAATATGATATATTTACGCATTTTTAATCCTACGGATGATACCTTGGGCAAAATGGACCAGTCCAAAAAATATGAAAAATTCATTTTTTCAGAATTTTCCGGCTGATGCACTATGCCTGGGCCAAATTTAGTCACTAAAAATATTCGAAAATAATAATTTTTTTTTATTGAATGAATAAATTTTTTTAAAAAAGCAAAATTATCTATAATGTAAGAAACCAAAAAAAAAAAAAAAAAAAAAAACATTTTTTGGATGAAAAGTAATGGCAAGTAAAAAATATAGAATTTTTTTTCTATCAGATACCAAGTAGTAGTTAATCGAATCGCAGGGAAACGATTTAGGGGAGCCTGGGGCATGACGGTCTTCTTAAGCCGGTTTTTTCTTTTTGTGGCTTGCAACGATCAAATTCGTTTATTTTCCGTCTATTTCAAATGAATCAATCGAAATTTTGCAAAAAGTCTAAAAAAATAATTTTTTTTAATTTTTCGTAAAGTTATGACCTCCATAATGTTTTTATTATATTTCAGGTCAATATGTGATTTGTGGGGCAAAATGGACTACTCGAAAAAAAAAAATTGAAAACGGGAAATAAAAAAATAAAAAATTTTTTCGTTACAATTTTTTTTTTCGAGTGTCCCATTTTACCCCACATATCACATATTGACCTAAAATATGATAAAAACATTATAGAGATCATAGTTCGACAGAAAAGGGAAAAAAAAAATTTTTTTTCGTTACAATTTTTTTTTTCGAGTGGTCCATCTCTATTTTTGAGGGGGGCCTTCGTGCCTCAGGCTCCCCTATTAGACTTGAAAAATCGTTTTTTGAGTAATATAAAAATAAAAATAGTTGTTAAGAGAACGAAATATATTATTAACGTAAAACACGATAAAAAAAAAAAAATTCTTTTTATTATTTTTTCGAAGTGGCCTTCTTGCCCCCAAAAAAGAAATTTTCTTTTTCAGAGTTTTGGCAAAATGTCTATGAATTTGTTTGAAACCTATTTCAAGGGCATCAGCACAAAAGTAAACTGTTTTGATGGTTGAAAGCCACAAAAAGTAATAATCCGATTAAGGAAGGCTTTTTGTCGCGGCCTCCCCTACTGATTAATCAAGGAAAATTTTTTTGGAGCTTCAGCACAGTTTGGAGCAAACTAAACATTATGAAATTTTTCCTTAATTTTTTACTACTTTTTGATGTATATTTTGAAAACGTAATTTTAAATTCATTGAAAAATTTGTTATTTTTACGACATTACCATGTCTAAAAATTTCCATAGAATGCTCAAAATAAAAATTAGATTGATTATTTAATATCGAAAACTTTAATTCCTAAAAATCAAGACATAAACTTCTTAAAGTTATAAAAAGATATTGAATTCAGAAAAATGATAAATGTTATAGATTTTACTAATTTAAAAAAAAATGTATTTTCTACTGTTTTCAAGTTTTGAATGTTGAAAAAATTTTTATCGGTGTGTTATGAAGCTTTTCAAGCTTAAAAAAAATGAATATTTGTAGAGCTATTCGTTACATAGATACATCAGAACAATAATAAGATTAATATCGGTAAAAAAATAATTGTATATTTTTATTAGCAAAATTTTTACAAAATTAAAATTAATAAAAATAGTATTAGTAACTTTTTTGAGCATTATAGTAATGAACCAGAAAATATAACAGAATCTACTGAAAATTAATAATATGTAAGAAATCATAGTAAATTTGTTCTACAAATTAGTAATAGCAATAAAAAATAAAGAGTTTCGATGAAAATTAGTAATTACCTCGAAAAAATTATTAATATAAAAAAATTAAATTGGTAATTTGTTAATATAATAGTACGCCTATGCCATAAATTAAAGGAATACAAAATTTTTAGAAATTTTTTTGTGATTTTTACAAAGCTGTAACTTCGTGAAAAATTCTTGTGTCGAAAAGAAAAAGCGTTTTGTAGCTTCAAATTTCTACTTCCGACGCATTTTGAGCAAATTTCTTTGAGAGCTTCAGCTATTGCGCAAACATGAGAAATACCGTGAGTCAGAAATTTTCTAAACTTTTTTTTTCTTTGAGAGATCCCAAGGGTTGCGACAAAATTTTTTCAGCTAAGCCAATACATAGGTCGGTTAGCTAATAGAATCAGCTTTAATTTGCATTTTTTAGAGATTCGTAAGACACTTTGTTGCTGAGATATCAGTCTTCAAAAGGATAATGATCCCTTTGGGTTTGATCATCGATATTTCAGGTACGAATTATCGCACAGTAAACTTGAGGGCGGCGTTAAAAACTTGAATAAATTCCGTACAAGGTCCTTTAATCATTTAAAAAAAAATTTTTTTTTTTATTTTCAACATCCATTAGAAGTAAGTATAAAAAATTTATTTTTTTGATTTTTTAGAGAGTCAACCGCTACTCTGCAAATATTGATAAAAAGACTAATGTTGCCAGGTACTTTTTTAGCTGAATATACCCCCAATAATCCTGTAAATTTTTGAATTGATCTATCGAATCGTTTTTCGGAGTCAATTGATCAAAGTTTTGCTATTGAATTAAAGGAAAAAGTTTTGTTCCTTCCATTTTGTAATCATAATCAAAATAAAAAAATAGTTCTTTTTTGACTTTTCTTCCATATTTACTTTGGTTATTCTGCAAATGCGAGGAAAAGACAAAAAAAAAGTTAACAAAAAATCTTAAAAAAATTTTTCGAAAACAAAAAAAAAATTTTAATTTTATTTTTTAGATTTTTTTTTTGACGTGTTTTAGAAATTTTATTTTGTTCTTCACAAAGTTACAGCCTTGTAAAAATTACTAAAAAATTTCTAAAAATTTTCTGTTCTTTCATTTTATGGCATGAATGTAATTTCATCAAAAAAATTTGTCTTCATATCTTTGCGTTAATATAAGTTACAATTCAAAATATGTAATGATCATATGTCAAAATTCTTTGTATAAAAACATTTTTTACTGATTGTTATTCCAAATAGTCATCTATGCATACGCCAAAAAAATTGTTGTTCAAAATTGAAACTATTTTTTCATTATTGCGCTGTGTAAGCTCAATATGTTAAATGTTTTTACATTTCGAGCTTTTTCAGCTCAAAAGTGTGATGATTTTCCATTATTTTCGTAGTTTATACATTAGGATCTAAAATTATCAATATGTTTTAGAGCTCAATCGTTCATTTTATTTTATTTTAAAAATTTTAGATGTAAAAAAGCAAAACGAAAATATCACTTAAAATTTTTCTAACCACCATTTATTTTTAACCGATTATTGAATCTGTGTCAGTAGTCCTTACTATTGAGTACTCAACAATAAAATAAAATTTATTATGTTTTTGTAGGATATGTCATCAATTTCAACAGGGCGCAATGTTTCGGAATCTCGTCCTATTTTAAAGAGCATATTGGTAAGCGTAATTTAAATTATATTCGATATTAACATTTTAATTTTCATCATTGAGCTCACAATTATCAAATTTATTTAATTAATGCGATTTATATTCAGAATGTAGATTCAAATCAGTTGACAAAGCAACTATACGAAGAGAACACAAGAAAAGAAGAAGACATACGAAAACTGAAACGTGAGCTTCAGCAATCTAAATTAACAATAGCTCTAAACCAACGAAAAATAGAAGAACTACAACAACAGCTACAACAGCAACAACAACATCCACAACAACAACAACAACAAGACCAACAACAATTACAATGTCCTTATCGTAATCCTCACTTTTACCTAACTAACAGCATGTTCCACGTTGGAGATAACATAAATATCCCCAGCAGTGTAGCCCGTACTGCATTCGATGCTCATACTCCCTCAAAATTCCTTATTACCATGGCTCATGAGATTTGGAAGCCTATAACACTTTCTCAACGCGTAGTCCGAAAACAAAAAAATACAAGAGATCGTAAGGAATTAACTCCTCGTAAAAAAGAACTATTGAAGCTACATTTCATTAATTATTTAAATGAAAAAGTAAAATTTCGTGAAATACGTAATATGGAGATCGGAAATTATAACACTTATCTTGATAGAGCAATAACTAGTGCAAAAAAAAAAATTTTAAACAATAACTAATTCTATTTAGTATTTCATCATATCGTTATTTAATTATAAATTTAAGATAATAATGACTGCCATGATACTTAATTTAAAATATTTATTATATTTATTGTAAAGTCCAGAAGCTAACACAAACTAAATTTAACTTTAAAAAATTGTTATGCAATGAAAATTATTGCCTTTCTAGCCGGAACATTCAAAAATTTGTTCAACATATTATTTACAAACAATTATTAGGCTAGTTAATCATTTTAAAATAAAAGTCGATTAAATAAATTTTAATTGTCGTAAGTTCTCATTTGATTTCAACGATTAATATTATTTATTGTCAATTAAGATTTTTAATTAAAAATTGATTGATCGTAGAAAATTTGTTCTCATCGAAATATCGTTAACTTGTAAAAAGTTGATTTTTTATATTATCAAAGTTTAAAAATAAAAAAAGAAAATTTTTTTTAGCACAGTATGCTAAATCTTTCTTTTTTCTTTATTTTACAATATCTTGATAAACCTAACTTCTTCAATAAAAAACACTTCATACTACTGCAAATCAGAGAAAAAGTAGATATGTTATTATTCTATGTACCAGAAAAAAATTAAGAATGATCAAAATATATTTTTGAATATTATAACGATTTGATTTATTGCATCAATATTTTTTTTCTCTCCAAACTGATATTTATTTTATAAGAATTTATAAAACTTAATATTTCTGAAAAACTCTTTCTTGTGTAACAATCGGTACACCTGAGTCACCACTCAACTGAACCTTAAGTTCAGAAATTTTTCTCTTATTTTATTATTTTATAAGAATTAACCTGGAGAATTCGGAGCACACTCAAGAAAGGTACAATAATACATGAGTACCCGTAAATACGTATATGTGCATGAGTTTTTGTACATATGCGTGTGCTATATATGTGTACGTTGACCATATATAGATATCTATGACGTATTTTGGGCTTGCTCTGAATTCCCACAGAAAAGTATGCGAGTATGAGCGGTCAAGTTACAAGAAGGAGAGACGTAGATAAGAACAAGCAACTAGAAAATAGTACGTCTTTCTTTCTCTATGCACAGCTGCACCACCACGGCTGGTCCCTTACGAAGATACACCGACTCAATGTCTTCCAGATGTCCTATGTAAAGATTTCTCTGAGTCTTCCGCGGCCGCGAGTCCCTCGTCATAATAAAAGTCATCGTAAAGGCGTTAATAAATATGTCAAAACATTTTCTTGTTCTAGTTCGACTCAAATTTTTACGACTTTTCTATTTAAACCAATAGGTCCCACGTCTCCCGCGGATCCTTACTATTTCTTTTCCAATGTAGAAATCTATCTCTAATTCTATTTTATTTTTAATTTTTAATTGCATTTCTCAGAAGTGTCTAAAATATCGATAGTAAATGTCACCATATATTTTGAAGAAACATTGTTTTACAGAATCTCACGGTCTCCCGCGGATTCTTATTTTTCCCTTTTCCACCATAGGAAGCTCTTCTATTTTAAAAATTTTTAATTTCATTTCTTGGAATTACCTAAAATATTGGTCATAAATGTCATCATAGAAACGTAGTCTCTAAAATTTTACATGGTTCCCCGCAGAACCTCTCCGTCCCTTTTTCTATCCTCGAAGATTTTTCATCTCAATTTTGTATTATTTTTAAAATCATATTTTTCCTAGAGTATGTAATATATCGACCGTAAATGTCATCATATATTTATTACTTTATTTTTAAGCGGTCCACCGCGGACTTATTTTTCTATTTACATCCTGTTTGCTATAAAATTCCAAGAACTCCCGTAATAAAAATGTCATTTTCAGCTGTCCAAAGAAATCAAACCCTTCCATATTATTTTTCCTCTTTGTCTTTAACCCATTCTTTGTATCATCTTTGGTCCCACTCTTCTTTCGAACCTTTCCATATATAAACCCCGGAAAAATAATCAAAATCAGTCATTACCGCCGCAACTAAAACCCTTGTCGGATCTATCTAAATCCGAGAGTAAGACTCACTGAGTCGATTTCAAAGTTCGTTCTCGTGACGCTCCACGCCTAGGCAATCGGGGGTCCTAGTTCGATAATCGAAATTCGATTCTTTTATTAAACATCCAAAAGTCATTACTTCAGCTACTAAAACCCTTGTCGGATCTATCTACGAGTAAGACTCACTGAGTCGATTTCAAAGTTCGTTCTCGTGACGCTCCACGCCTAGGCAATCGGGGGTCCTAGATCGATAATCGTAAGTCGGTTCTTTTATTTAAAATATAAATTACGCAACTTAAATTTTATTCTTAAAAACTTTCCTCGTGAGGTCCTACGCCTAGGTACCTGGACTCCTAGGTTGGATACTTAGAGTAAAATCATTTGAGTTTGCATTAGAATTAACCAAACCCTTTTCTCGTGACGTCCACCGCCTAGGCAATCGGAGTCCTTGTTCGGGAATAATTAATTCTATTAATAAAACCCTAAAAATCATTATAACTTCACTCGAAGGCTAAGCCGGCCGTTCGGTTCAGCGTGCATAGCATCTTCGTGAAAAGATTCAAACTGTGAATCTCAATTAATTGCTATCATAAATCATTATAAAAATCTGCGTACACAGATTCAAATTGGTGAATCTGAAGTGAGTGTGTGTGCAGGTATATCAACCCATTGGGGTAAGTTCATTATTATAATATTTTGTAAAATTTAATCTGTCAATATACTACATATGTTTTGTGTACATTTGTCTTTTCATTTACTGTCCTTTTCTCTGGCATTCGAGTGCTGGTAGTTTAAGTCAAAGTAATTTTAAAGTAAGACAAGGAAAGAACACGGTCTTCTCGAGGGCCCATATTCATCGACCCAATATCCCTCTCGCTCAGAAATCCCGGACCTACCCTAACGCCACGCAGGTCATTGAACGGGATAGTCTATAGTACATCCGCTCGGTACGAATAGACAAATAAGTTATAAATGACAAAGAAATTATAACATTCTTATATCAGCCACGTGACCCAAATTCCTTGGTTGGATGACAGAATAAATATAATCTCTTATTGTAACTTATGATTAATTATAAATTAATAATCGGTGCCCAATCACGCATACGTTCTCACACTAACCACGTGACGGTTCAATCGAACTCCTTGGCTGAGTTATAGAACAGGGTAATTCGGCATTACGATATTAAATAATAATTTAAAATAACCCTTTCGCCCGTCGCCTTCACTCACTTCGATCGTGACACTTGCATTCCCTGTTTTCTTCATTAAACTCTGAATTAGTCTTAGTAACTCTTCACAACTCTTCTTGCGTGTTCTCCGTGTTTTTTCATTGAACTCTGAATTAATCTTAGTGAATCTTCATAACTCTTCTACAAAGTCCGAAATTTCAGAAAATATTAGACTTTTGAGGAGTTATTCTGAGCTCGTAGGACTTTTTAAGATTTTTGGGGTGTTTTGTTTTACTTTTCTGAAAAAGTAAGACTTCCAGAAAGTTTTATTCTGACTTCTGAAGAATTTCTTAGACTTTTTTCTGGGAAATATTTCCACCAGGGATATGAGTTAACTTTACATTTTATTAAGAATTTTTTATTTCATTAAAGGTAATTATTGAAATAAAATATTTCAGATTCGACAAATGAATTAAATGACCCAACTACACGTATTCGGACACCCAAAATTAATTTATCGTCTTTTAGTTCGAGTGATGATGATACTAAAGATTCGCTGATAAAATTAAAAAAAAAAAAAAGATTAGTAAGTCAACAACAAATATTTAAATATAACAAATTTGCTAAAAAAATATTTACTAAATGCTAAATTATTTATAAATAGTTGCGGAAACAAATAGAAGCCAATGTTGATAAAGAGAGAACGGATGATATAATAAAGGCACACGAAAAGGCACGCGACAAGTCAAAAGACGAGGTAAATATAATACAACAAAAAATTATCATTGATGATTTTTTTTACATTATAAAAAAATTTTCTATAAATTTATTTATCACATTGATCGAAATCTAAATAGTTAATTTATTTCTATTTTTTTTTTCTTTCATTTATAATAAATGTAATCTTTATTTTATTGAAGGGTCCTTTAACATCGAACCAGTATGTTTGCAGCGATTTAATGACCAATGAAAATTTAAAAGTAGGATCAACACCCGATGGAGGAGAAGCCAAAGAAATGATTGAAAATGATAATTCCCAAATCCATGCAAGTTCATGCGACAAGGTATACCTGAAATGCACATACTTTGTTTTTGTTTTAATGTCTCATTTTTTTTTAAAAGAAAATCTTTTGATGTATAAAAAAATTTTGTTTTTAATACTCAAAGAGTACACAACAAAAATTTTAACGACATTATTTCAGAATTGTAGAAGTGATTAAGAAGCTTTCATAAAATTGAAATGAATATTTATTGTAATTTTATTATTTTAAACGTTTATTTTAATTGCTGTTACTTAATCGGGAATTCTTGACTTAAAATAAAAAAAAAATAAAAAAAAAAAAAAAAGAAAAACAACAAATAATTAATTGTATTAATTTGGTAAAAGTAATTTTTTTCAAATAGTGCAAATTAATAAGAATGGAGATTTAATAAAAGTATATATTAACTATAATAATTCATAATTTTTGGAAACCTATGGCTTGTACATATAACAGTCTTTAAAATTTTTTTTGATTATATGAAATAATTTTGATAAAAAAAAAAAATAAAAATCTTAATAATAATAATAATGAAAGAAAGCAATTTAGATAATTGTTCAATTTTTTATAGTAAATAAATAATGCAAATCATTTTAATAATAATAGTTAAAATTCCGAAAGCACAAAATTAAAATTATTAAAATTTTCATTTAGCTAAAAAATCTCTTAATTATATTTTTCCATTTTATGTTCTTAAATTTTAATCTAGGTTTTTTTTTTTCAAAAAAAAAAAAAACCAAACAAACAAAAGTAAATCAAAATTACATTAAATATTTCAAAGTCGTATTTAAATTTAAATTTAAATTTAATTAACTTTTTTCTGTGTTCCAATCTAATGTTTGTAATTTGAGTTGAGGAGAAAAAAAAATTAATACAAAACTTATTGAATATTATACATACCTATAATTAAATATATATTATATATCACTGAATATTTTTAGGTACTCCCAGCTGTATCGAGAACTAATTTGCAACCCTCAGTAAATGCAACAATTCGATCCGACCAGGTAAATTATGTACTTACATTAGAATTTTTAGATCTTTACTGTCTGAAATTTAAATACATATATTCTCATCAAATATATTAATAAAATTAATCCCTCATTAGCGAATACTTACAATTTTTTGAGTTAAGAGTATAACAATAATTCAATCGTGATAATTATATTTAATTTATAGACAATAAATAACTACGAGTTTGTAGTAAATTTTTTTAATGATTTTTGAGAGTATATATATTATAGAGTGATCCCTATTTTGTGTGTTTAAACATTTTTTTTTCAAAATAATCCTAAATCAGTTCCATTTAAATGAAAAAAAAATTCCTACTAATTAACGGCTTTTAATTTTAATGATAACCTAGCCCCTAAAGCAGCCAAAGTTTTGATTTTAAAAGATTACCTGTATTTTATACCGCTAAAGATTGAGCAATTTTTTTGACTAAGTCAATATTGATGAAAAAATTTGATACTTGGCACATAGAGTCGTTAAAATATAAGGTAAAATTTTACTTTTTACCAGATTTTCGAAATTTTCATAAAATGACTCAGATTTCATATAATTCAGTAGATTTTTTTATTTTTTTTTTTTTTTTTATATTAAATGTAAGCTTGCAATAATCTTTTGTGTGTGGGTGCATCTGCAGCATCATTGCACTTCTAGGGCATAATGATTATTTCTTATATTATAAGAAATCTATGAGCCAAGTTACATATTTTTTTATTAACATTGACTTAGTCAAGAAAATAGTTCAATTATTAGGGGTATTGATTACATGTATTTTCCATTAAAATTTTTAGCTGCCATAGGAACCAGGTAAATATTAAAAATAAAAGCTGTAAATTAGTAGAAACTTTTACACACCTCAATCGTGAAAGCGTTGAGTGTGCTTTACTGTCACTCTTTCACTGTCGGCCCTTTCACTGACTTCAAATCCTCTCTACCTTCTTTCTAGTACATTATTTGAAAGGAAATATACTAACGGACATTTTTTTTTTTTTATTTATTTGGAACCGATTTAGGATTAACGGGGAAAAAAAAATTTTGAAGTACCGAAAGTAAAGACCACCCTCATATAATATATTAGGGTGGTTTTTATGATGGTCACTTTTAAATTTTAATCATTACGTCCCCTTAAACTCTTCAAAATAATTAAAGAAAAAAACTTCTTTAAAGTTGTAGCTTTTAATTTAAAAAATAACCCATCAGCCCCTAATACAGCGGAAACTTTTAGTTAAAAAATTCATATATTTTTATATATTAAACTTTTAATATTTGTATTTCTAATAACAACTGATAAAAAAATTAAAAACTAGGCAAGAATTTAGTTACTTGTATGATGTTCAAAAGGGTGTAATCGAAAAATTTAAAGACAAGTATTTTCTTACTTATATACTCAATCAATTTTTTTTTTTTTTTTTTCCCCTTTATTTTTTTACTTCTTTTCAACAATCAAAGAAATATTTGACCATTTCTGTTAATGATATGGGTTTTATTTATAATTTTGTAGACCAGTGAATTGAAGATTTTTTATACTAAATTCATTTATTTTTGAATGTTATATAATAAATATAAAATTACTCGCAGATTTTGTTTGTTATTAGAGTATATTTATAAAAATACATTAGAACATTTATTTTTTAATAAATAATTTTATGTATTTATGACAAAATGTTTAGCTGTTTTAAAATGTTAAAAAATTTTATTGAATGGTCAATAATTATTATAATAATTTCGCAACGCTTCAAAACAGCTTAAGATATTGTCATATATAGATAAAATTATTCATTAAAAATTATATGTTCTATCGTATTTTAATAAATATACTATAACAACAGATAAAATCTGCGAGTAATTTTATATTTATTTTATAACATTTAAAAAGAAATGAATTTAATATAAAAAATTTTGAATTCTCTAGTCTCCAAAATTATAAAAAAATTCATAAATATGAATAATAGAAATGATCAAATAAGAGAATACTTGTCTCCAAATTTTTCGATTACACCTTTACAAACATCATACAAGTAACTAAGTTGTTGCTAAGTTCAAAAATACATACGCTTTCCCATTTAAAACTTCCGCTGTGCTATGGATCGGGTTAATTTTAAAATTAAGAGCTACAACTTTACAGATAATGTTTCTTTAATAATTTGGAAGAATTTGAGGGGGGCCTAGTGATTCAAATTCAAATGTGATCATTCAAGAGACCACCCTTGTATATATATATATATAAGCGATTGTAAACTTCATACAAAATATCAGTCACTTTATTTATATAATTAATTGTTTATTTTCTAATATTTAACAGATAATTGGTTCTAAAGACCAAAAATCGTATTTAAATAAGATTTTGGAACAAAACGCAAAATTAATGGACCAAATAAAAAAATTGCAACAAGAAAACCAATTATTACAACTAACAAACACCAATAGTCACCAGGGTCAGCAGCAGCAACAAAATCAAAATGAACAACAGCTACAACATGAAAATCAGCAACAACATCAAAATGAACAACAGCTACAACATGAAAATCAGCAACAACATCAAAATGAACAACAGTTACAACATGAACATCAGCAACATCAACATCTTCTAAATTTTAATCGGCCACCTTTACGACTTCAAAATAATGTCAGTAGTTATTCAAATGGCCGTTTCCACTTAGGTGACAATTATTATATACCAAGTATTAAATATCAAGAAGCAGTTAACGCCAATAGCCCTTCCAAGTTCATAACAACAATGTCTTATGCAGTATGGGGGTATCATACCTTAACTAAACGTGTTGTCCGAAAACAGTCAAATACCAAACCAGACAAAACAGAACTATCACCAAGGAAAAAAGAATTAATTACGAATCATTTTGAAAATTATCTACACCAACGCAACTTTCATGAACAAAAAATTTTTGCCGAGTTACAAAAGGTAAATACTTACTTTGGAAGGGCTATAATAGGCGCGGGAAAAAAAAAAATTGATCATTCCACCGGAACCAAATAAGAATTAAATTGTGATGCTTAGATATTCTTTTTATTATTTTTTTATGTTATTTTTTTTTCTATTATATTTAAGTTTTAATTTATTATTCAATTCAGTTGTAAGTTATTTTACAGATAATTAAAAACTGTATATGAAAAAAATAATAACTAATTCATTTATGTATGCTAAGATTCGTAACAAAATAAAAAATAAAACTTATTAATTCATATTCATTAATAACTTTTTGAGTAAACATTTTCCAAAGTAATGAAATTTTTTTTTTCTTTTTAATAAATTAAAATTTCCGAAATTTTTTTTTTTTTTTTAAATTTTTTATTATTATTAAAATAGATCGAAATTGCTGAGCTTAACGTATCTTTATATTAAATTTGTTTTTATTTTTCAAAATAGTAAGTACAATATTTTTCTTCTTACGTTATTAAATCTTTCTGTAATTTTTTTTAAAAACTCTGAAAAATTTTTAATAACTCTGAAAAAGTTTTACAAGCTTTTACGCGATTTTTCTAAAAAAAAATTTAATAATTCTGATAAAGTTTTAAAATAACGGCTCAATTTCTATACAAAATAAGAGTTTTTATTACGGATAAAACATTTTTCAGAATTATTCATACACTTTCAGAATTTTTCAGAGTAAAAAAAAATTCCATAACTTTTTTTTTTAATACGTTCAGAGTTATTCATAATTTTTTCAGAGGAATATTTCCACAAGGGATGTGCTTTTTTGGCTTTCAAAACTTTTATTTTTTTGGCGATTACATATGTTAAAAAAACGAATGACAATGGAAAAAAAAAAAACTGACGCCCTTTTAACTTTACAACGTTATCTAAAGCCAAATAGACGTTTAAAAATATGCCCTCCTTGAATTAGTAACGCAATGTAGTTGTGAGATATTATTTAAATTATGATTATTTAAAAACAACTTCTCCAGGAACGAAAAAAGGAATTTGGTAAGAAATAATGTTTTAAATTTACTTCCTTTTATATTATCATTTTTTTTTTTTTTTATTTTTGATAAGTAAACATGAAAATATAAATATATGGTTCATAAAAAAATCTTATAATTATTCTTATTGCTTTAAAAATTACTATCTTATTAATTGATAAAAATATTTATTATAGTAAAATATAAGATCTATTTATTTTTTTTATAGCTTATTATATCAGATTGTTTTCTTTATTAAGGGCTAGTATTCCAAATCTACTTTGTTATTATTCAGCTTTAAGTTAATAATATTGCTAGTATATATACTAGCAATATTATTAACTTAAATAAATATAAAAATATTCAATAAATTTTTAATTTAATGAATAACATTTTATTTATTTTACTTTTTTTCTTGTAATAAATTTTTTTCATTTATTTCTGACTAATACATTATAAGAAAGCATAAATGACTAATTAATAATAAATAAATAAAAAGCTTAACAAAAACGCTCTTTTAAAATTTTTTTAAATCGTTATCGATATTAAAATTGATGAAAACATTTTACTTTTATTTTAAAAATTAATTTTTCTTTATTTAATATTTAAATACTTTCTTAATTTTCTTCGTTATCGGCTTTCCGAATAGTCTTATCTATGAATTACTTCATTATCGACAATCTTTTTTATCTGTGGATTATTGAGTAAAGATGTATTTGAGTATAAAAGACTTTGAATAAACATAACATAGATGTGATGCTTCAAAATATATAATGGAGTACAGTTGTCATTGAATATAGTTGTCACTGAGTATAGATGTCGTCTTTGTGCTTGAGTAAAGAATTTTGAGTAGAGTTGAGTATTCGCCTATTAAGGGTGTCATATATAAATATAGTCACCTATATAATTCCTCTATTAAAAAATTCAAATATATAAATGCGCGCACAATAAATTTTTAACTAGATTGCGCTTGTGTCGCACAACAGGCGCGACCTCGAAAATAAAATTGGCGCAAAATGCCGGCTTAATCTTACACAATTTACTTTTACTCATACTCGTGTGTTTTATTATTTTATACTATTCTTACGTTAAAAAAAATTATTCACATACACAAACTAAATTTAATTTAAATAAATACTCGATTATTATTGAATAATTAAGATGGAAATAGAAGAACGTAATATACTAACATTAAGTAATTATTTAAAACAGACACTTAGTCCTGACGTAAATATTCGTCGTCCAGGTATGAGTAACCTCTAAATCATATTTTAATAATTGTTTATATTTAAACGCAATTATATATTATAATTATAATTAAATTAATAGCTCTAGAAAATGATACTGAAGTTAGCCGACATCTAATAATCTTTGAATTTTTTTTAAAGCAGCAAATCATAAAAAAAAAAAATATTTGAAAAAATTGCACTTATAATTTTTTTAATTTTCTGCATGTGCATTTTTTTAGTTTTTATTTTTTTGTAATTCGTTTGTTGAAAAAAAAATCGAAAAATTTTTAATTGTCTGTCAACTTCTGGATCATACTAGAAAAGACAATACAATTTTTCTTATATATTTTTTTTTGCCAGCAAAATTAAATATAACGATAAATAATAGTGACAGTCAATTATAATATTAATAATTACAATAAAGTCTAATTCTAATAATTAGTTATGAATAATAAAAGAAAAGGGACATCATTAATAATGAAAATTTATTTTTTTAAGCTGAAAAATTTTTAGAATCAATAGAAACAAATCAAAATTATCCAGCTTTGCTGTTACATTTAATTGGTAAACAAGATTATGATTCAACAATACGAGTTGCTGGTGCTGTTGCATTTAAAAATTACATAAAACGTAATTGGAAAGTTGTGAGTATTGCATTTCATTTTTATAAACAAATGCTTTGTAGCATTTAAAAAGCTTATGGTGCTAAAAGTATGATGCTAAAATTGTATGCGAAAATGTATGTTTTCAAGACAAAATGTTTGATTTAAATATTTTAGTTACCTAAATATTGCTAAGCAATTATTTTCTTTAATCAAGTAAAAAAATTACTTCATTCCCGGGTCTGCGAATTCTTTAATGAGAATATTTGCAATTAAAAATTATAGTTTGAATCCGTAATTAAAATTACATCGATTAAAATTACGAAATTAATTTTTAATCCAACAACTTGAATTGAAAAAGTAATTTTAATCCAGAGACGTGAGATTCAAAATTTAAAAATTGATATTTAGTCTGGCACGAGAGATTCAGAATTGAAAAATTAATTTAAATGTACACACGTGAGATTCAAAATCGAAAAACTATTTTTTAATCAGTCAAGTGAAATTAAAAATTAAAAAATTAGTTTTTAAATTGACACGTGGGTTTTAAATTTAAAAAATTAATTCTAATTCAGAAACGTGGGATTAAAAATTAAACAATTACTTGTTAATTCAAACACGTGGGATCAAAAATTGGAAATTACTTTTTAATTTAGATACAGTACGCAATCAGATAAGTAATTAAAACAAAAAATTTGGCGGCACTTATAACAGGAAAGAATACTGTTTTACTGGACCTTCAAGTTTAAATATTTTTAAACTTACTCTTGATCATCAGATATAATACAATTTGCAATGAAAAGATCATTCATAGTTAAGACATTCAAGAATTAAATTTTTTGAATAATTTTCAGTGTAAACAGAGAATTTAAAATTAAAACAACACTAATCCGATGTTCAGAATTAAAAATTTTTTATTTAATTTTTGATGCGAAAATAGAAAATTAAAAAACGAAATATAATTTTTTAATTCCCTTTAGCTATGGCTAATTAAAATTTTTCATTTACTTTTCAATTATTAAATATAGAATTTGAGATTAGAAATAAATTTTTTAATCTGGTTTTCCGAATTGAAATTGTTCATTTAATGTTTTATTCTAAAACGTAGATTTAAAAACTAAGCCATTACATTTTAACGCTACTTTACGAATTAAAAATTAGAAATTTAATTTTGAATTCAAAAATTTATGGTTAAAAATTAAAAAATCATTTCTAATTCGTTGTTTTTGGATTATGAAATATAAAAAAAAATTTAATTGAAGCACTAATGCAATTATAAATTTAATGCGCTATTTGCAACCCTGACTTCATCCAAGTCTTTTTCTTACTTCATACTAAGAAAAAAATTTTTTTTTGTCAAGAAAATATTATTAGGCATGTTTTTTTTTCTAATGTTGATCAGAATAGTTTTGTACCTCAACAAACATTTTTTTTATAAGTAAATAATGTAATCCTGTCTAAGATTCGAAGGTAGACCAATCAAGCGAGACTTAGGAGCTACGCTTTAGCATCCTCAACTACCGTGGCTTATTGGAAATCGTGTTTTTTTAAAAAACTTTTAAGTTATTCATCGATGTTTGACGTCTTAAATATAAATTTACACAACTAAATAATAAAATTGAAATATTTAATAGTTTATAGAGGAAACTCTCGAAAAAATTAATATATATTATATTTTTATCAATACCAATGAGAAATTTCATTTCTCATAAAAACAAATTTTTTTCTCTGCAAGAATTTTTTCCCAATTTTTAATTATATTTTTCTTCAATTCTTGATATTTTTATTCAAGCAAATAATTTGACGATCTAATTAGCAAATTGTCTAACTGATTATTTTTCGTAGGTGGTTATGTTCAATTTTCAGATACTAATAGTCAGTGAAAAAATCATTTGAGTAACCTTGACAAAAATACTATACATATACAAGATGTGGAATTGATTTTTAAATGAAAAAAAAATTTTTAACTTCCTTTTTTTCGCATAAATGTAGGATTTTCTGAAATGGAGTTAGACCATTTACTAATTAGAACGTCGAATTGCTTTTTTGATAGTTACTATATTGAAGTTTTTAATTGTAATAAATCACGTTACTAAAACCATAAGGTCGTATCTCAAAATATACGCCCTTTTGGTTCTGCAGAATCAAAAGGGCGTATAAAAATTTTTTTTTGCTCCAATCAATGTAAAAATGTTGAAAACATAAAAATCTATGGAAAGAACAAAAAAAAATTTTTTTTTGTTATACGCTCTTTTGATTTTAAGAAAAAATTTTTTTAAAGTCATAAGGGCGCATCCTATTTTTTCGGTTTATCGTTAATTATATATATAGGTCAGAGTAAGAAAAAAAATTGCAAGGGTAATAAAAATTATCACTCCACAATTCAATTTATATGAACAAATATTTATTTAACTGAAAAAACGAATAAAAAATAGAGAAAAAATAAATTCATCAGGATATTAGTCCTATACCATCTCCATCGTCAGGATCGTCTGTACCTAAGAGTGTAAAAAAAATTTTATACATTATAATTTGAAGAGAATAAAGTTTCCAATAAAAAAGATCCTATGACATTTTGTGATAAATCTGATAGTTTCACCGGAAAAGTAAAAAGATCTCGAAATTTACTAGAGCTCAACTTCGAACTCCAATAACTTTTGAACAGATAGATTTATTCAAAAATGATAAGAAACCTTTTCTGTAGCGCGTACTATTTCCTACAAAAATATGTATTAGTCTATTCGATCTATTGATTAGTTAACGAGTTAAAAATACTCAAAGTTGAAAATGAAATTTTCCCGTGTTATTTAAACGGGAAATCGATTTTTTCTATGAGCTAGGTCTGTAATCGACATAGAATTTTTTTTCTTGCGCGAAAATTTTTGTTTTGTATTGAACTATGATTTTTTTTCCCATGCACTTAAAAAAAAAAATGCTCTGAAATCACACGTCCTCATACATATATATATATATATATATATATATATATATATATATATATATATATATATATATATATTAGGGTGCTTCGTTTGAAACGACTATTTTTTTTTTCTGGTCCATCGACGGAATAATGTTCTAAACATGTAAAAAAAAATTCTCACCAAAGATGAGCTCTTAATTTTAATTTTAAGTACTCGCTAAATGAATTTGAAATTTTCCCATTTAATTAAAAAGTAACTTTTGATTTTTTTTTTTTCAATTATCTATAGCTCCGCGGCATTGCAAGATATTAAGTCGCTATTAGGCGGAAATAACAGAGGAATCTTTTCTCTATAAAAGTGCTTGTAGCTAATTTACGTTTTGTAACCGGCCTCACTGGTAAAAAATCTTAAACCCAATTTTTTCTCAAATTTCATGGTTTTTTTTTTAATTTACTCGCAAACCACTAACTTTAGAACAAAATTGTACAGGACTTTTTTTGTTGAAAATTTTATTCTCTACAAAAAAGGTTATGTAGTCTATTGCCGTAGAGCTAGTAGTTTCCGAGATAAATCTAATTAAATGTCTTAAAAATTGAGATATCGCTGTTTTATCCACGATTTTAGGACTTTTAACCCTAATAGCCAAGTTGGCGGCAATCTGGCGACAATCTACTGCAGCAACTTGTCATAAAGTTGGTGGTAAAAGTTAATATTACATCAGTTGACTGAAAATTGCAATCAATTTTCTCAGAAAGATAGTGACAGGTTGCCGTCAATTAATAGAATGCCAACTTTTGCCACTAACTTTCTGAGAAAGTTGCTATCAACTTATGAAAATCCCAATTTTTTCGGCCAACGGTGACAAACTACTGTAGAGTCACGCGAGCCTGCTGCCAACTTGGCTCTCCGGGTAGGTAAAACTAAACTCAACTGGTTGTCGGGATGATAACTTTCTACTCAAGCAACAAACAGTCATTTTTAGGCAGAGTTAAAAATTCAAAAATAGTATCAAAATTCTAATGAATAATTTTATTTTTATTCTCTATCAGAACACTATGGAAATTTAAGTTCTTAATAATTTTGTTTGATTCATCAATTCTTAAAATTTTTTATTTTATTCAATTTTAATTTAATTATTGCAGGAAGAAGACATGCCAGATCGTATCCATGCAGCAGATCGTGATGCGATTAAAAAATTAATTGTAAATTTAATGTTACATTCGCCTGATTCAATACAAAAGCAATTATCAGACGCAGTATCAATAATTGGACGCTATGATTTCCCGGACAAGTGGCCTGATTTAATTGATCAGATGGTGGAAAAATTTAATACTGGAGATTTTCATATTATCAATGGTGTACTTCATACTGCACATTCACTATTCAAACGTTATCGTTATGAATTTAAAAGTCAGAGTTTATGGACTGAAATTAAATTTGTTCTTGACAAATTTGCTAAGCCTCTCACTGATTTATTTGTCGTACGTATAAATTAACAATTTAATATAAACTTATGGTCTGACCTACAAGTAATTAATAATTTTAATAATCATATTCAATGAGTCACGCGTTGATTCTTTTAAGAAAAATTTGATAGTAACATATCCTGTATTAGCTGTACGAAATCTAATCAAAGGCCAGCTGGGCATTAAAACCTAGCGAGAGAGAAAAAAAAATATAACAGATTCATAGAATTAATTAAAAGTCTTTTTGAAAATCATAAGAATTTAGGTTCATTAGAATTAACAACTATCATTAACAAGGTGGCTGAAGTATATAAAAGAAATTCGAAATCAAGAATCTCCTTGTTCTAGGAGAATTACTTTCGGAAACAAAACGGGATTATTTATTTATTTAATAATTATATACGCCAATCGGCTATATACAACTGGTTACAAAAAATATACAGAATTAAATATAAGGAAAACTATAATTTGAAAGGAGAAACATTCAATTATAATTCAACTTAGACTTTTAGACTGAGGAAAGGAAAAACTTGATTAATTATTCAGAAAATTTTTTTGATATTGGATTGAAAAACTGATAGAGATCCACAAAAAAAATCGAAGTCTGAACTGAACTCGTTGACTTGGTTAGCTATTCTATTGTACGGTCCATTAATTACGTAGTTTTTATTAGATCTTAGTGTGTTAATTATCCGATTGCTCCTAAGACACGGTTATAAAGGGATTATAATTTTTTTTTTCTAATTAATCTTGAAATTTTCATTACAGATTTCTTTTTTTAATCTGAAAATTTTCATTATGAATCAATTTCTTCAATAATACTATAATGATCATTATAGAGTAATTTTTTTTTTTATAATGATCTCAATAATTGCATGCCGAAATTTTTTTTTCTAAATTCTGTCCCAAATTTGGATCATTAATTTTTTTAATAATCAAAAAATGTGCCTTAGGGATTTTTTTATCGTTATTACAAAATTTGATTTTATGAATTTATTTATATTTATTATTCATTTATGTACAAAATTTCTGTTCTGGATTATTTTTTTTTACATTCTTAAAATTTACATTATTAATTTTTTTTTTTTTAAAGAATCCCCAACTTTACATTATGGATTACTTTTTTTTTTTTAATTAATATTCTTAGGGGGGGGGGGGGGGGAGAAAAGGTTAGCGTTTTTGAAAAATCGGATTTTTTGGTTTTCCTATAGTTAAACATTTCAAGAATATTGTCCTTAAATTTCAAGTCAATCAGAGCAACCCTTGCGTTACCCTCTCCTAAGTTGAGAAAAAAAAATTTTTTTTTCACTTTTGTCTTCTAAAACTTCAAACGCATTTTCCTCGAAACTTCTTTTTCAAAGTCCGTGAGCACTGCTATTTTAAAACTAAATTACCGATTTATTTCAAATTTGTTACTCACTTTCTACGTATAAAATACCTCCCCCCAGCGTTAAGTTTTAGAATTTTTTTTATATCAAGGGAGTTTTCCGCTTACAAATTAGCGCGAATTTTCGTAAAAAATAGCAGTTTTTACTTTAAATGACCACAAAAAATTAAAAACTGAGAAAAAAAAAATAATCAGAGCACGTTGGGGGGAAGATTTAATAATGCTTTGACTAACTTTCAATGGTTTTTTATTTCGGACAATTTCCAGCTAAGATACAGTGCTCACCGCAAATCGTCTATTTCAAAAGACATTCTTGGAAAAGCTCCGTCACCGGCTTGATTGTGGATATTTTCGCATGAAAAAATTAATTAATGTTGTTGAATCCATACTTAATAATGTTTAAAAGGTTTCAATAAATTTGCTCAATTCATACGCCTCAAAAAAATTCGTAAAAAAAGCGTTTTTTTTCACGCTTAAACCTTTATTCCCCCCCCCCCCTTAATAAGTTAAATTACTCATTGAAAAAAACAATTAATAGTGCATTATTTTTTATTTACACAGACAAACAGAATTTCTTGCGCCCCAGAATTTTTTCAAGCCATAATAAAATTTTTGTTTTCTATTCATAATGCAAAATTTTTTTACGCCACGAAATTCTTTTTTTCTGTGCATTATAAATTCACCAAATTTACTTATTCTTTACGGGCACGATAAAAATACGCTTTTAGAAATAATTATAGTATTTTTATTACTATGCAATAATATTATGATTATTAATATAACTATTATTATTATTATTTAGGCAACAATGAATTTAACAGAAGTCCATGCAAATAATAACGAAGCACTTAGAGTGATTTATAATTCATTAACTATATTGTCAAAAGTATTTTATTCACTAAATTTTCAAGATTTACCAGAATTTTTCGAAGATAATATGGATACATGGATGAGTAATTTCCATCGTTTATTAACGGTTAATGTACCAGCATTACAAACAGATGATGATGATGAACCTGGTGTTATTGAGCAATTAAAGTCACAAGTTTGTGATAATATTGTTTTATACGCACAAAAATACGATGAAGAGTTTCAAAAATACGTGCCACAATTTTTGGATGCTATTTGGAAATTACTAAATACTACTGGGCAACAGGCGAAAAATGATACGGTAAATTATTTTATTAAGATTTTTTTTATAATTCCTCAATAACTTATTTATTGGCAAAGAGCGCGACGAAAACGACATCTAATGGTTACAAAAAATCATGCTCGATAATTGTAAGAGATATATAAAATCAGTGTAAAAAATAAAATTTCGTTATAAAATCAAAATATAAAAATTGATATAGTGATATAAAGGTCATTCTCAGTTAAGACGTAAATCGCTTATTGATAAAACGCGGCACGATTAAAAATTTGAAAATTTAATTAAATTTTATAATGTTTCGATCAAAGCAATCATTTTAAACGTGTCTGCAAGGCGGTCAGTTAATTTATTAATTTTAGCTTGTTTCATAAGAAACCAGGGGAGATACTCAATCCAGGGGAGAGACTTGATAAACAGAGTGCCATGTTCTGTAAAAAAAAACATAATCGAGTTTTTTCAATGAACTATATTGTGAATATATTTATACGTTAAATTAAATAACAATATGCAACCTTTAAACAATAAAAAAACAGTAAAAAAAATTCTAGTTTGAAGTTTTTATATCCCCCCTGGATATCGTGCCTTTCCCCTGGCATGTACAAAACAGGGGAGATACAGATAGAGGAGATACTTTTTAGTACAGTTGTTTTGTAGTTTTGTTACTAAAAAGTACAAAAACAGAAGTAATGACAATTGTATTTATTGTACGCAATCAACCAAGAAGACTTGGAATCTATACACAACAAGAAGTAAATATACAGATGAATTAAAATTTTTAGATAAATATGGTTAAAATAAAACATACCACGAGAGAGAGAGACTCCATTTACTCAATCTTAACTGTATCCACAGAGTATCAGTAATGAAATAAATAACAAAATGACTGCGCACCTAGTTCCAGTGGTGCTGACTACAAAGTATAAACTCAATGACATTCATTCAAGGTCTTTAATTCCGCGAGTCGGTAAACAAATACCAATTTTACAGGAAAATAAACATGCCAGGGGACGAGACGCAAAATGTGGGGACAAACTTAAACGTAATTTTTTTTAAGAAAAACAAAATATGCAATTTTACTCGCTTGATTACGAGAATTTATTTAATTTATTTTGTTGAAGTATATAATTTAAATAATCTATTTGATTTCTAAGCACTTTAAATTACTAATGCACAAACAGAATCAGCCCGGGGACAAGTCAGGGGAGAGATGTTTTCTGACTTTGCGATGAAATTGTGACTAAAGTAAATAAAATTAAGAAATGAATTTGAGTGACCACTTACATGAGCACAAGTTTTATAAGATAATTACATTTTTTTTAATAAATTTTTTAAAAAAAGATGATTTTTCACCGTGGACGTCGAATTTACGTCTTAACTGAGAATGACCCATATAAATAAAAAAGTGCAATTGTATTTTTGTCACAGAAATATTACATTGTATTTTTACCATATATGTTATTTTCATACGGAAAGTCACTTAAAAACCTGGAATTTTTTTAATATCTCTTAATTTTAAAGACTAATGTCCTATTGAAAAATTTTTTAATTTTTAACTGCCACAATTAAACTTCCGGATTCTTTTCAAAATTCCCTGGCATTTCCATAATATTTCCCGGTTGCATAAAATTCCCTGGTAATTCCCGACATTCCTGGTTTTCCCAGTTTGTGGCCACCCTGAAAAAAAAAAAAAGAAATCAAATACCGAAAATTTTTACTTCTCTAATCTCATTAGTTGATATTTTTTACAGGTAATATCTAATTCATTGCAATTTCTCGTGACTGTTGCCGATCGTGCTCATTACCGTACTCTCTTCGAAGATCCTGAAACACTTCGCAATATTTGTACGAACTTAATAACTCCAAACATTGAATTCCGTGAATCAGACAATGAGTTATTCGAAGACAATCCCGAAGAATATATTCGTCGTGATGTTGAAGGAAGTGACGTCGATACAAGACGCCGTGCTGCTTGTGATTTAGTTAAAGTACTTGCCAAATATTTTGGCGCTAAAGTTATGGACATTTTCGGCGTTTATGTTATGCAAAGATTAGAAGAGTATGCCATAAAACCAGTTGAAAATTGGCGTAAAAAAGATGCTGTCATATATTTGGTTACCAGTTCTGCGAGTAAAGGCCAAACACAAAAACATGGTGTCACCCAGAGTAATGAATTCGTGCCGATTCCACAGTTTGCAAGTCAGCATATTTTAACGGAACTAGCCAAACCTAATGGTAATAATTGTTTTTTTTTTTTTTTTTTTTTTTTTATTTCTAATGGCTAAAATTTTATTAGCTAATCATACTGAGAGAAACTTTAATTATAGTAAAAATAAACGAAAATAATCGCATGGTTAATTAGTAGAGCTTTAATAAACAACTAAATTTAAATAATATTCAATAAAGTTGATAACGATAATCAAGCAGTCACGTAACTGTAGGTTGCTTTAATCCTCTTCAATTATTTAACTTTAAATGTAAGCCGCAGTTATAAGGGCATCTGCAGTAATACCCTCACTTACCCTAAATGAAATTAAACAAAAAGTATAAAATTAAAAATTGATTATTGATTTCAGTTAATGAATTGCCAGTTATTAAAGCGAGTTCAATTAAATTTATAATGACATTCCGTTCAATTTTACCCCGTGAAATCGTTGTCAGCTGTCTTCCGGATATTATTAGACATCTAGGAGCATCAAGTATCGTTGTGCATACTTACGCAGCGTGTGCAATTGATAAAATATTGTCACTCAAAAATCCTGATCATTCCTCACTGTAAGTTTTATTATTATAATCATTACAATTAGATAAATAATCACGATTAATTAATAAATACTATTTGTTACAGAGTTAAAGTTGAAGAAGTACTGCCGTTAGCGTCAAATTTATTGAATGGATTATTTAATATTTTGTCAATGCCAAATTCAGATGAAAATGAATACGCGATGAAAGCAATAATGCGTAGCTTTGGTGTTTTGAAAGACAATATATTACCTTATCTTGGTGAATTACTACCAAAATTGACTGAAAAACTGACAATTGTTGCGGGTAATCCAAGTCGTCCTAATTTCAATCACTTTTTATTTGAAACTCTCAGTTTATCTATAAGGTAACAATTTTTGTTTATTTTGAACTTCCGAATCCTACATATAAGTTTTGAGGAATAATGACCACTTTTGCGTGTGTTAGTGGCTCATTTTTTTGAATAAGATTTCGCGATAATTTGTCACTTTTTCAACTTCTGTTCATATTTGTAGATTATATATTTTAAAATATCAATACTATGTTACAAAATTGTACTGTGTATTAATATTTTTACGTTCCAACTTTATTTTTGAAAAATACCGACTTCGGACGGGATTGAACTCGCGTTCTTTGAGTTAAAAAACGTGTTTGCTATCCATTAGGCTGACATAGTTTTGATATATTAGCGAATATAATTTTAACTATAAATTCTACACGGAGAAAAAAATATAGTAAATTTTACTAAAAAATATGAGAATAATTACTAAATTTGGATAGTAATCTTGAAATGCTTATTCATATGAAAAAAAGCCCATTCGGCAGCCGAAATGGAAGTAGATTTCTCATTTGATTATTTCAACCTCTCAAATGAACGTTAATAACAAAAAAAATTTTTTTTCGACATTCTCAGATTCTTAAGGTTATAAATTTAAAAAAAAATTGTCAAATAGTTTAAAATTAAAAGCAAAAAATTTAAGAATTAAAATTAGAAAATTAAGTAAATTATCGGAATAACAAAAATTGTTAAAGAGAATCTATTTATCTACGAATAAGTATTCTGTGATTATTACTATAAAATTAATATTTAATTCAAAATTAAATAAAAAGATTTGACTCGAAATTTCAATTATGATAGGTCTAAGTGTCATACTTGAAATCAGTTATAAACACTGTCAATAAAAAAAAATTGAATTTGCATACTTGAATTAAGATATTTAGATTTTATGAGTTTTATACAGCAATAATATGAATTCAATCAATTTCATAAATTTACTGATAAATACAGCAGTTAGGATTCTATGAAATCTATTAAAAGTAGGAGGACTAATGCAATAGCAAAATTTCATTTAATGAGTCGTAAGATGCGAAATTTCATTGGTCTAGACACATATATAGGCATGAAAATGAAAGCTTATTTGAAGAGCTTTCAGATAAAATTTATAGTAAGTCGATAAGTTATAACATTCAAAAAATATTGAAGAAAGAATAAGTAAAAACCTGAATTTTTGACATTTTAAAAATTTTGAAATCCTATAACTTTTAAAGTATTCGACCGATTGAGCTCACTTTCCACCTCGATCAAGGTAGTCACCCACAGAATATGTATGCCAAGTTCCAAAGCGATCGGTTTAGAACTGTGGTAATAATCAGAGTCACAACCTACATAAAATAAGTTTTTATAATGTTTTGTATAGTAAGAAATCCTATATAGTAGAAAATTTACTTTCGTAAACTTGTATTTATTAATAGTACTTATAGTAAAATTTACTATACAAATAGTAAAAAATATAATTGTCTTAGCAAAAAATACATTACGCATAGTAATTTTTAATATCTTATTATGTAATTATTCCTAACTAGTAAATTTGTCTAAACATTTAGTAATAATTACAGCACAGAATGTATATTTTCATACCTGTTAGTAAATTTTACTATAGTATTGTAATTTTTACTATACTTTCTTCTCCGTGTATGGAAAGACCTCTCTATTCTCCATGATTTGGACAGCCAGCCGGGAGTATTTTAAAACTAAGAGACTGATTTTCTTGAACTGAGTTTTTACTACTCCTGATTTAAGTCGGTAATACTGTTTGAACAAGAATTTGAACAAGAGTTTGAAGTTCTCTAAGCAAAAATATTTTTTTTCAGCTTAAGAAAATTACACTTGAGCCAAAAATTAAAATTTATCTATTGAGGAAATATTTTTTTGAACTAAGAATATAAACTTTCAGAAAGAAAATGTTTTTTGACCAAAAAAAAATTTTTTCTTGATAATGATATTTTTGACTCGAGTAACCATAAACATTACAGAAATGAATAAATAAAATTTAATATTTATTTAATTACTTTTTATAATTATAGAATTGTTTGTAAGTCAAATATGGCTGCCATAGAGTCATTTGAAGCTGTATTATTTCCAATATTTCAAGGAATACTTACTCAAGATGTACAAGAATTTATTCCATATGTTTTTCAAATACTTGCATTGTTACTGGAATTAAGAGCAGGCTCTGAAGTTCCTGAAAGTTACATGTCATTATTTCCCTGTCTTTTGGCACCGTCTCTGTTTGATCGTCAAGGAAATATACATCCGTTGAATCGTTTACTGCAAGCTTACGTTAATTTAGGGGCACATCAAATAATTACGCAGGATAAAACCAGTGGATTGTTGGGAGTTTTCCAGAAATTAATTGCATCTAAAGCAAATGATAATGAGGGATTTTTGTTAATGCAAGCAATCATACAGCATTTTCCACCGTAAGTTGATCATTTTTAAATAAAAAACATGAAATTTTCTTATTTTTTATTGAAATTAATTTTAAAAAGTTCTCCATTTATATCATCAATAAAATTATTTTGAGTCGTATTAAAAAATTAATATTACTAGGAGATTTTGGCAGAAAAAATTTTCGGTATTTAATTTTATTATTTTGTAAAACGACTGATGCATTAATGGTGTCTTATACATATTCCCGTCCGGCAGAAAGATGACATACAGAGCTCTTAAAGATAACATTTTTCTGATCTGACATCCGAAATTGTTATCCCGAAGATAACAGAAAGATATCAAAAAAGCCTCTTACGCGCCATCTGAGGATATTTTTAAGAGCTCATCGGTTAGACCTCAGAAAGATAACATTTTTTAGAGATCTTAAAGAAATCAGTTTACGGAAATCACAATGTCAACACTTTTGGGTTTTTTATATCCATGATATTTCCCAATTATAAATGGCTGAGAAACTTTGGGATGAATTTGCGCAAGAATGGAATAAAGTTGACTCGTCGAACTTTTAGCAATCGGTAGCCCATCGATATTAATATTAATGACAATCATGTCCGGTAGAGTATAATAATCAATAATTTTTAATTGATCAGTCAAGGCATTTTTTAACCCATAATGAAAATATTGACCAGGAGGAACTTCACGAGTTACTATCGGTGTTTTCGGTGTACCAAGTGAAGTCTAAGAATCAAGAGGTAGATAACTGATTTCTTCTTGATTCGATGTTTTTAATATTTATAGGAGTTTATTCGCTGCTTCACGTGATATATTGAAATCAGTCACCCACTGAGCTAGTTTCGATGATAAACTTGTTTCATTGATAGCTACCAAAGCATTCTTTTTTAATTGATTACAGATCGATAATATACGTGAGTCAAAATTGTCACTAGTTTCACTGTCAGAACTGTAATTACTCATTTTATTTTCATTAAGTTTTTCACTATCAATATTATTGTCTGTATTAATATTTCTTTCATTATTAACATCATCCAATTCATCACAAGGTATATTATTACTCACAAAACATGAATTATTTTCTACTGTTTCACTTTCATCACTAGATAAATTTTCAAAATTATGTAATATATTTAAAAACCAACGTATTCGTTTATTTTTTTGACCTTTACACAAATTTTTAAACTTTTTTCTTTTCGACATTTTGCTGTTGTATTTATAATAACTAATTATATGTAATTACTTTAGAGCAGAATCAATAAATAATGTTTATAATAATTGGTACTTATAGGTTACAATGGCATTAGCTGATGAAAGTTAAGGTTATAATAGTCTCATAAGAAAGCTATTTTTTTATGTTTTAGGGACATCCATAAATAGTTATCATTTTGCTAACTTTCAAATTTCTTTTAAATGACCTCAACATAAAGTTATCAAAACGATAACATTTTTCTGAGCTCTGAAAGGTAACATGTTTTGGATAACATTATGTCATCTTTCTGACATTGATGCCGGACGGGTAGCTTACCTCAGCATACTATGTGGTCTCCACCTTTTTCGTTTAAATGAAAGTAAAGAGCTGATTCATTAATAGAATGAAGTGAGAGAATGATAAAATCAAGCATTACCTACAAAAACTAGTCAAATATTAACCTCGAATCGAATTGCGATTCGAGGCAAGATTTCTACCCCTCAAAACATGTGAAACAGCATAATGATTATTACAAATGAAATAATTACCTTATATTCAGATGGTGTGAGGCAATGAGATATAAATATGTAACATTTAAATAATTAATAAAAAACTAGTTGACGACAACGCATCTCTTCGCGCTTTGCAACAATAATAGTATGGCTTCATTGAACATTCTGCCCACTGCAAAAAATGTATAAGCGCGGCAACCTACGATCCGATTGAATAGTACAATCCAGGTTGTAGTAAAAAAGTGAGTGAATGATTTATAACTTCCCGCTAAGAAAATCGACGATTTTCGAAAATTTCGGGAAGTTATTGTTTTCACCCCGATTTTCGAAAATCGAGTTTTCATCAGATGTCGACGTTTTGAGGTCCTAGGAAGCTATTCTGACTATTTTCGGAACGATGTCCGAGTGTGTGTGTGTGTGTGTGTGTGTGTGTGTGTGTGTGTGTGTGTGTGTGTGTGTGTGTGTGTGTGTGTGTGTGTGTGTGTGTGTGTGTGTGTGTGTATGTATGTATGTAAACTCTTTGTAACTTTTGAGCTAATGAACCGATTTGGATGTTTAAGGCGGCGATTGAAAGAGCATGTTAGCCATAAACTTTCCTGAAAATTTCAGATCATTCGATCTGAAGATCGAAATAGACTCGAAAATATCTGCGAATTACGAAAAAAAAAAATTTTTTTTTTTAGTTTTTTATTGATTTCTCAAAAACGACTCATACGATCGACTTCAAAATCTAATCAGCTCTAGTACTTAAAAAAACGCGTCGATTGCCACCTTAAACATCAAAATCGGATAATTCGTCCGAGAGTTATCGCGGGAGAAAGAAATGGTAAAAAACGGTTTTTTCTAAATAGTTTCGAAACGACTGACGCGATCGATTTCAAATTTTAATCAGCTCTAGAATTCAATAAAACGCGCCGATTGCCACCTTAAACGTCAAAATCGATCGATTAGTTCGAAAGATATCGGCGTTGAAAAATTAAAAAAATAACATTTTATGTTGTTTTTCCCGGATGAATCATAATATAACCTACTAAAATGTGTCTGAAGTCATACCAACTCATCTTTTATATGGTTACTTTCGATACATTATGTCATCGAACTTGGTTTTTAGTTTAAATCATAGTACCAACAATGAAATCGATAAAACGTAGTTTTCAATATTTTTCTCGGATATTTCATATTTAATTGTTTCTCACATGAGTCAAAACTCATTTAAATCTTGATTTGAATCCCTAGCTTTGATTTCTGCCTGAATACACTTATTTTATTGAACACAATCAGGGATTAAATTTTAAAAACCGCTTCATTAACAATTCTTGATTCTTATATAAATTTTCAAACTTCAGCATAACAGGCAACTTGTTAGAGCTTGAGAAGATCGTAAAAAAACAATCGCATGTGATAGCATTTTCGAGCTTGAAGAGCTCGAAAATATATCTACACTAATGTTTTCGAGCTCTTTGAGGTCGAAAACAGCGGGAAGTTTTAGGGCTGGCCCGCAGGGCCAACCGACGCCCAGATTTTTTATTTTGGGACCCAGATAAAAATTAAATTTTTCAATCATTTCTTACTCGGTACCTAATGAAAAGTATATGTACTGTTAAATGCATTATTTTTAATATAAGTAATTACCAAAACTAGTCAAATTTATAGAGCACAATAAATTAATGATATAATATTATTAAAATATTGAGTTTGAGACACGATGAGGGAATGATATTTGAAGTATTTAGTTACCTGCCATTTGTAATTGTGAAATTAAAACACCCAAGTGAAGTATGGCACGAGCAGCAGTAGTATAGTTTTCGTGAAAAAATACAAAGTTTACAATACAACGTTAATAATATACAAAACTGAGTATGCACACGATTTTCGCAAATTCGTGAGAGCTACTCATATGTTATAACAATCACTTTTAAAACTTCTGTCAATATAATTATTTTTTTTCTTGGTTAGTTTATCTTTTTTCAATATTTAGTCAAGATGCGCGCGCATGTCTGATGCTCAAAGTGTGATTCGTGTGGTTCAACCGTCCCCGAGAGTACTGGTTCAATTGACCCCATATGATTTTATTGAAATAATTAGTTTAAAAAAAAATATTCAAGAACTATTTTACCAGAAGTAAAGTTAGAAATTTATGGCTAATATATGTATGAAGGTATTACAAAAAAAAATTTAAGATTACATTTGAAAATTAAAAAATTATTAAACAATTTGTCAAGAGCTGAAAACAAAGTTCAGATGCCTAAAAATACAAAAACTTGAATTTTTTAAAATAAAATCATTATATTGGTTCCAAATTTTGGTCAGACTAAGGTTTAGTGTATTAAAATATAATTCCAAGAGGACGACACATTTTTATATTTTTTTCGATTTTTTAAGCTTACTAGTTCAATTGACCCCACTCTCCTCTATTCATATTATTTTAGTAATAATCACTAATAAATATTTAAATCACTAGTAAAAATATAGTTTGCGCCGATTACTGTTTACTGATATATATTTTAATTTTCCTGCAGTGAAACACTTCAACCATACGTAAAACAAATCTTTGTCTTACTATTCCAACGGTTGTCATCCAGCAAAACAACAAAATTCGTAAAAAATTTAATCGTTTTCTTTGCATACTATATAATTAAATATGGAGCAACAAATTTCATCCAAATAATTGACGATATTCAGCCTCAAATGTTTGGTATGGTCGTCGAACGTGTAATTATAGCCGACTTACAAAAAGTATCCGGTGATATCGAACGTAAAATAGCAGCCGTTGGTATTTCAAATATATTAACTGATTGTCCAGCAATGATTGAAAGTTCATATAATATTTTTTATCCAAAATTACTGGCAAGTTTGATTGAATTTTTTGAATTACCACAAGACAATACTGTCAATGGTGATGATTTTCTACCAGAAGTTGACGATAATCCTGGTTATCAAGCTGCTTACAGTCAATTAATTTGTGCTAAAAATCCTAAGAAAGATCCATTGGAAGGTAAACAATTTTTTTTATTTTTTTAGTAATAATTTAATTATTTTTTTGCTTTTTGTGACTTGAAATAGTATTTTGTATTACTTCTGACACCGAGTATTATAGTTGACTTCGGGTTTTGAAAACCCAAGCCTCAGCGACCGCTACTAACCAATCGAGAGAATTATACTCGATGTCACTAGTTGTTTTCCGACTGTACAAAAGAAATATTAACGACTCAATAAAATTATTTTGTTGCAGCAATTGTTGATGTACGATTACATTTAGTCCAAGGACTCAGTAAATTACAACCAGCACAATTGAGCAGTATATTACAACAACTTCCTCCAGCTAATGCAATGCACCTGAAAAATTATCTCCAATCTGCCGGCATCAATATTTAAATTTTTAATAATTAATTAAAATAAAAAAAAAAAAAACAAATTTAGTTATTTATTATTTCTAATTTGTTCATATAAATTATTTTCGTCATTTTTTATCACTCGAATCTCCATTTTTCAACTCATCAAAATCAAATTTATAAAATATAGTTAATTGCCATAAATAATTTTTTTTTAACTTCAACAGTTATAACGATATTAAATAAATAAATTACGGTTTTTACTCTCATAAAAAAATAATTGTGTATTTATTAACATAATTGCTAAGCTATGGTAAGTGCAGACATTATTGCAACTCAATATGTAGGTCTAACTCAAAAGCATACACGGAGAAAACGAGTCTCGAAAATATTATAATATTTAATATATTTTAGTAGGAAATACTTATGCAAATCAATAAGTGCATTACTTTTACTATTTCTTACTAAATGTATAGCAAAAAACACAAAATGGTAATTAGTAATATATGTTTAATGAATAGCGTATTATTGAGTATTAAGTGTATTATACAGCAAGTAAAAATTACTAAACGGTTTGTAACCCAAGTAACACATGCTTGAGCAAGATTCTGGTGCCAATGTCTTGAGCGAAACCCCTGGTTACTAGTATCTTTTTCTACGTATGGGTCTTGCGCAAGATCATGTAGGAAGAATTCGTCATCAAGACTTGTACATAATTTGCTCTAGGCGTACACAACAATATTGAAAAAATCTTACAAGGAAACATTTCTAGGTGTCCCCCTCCGATTTTGATACAAATCAGATATGTTATTCTCCGTCAAAATCTAAGAAACACGTATTTTTTTTATCGGCGGAAAAACATTTAGGGGGTGAAATCACCCGTCGAAGTTTAGGCTTCAAAGGGGTGTTTTGCAAGTTTCACATACGTGCAGTTTAAATGATCGAATGAAACCAGTTGCATCATTTTCGGGGTGAAAAATGATGAAAAGTGCCATTGGTTTTATAATAAAAAAGTAAACAGAACAAAAGTTATAAGGGTTGAAATTCACAAAACTTCTATTTTAAAAAATCTATCCAATGGATTTTAACGAAACCAATGGCGATCGAAAGAGGAAAAAAAAGTAGGGAATACGTCTTTTTGGGTTCTTCCGAAAAATCAAGTTTAGGGGGTGAACATCCCCTAAGTACATCTACATTGACCAACAAGAAAACATCAATATTTTTATTAGCTTCGGTTTTAATGCGTCGAAAATTATTTTTTCATATATTTTTAGCATTGAGAGCATCATAATAATATTATTTTTTAATATTTTACTTGCCTTTTTACTTTTAATTCCAGACTTGATTGTTTGGATCAAGATATCAAGTATGGTAAATATTAACATATCTTAATTTTAAGGTATATTTTTTTGAGAATGGTTCAAATAGCTCCTTACTGACACTTTAAAAAAAAACAGTTGATTATAATATATATGAGTATTATATATATATTATATATAATACAATTATTTTAAATATATATGAGTCAGTAACTTGAAAAACATTATATAAATAAACCCATCTTTTTGAAAATAGTTCAATTGCGATGTACTTCGTTCTTCACGATTGAGTGTTAAAATCTTGTAACTTTTTTAAGTAAATAATTAAAAATTATACAACTTCTATTAGTGTATTGAGAAAAATGATAGTCAATCCTATAAATGTTATAAGACTACTCTTAACCTTTCGTTACTCGCGTCCACTCGTCCGACGATTTTCATCGCGCGGCGCGCACTGTGCCGCCCATGCTAAATGAAGTGCGACGTTGCCAAATCATACTGCTATAATGAATTATTTCTTACAGTAACAACAGTAAGTTTGGCAACGTGGTTACAAAAATTGAATCGACGATTTAACTCGCATAATGAGCACTGCGCCGCTTTTTCACATTCTTGTTATACATAAATATACTTTTTTTATATTTGAAATTTATATTTATTAATTATACATATATATAACAAAAATATAGATTTTAAAGAAAGAATTGGTTAAGGATAAAGTCACAAATACCCATACAGTAACTTTTACTGCAATTTTAGTCAAAAAGGCGGCGTCACGCTCATAGCGCGAGTAACGAAAGGTTAACAACATTTCAGCCATGAACATTCCGGAATCGCCTGTAAATAATGAAGAAATACAAATAAAGAAAAGTTTCCGAAATATTCTACTCAATGCTATGAATAAACGATCCGGAGTCGAAATGATCGAAGAAAAGTCTCTCCATTTTCAAGAACCATTCAAAGATTAGATAATGGAAATGGTGGAAGACAAAAAGTGGGCAAATGCACCAGTGAATCGAGAAACACCTTCCTATTTAAATATAGAGTGTCAGACAACAATTTAAAAGAGTGCAATCTGTGCGTCAGTTACGACGGTGGGCTCATATTGTGAACTAAGGAGGGACTTATAGAGAAAAATTAGCAAGAATTCGTGAATATAGATTAGAAAATTTTAAAGCGGCTGTAGATGCAGGTTTAATAGTACATGACTGCGATTTAAAAACAGCGCCCTTACAAGCTCAGAAAAAAATTGGTGCCGAAGATTTCCGTTTCAAAGCATCACCAAAGTGGAGCCTATCATTCAAACGAGCACATCGCATTGTATTAAAGAATGTAAAAAAGTTTATCACGTCCAAAACAATTGAAGATGGAAAGTTATTAAAAGAGCAGGCTGAAAAATTTCTCAATAATGTGAAACAAAAAATTAAAATTTATAAATTACCAAATGTATACAATTCAGATCAAAGTGGTTTTCAGTCGAAAATGCATTCCTGGCGAACTTTAGCCGTTGAAAGAGAAAAGCAAGTATAATGTTAAGTACAATCTGTTACTTTTACGACACATAGTTACGGTAGCAGGCGTTTTGATCCTCGGACAAAATATCCCCGATAAAATATCCTCAGACAAAATATCCCCAAGACAAAATATCCCCGAGACGAAATATCCCCGGACAAAATATCTCCGGACAAAATATCTCGATGACAAAATATCATTAAGACAAAATTAACTTTTGATAAAATATTCTCTTGATTATTAATTAATTTTTTTACGCTGCTAGTAATTTGCATATATAAACTCATGCCATAAATTAAAGGAACAGAAAAATTTTAGAAATTTCTTATTGATTTTTGTAAGACTGTAACTTCGTGAAAAATAATCGTATCGGGATTTAAAAAAAGCCTTTTATAGCTTGAAATTTCTAGCTTTGGCGCATTGTCATCAAAATTCTTTTGGAGCTTTAGCTATTGCACAAACATGAAAAATACAGTGAGACAAAAATTTTCTAAATTTTTTTTTTTCTTTGAGAGTCCACGGGCTGCGAAAAAATTTTTTTAACTAAAGCAATGCGTAGGTCGTTTAGCAAATTTATTCAGCTTCAATTTTGCTTTTTTTAAATCTCGTGGAACGATTTGTTGCAGATATATCAGCCTTCAAACAAAAAATCATTCTTTTGGCTTTGATTATCGATATTTCTAGTACCAATGATCGCAGAGTGAATTTAAGGGCGGCGTTAAAGACTTGAATAAATTCCCTAGAAAATTATCATCATTTTTAAAAAAAAAAATTTATTTTCTTTATTTTCAACATCCATTAGAAGTAAATACAAAAAAATGACTTTCTTTCATTTCTTAGTTAATCAATCGCTACTCTGTAAATATTGATGAAAAGACTAATGTTGCCAGGGACTTTTTTTAGCTTAGTGTACCTCCAATAACCCTGTAAATTTTTATATTGATCAATCGAACTGTTTTTGGGGGTGATCGATCAAAGTTTTGCTAAACAATTAGAGGAAAAAGCTTTGTTCCTTGAATTGTCTAATGACCATCACAATGAAAAAAATATTTTTTTTTTCTACTTTTCTTTCATTTTTGCGTCGGTTACTCAGTAAATGTGAGGGAAAGAGAGAAAAAAAACGAAAAATTTCCAAAAAATGTCAAAAAAAAATTTTCGACCACAAAAACTAAATTTCAATTTTTTTTTTCTTCGAGTTTTTTTTACATTTTTTGGAAATTTTTCGTTTTTTTTTTTCTCTTTCCCTCACATTTACTGAGTAACCAACGCAAAAATCAAATAAAAGTAGAAAAAACGCTTTTTTTAAATCCCGATACGATTGTTTTTTACAAAGTTTACAGTCTTATTGATAATAAAGAAATAAGAAACTTCTAGAATTTTTCCATTCCTTTAATTTATGGCATGAGTGTATATTTTTAAAAAAAATCTTAAATACATGTATATGTGTGTATATTTCCATACATTTGTATGAATTTATTTTCGAATAAACACACATAAAATCCATAAAAAAGGGCACAGCACGATAACAAGCATATGTGTTGGTCTATTTTCGAATAAGTTCAAAAGTATAAATATTGATGACAATAATAATAAGAAAATATTTTTATAATGTTGAACTCACGTAATATAGTCAAAATATCATAGTATTATATACTTGTAATAAGTTGTTGATTCGTTTTTATTATGTAAGCTACATGAGAATATCCGAGTATTTAATCTTTTATAATCGGAATATAAATTGAAAAAAAATTGAGTATTGTATGGTGATATTCTGTCATCGAGATATTTTGTCCGGAGATATTTTGTCCGGGGATATTTTGTCTCAGGGATATTTTGTCTTGGGGATATTTTGTCTGAGGATATTTTGTCCGGGGATCAAAACGCATGGAACCATAGTTACACATTTCAACCAACTGCATCCACTAATGGAAAGCTTTTATCCTCACTATTTTTAGTTTTTAAAGAACCAAGTGGTAAGTTTGGACCAATAGTTGACACGACGATTCTTAGACCACAAAATATACACCTCGAAGCATCAAAATTAGGGAAACTAACGTCAGGTATAAATTATTTTTTACTTTTTTGGATTCAACTTAAATAATTGTTCATTTTCAGATCATTTCAAAATTTGGTTAAAGAGGGTATTTTTGCCAAATGTTGGTCCAAAATCTTTATTATTAATTAATTCATGGACTGGACATTGTCCTAAAGCTGTACAAAGCGTTAAACAAGTAAATAAAGCTGTTGAAATAATGATCATACCCAAAAGTACATCTGGAAAAATTCAACCGTTTGATGTAAAATAAGATTGTAAAATTGCAATGGCTCACTCATATCCAGTTATCATCGTCTCGATACACACTTTCAAAACAAAACTTTTTTCAAAAAGATTTCTCTCATATTAAAAAATAAAAACGCTTGAAACTGGTGAAAAATTTTCAATTTGAACCTAAAAATAAGTTGACTCGAGGAAAAATAATTTTGATTCAAGATACAAATTTCAAGATAACTATTTACATGGTGCGAGAAAATTTTGGTTTTCCGAATCGCTAAAACAAAATTTCTTAAAACAAGAATTTTTTTCTTGATTCGAGTTAACTGTTTTTTCTATGTAGAAATAATTCGCAAGAACATCAAATAATTTTGAAATACATTTAGGAACAATATTAATAACAATAATTATTTTATGATATAATAATTATCGAAATAAAAAAAATTTTTAATATACCACGTTTTTGAAACGAACTAAAAAGTATAAAAGAATATTTCTCAATCTCATGAAGATTTAAAACCACATACAAATTCCGAACTTTTTACAGATAGTCCTGAAAATTTATAATTGTGAATTTTTAATAGTTATGAAAATACTTGTAAGATTTAAAACGAAAAACGTTAGGCGTATGCGATATATAACTATAAGAAGTGTAGAGAAGAGCTGTCAATGAAAAAACTTACAAATCAGTCCATATTATTTGCAATGCATTAAAATTGTTAGTTGAACTATTAATGCATCAATTATCTGTTGCATGCGCCCCACGTTTTTAGGTTTAAATCTTACAAGTATTTTCATAACTATTAAAAATTCACAATTATAAATTTTCAGGACTATCTGTAAGAAATTCGGAATTTGTATGGGGTTTTAAATCTTCATGAGATTGAGAAACATTATTTTATACTTTTTAGTTCGTTTCAAAAACATGGTCTATTAAAAATATTTTTTATTTCGATAATTATTTTCTGCTTTTTAGTATTGTATGAGTGAAATTTTGAAATCGATTTCACAGGCCTGGATAAGATAATGACGGAGACATGCGACAAATTTCAGGTTTATTTCAATTTCTTTTCACTTAATCAAATCTGAAATAGAAAATCGCTATTTCTACCTACCAATATATCAAACTCATTTTTTATAAGAACTATACTTCAAAATATTAAAACAAATCAAAGCCAGATTCTTTTTAGTTAAAAATTTGGAATATATGACTATTCATGGTGTTGGAGGTCCTAGTCGTCACATTCTTTCCATCTCCTTCATTGTATTTTCATTACACGGTGTTTGTTTATCTGTCATCTAGTTGTGAGCTATATTCAAGAATATAACTCATCCAGAAATTAGTTTTAAATTAGTTATAAAAAATTCTTACTTAACAGACAAACAAACGAATATGAATTTTTTATTCGATTTTTTTTCATTTTTTTTTTTTTTTATTCATTTTTTTCTTTCTCTTCTAGTGCTTCTCCTTCTCATTTTAAAAAAATTTTTTTTTTCATTTTGTCGCATTGTCATCTAATTTTGAGCTTTGTTCCAAATTTCAAGTTCTAGCTCATCGAGACGTTACTTTAAAATCAATTACAAAATTCCACCCGAACAGACATACATAAAAGCGAGTTAATAAAAACGTGGTAAAAAATTATAAAACTTCTTTAATTTAAACATATTTAAACACTGCAGTGTTCATGGAGTATGGGTATTTTGTCATAAAAGTTTTTTTTTAGCTCATAAGGTTCTTTATTTGTACGTTATGAAAACCTACACACGTTTTTTAAATTTTAGTTTCTCTAAGAGAAAAGATATATATGAAGGAGAGCAAATTCAACGGTGCTAGGCAGCAGCAATGAGAATAGTTCACCACGAAATCGTGCCAAACTGCTTGTAGTGTCCCTGGTAAGAAATTAATTTCAGAACTGGTAAATTTCAAGTGTACATAGTGCTGAAGTACGTGCTAAAAAATGTAAATTAGAGTAAGACCAGCAGCACAGTACAGTAAAATGCTATCCAGTTGGGTAGATCAAAGCACAGCACCGCAAGAAGAATGGCAAAAGGTGCCCACCAAAAAAAAAAACAGCAACCAAAATCATAAGGAAACTAATAAACAGGCCAAGAAGGTAAATACCCAAGAGCGAAATCATAATATACCAATAACTAGCGAAGATTCAACTGCAAATACTTCACTAGAGAAATGTGCAGCTAGAATTGAGGCCCAACTAAGAGCGCCTAGGATACCATCGACCATAGTCACACAACAAATTGAAGGTGTTAATACCTTCGCAAAAACTATCATCGATGAATGTGTTGGTGAAGTCACTTTTCGATATAGCCCCAGAGGATTCAGCGTGTTTACAGCTTTTAAGGAGGACTTCTTTAAAGTCAGAGCGCTGTTTACCTTGAAATCTTTGCGATACTATACGCATGCAATAAGCGATGAAAAACCTAAGTATCTTGTCCTGAAAGGGCTACCGAATCTACAAATTGAAAATATTGTTTCTGAACTACGCAGTCACAGTATACAAGCAACGAAAATTGTGCTCATGAAAACTAAACAAACAAGTACACCAACATACAATCGATTGTACGTAATCGCATTCGCATCTCCACACCAAGATGGGTTAAGTGCCTTGAACCACATTTGACTGAAGACTGTAAGAAGCCAAAAGATGAGGCTTCAGGGTGCGTATACTGCCTTGGTAGTCATCCAACAAACTACAGACAATGTAAAGCATATATTGAACATCTTAATAAACTGCGAAACATATATTCAAAAGCTAAAACACGAAAAACATACAACGAATGAAAAGACATTTAATGGAGGTGACCATCATTTTCCAACACCAACTATGCAACAAAGTCAGCTGTCCTTGAGTACAAGGGTGAACTTTGACCAAAGTTGATAGCAAGCAACTCCTACGTATGTCAACGCCTGCAGGATGACATCATCAACTACGCTGAGTTATGTGGAAATATCTCAAACTATTAATGGTTATCATCCTACCTCAATCTTATCCCAAAATTTTAATACCCAAAACTTGGATAGTATAACTAAATTTAATGAGCTAGTCAATGAAATAAATATTTTGAACTCTTTATGCAATATAAATCAATTATTAGTGTTAGTAAAAAATTTAAACAGTCAACTAAAAACATGTAAAGATACAACGTCGCAAATTTTAATACTTAATAATTATCTACCTAACAATGGCTAAGCTGAGGTCATTAAACATTAAAAGATAGAAGCGGAGGTGTAGCAATCTTTATTAAGACTGAAATACCTCATGTGCAAGTATGTTTAAACACAACAACATTAGAGAAGATTGCAATTCAACTAAATAATAATACGCTTTTAGTTTCTTGGTACAATCCACCACAGTCAATCAAGTAATTATTGCGGGCAATTTAAACGCCAAACATAATTTCTGAAATTACGTACGCGCAAACAAAAATGGTGATATATTGTTTGAATACATACAACAAAAACCTTACAGTCTTGAGTATCCAAATCAACATACACTTATCCCGACCAATGGTGATACACCATCAATAGCCCAGACAGCATTCAAGTCGGAATGACTGCTTTACGACGTCTTTTTGAAAGACCCCTCAAGAAGTCTTATGTTGACTTCTTGAAGGTGTCATTTTTAAGAACTCTTAACTAAGAGTTCTTGAAGACTCCATAAATAAGACGTAAGTTTTTTGACGTCTAAATGTATTCATTTTTAAACTTATTTATCAAGTCAAAATTAGGAGCTCCTTAAAGACGTCATGGTAAATTCATATTGAAGTCTTATTTACGAAGTCAGAAAAAAGAACTCTTTGAGAACTCTTGAAGAACGTCTTACTGAGTTCGCTGGGTGGCTCATTTGACATCGTGAGAACTTCTTAAAGATTTCTTTAAGGTGTTGATGAGACGTCCAAATCATAAATAGGAACTCGTTCAGAACTCATCAAGACGTTACTTTGCTATTTAGGAGTAGACAGCATGAATAAAAAACATCAAAAAATATAATGAACCAGTATGCATTAATGATCTCAACTCAGACCACTCGCCTATGTTATTAAAAATAAATACTGTAAAAATAAATGTAAATAGAATAAAAATATTATATTATAAGAATACCGATCATCAATGATCTGTTAGATTTTATTAAACAAAAGAATGGATTGACAATACATACTTTTGGCTGTAAAAGTTTTCATGCTCATTTCATAGATCTCATCGATTAAATTATGAAAAAAACGAATGTTTACTTTTAAATGAAAATTGGTTACCCAATGAAGAGTCGTATAGCAAATTTTAATTGTATAATACAATCTAATCGATCGAACTTTCGAGGTGGAAGAATTGCCATTAATCAAAATATGCGCGACACTACCAATATCATTACACCCAATATTGATATGACTGTAAGACAAGTGGAACTGGCAACCCGTGAAAAATGAATCATACATGGCCATGCATGGCCGTATATGGCTCATACATGGAGCATATATGGCCATGCATGAAGCATATATGGCCATGCATGAAGCATATATGGCCATACATGAAGCATGTATGGCCATAGATGGGCATAACAACTTTTTTAATACAGTCATGCATGGCCATACATGGCCTTGTATGGTTCATATATGGCTATGTATGACTGTATTAAAAAAGTTGGTATGTCCATGTATGGTCAAGTATGACCTTATATACTCCATATATGGTCATGTATGATTCATTTTTCACCGGAATGTACGCCATGAACGCTCGTCCTGTGATAAATGAATCATACGTGGGCATACAAACTTTTTCAATACAGTTATGCATGGCCATATACAGTCATACATGGCCTTGTATGGTTCATATATGTCCATGTATGGCCATATATGCTCCATGTATGGTCATGCATGGCCATGTATGATTAATTTTTCGACTATTACAATTACTTATAAACAGGATGTTGCAGTTTTAAAAAAATAAGAAATTTTTTTGACATCACTAACAGCATATTGATGATTATATTGTGCTTTTTCGAAAGTGATTATATTCTTTGAACCTTACGTAGCACAACTAAACTTTGTTGTAACTGTCGGTCGCATAGCCTAGTGGTCAAAGCGTCAGTCTCTCGTACGGAAGGTCCCGGGTTCGAATCCTACTAAGCGGGTGTGGTTATTAATAAGTCTAGCGTGTTTTCTCTGAATTAAAAATTTCCATTTCGATTAAAAATTCAATTAATCGCATATCTGATAATCTTTGCGTCGCCAGAATTATAAAAAAAAAAATTTTAATTTTTTTTTTAATTAAATTAAAATTTCTATACACAGTCATATATAGCCGTATCAAGCCATGCATGGCCATGTATGGTCATATATGGTCATACATGGTCATATATGGCCATCCATGGCCAATTTTCATACATGGCCATGCATGGAGCATTCATACATGGCCATGTATGATTCATTTTTCACGGGAAGTTCAACCGTAACATGACTTGTTGAGTTTTGTGCAGTTGAATGCAAAATGTTTTGACTGCAATTTACATTGAATGCTCCATATATGACCATGTATGGAAATTGGCCAGACATGGCTATTAGGCTGCCCGTTACTTACCAAATTAGATTTTTTTTCTTGGCCATGATATAAATCATTTATATGTGATCTAAAAATAATAAAAAAAAGTTTATTCTAATACCGTTTAACCTTGTCTAAGTAATGATACATTACCATTGTAGTACAATGAGTATAATTTTATTACTCACTTAAAAATAAGAGTACAGCAATGACTAATACCTCTTTTTGTAGGAAATTTACCGCTCTTCAAAAAAGGTTTCTTAGACTTTATTCGTAAATCCAACCATTTAAGTGATATCGAAGTTCAAAGTTGATAAATTTAAAAATAATGCCTTCGATTAAAATTCTATAACTCTCCAGCAAACAGATATATATTTATTATCAACAGTGTTGACTATCTCTTTCCAGTCCTTTCATTATTTTATTGTAATTAATTATTTGCATGCAATTAGAAACGATTTTTTAATGATGCCAACAAAGTATAACTTCTCACGCACGTACACAAGTACACGCACCGATTTTTTTTTTATTTGAATCAACCCAAGTAACACGTACTTGAGCAAGTGCTCTTGTATAAGATCCTTGTGCAAGGCCCATAGTTACTAGTGTCTTCTTGTATGTATGCGTCTTGCGCCAGATTGTGTAGCAAGGAACGGACTTAAAAACTGTGCATGATTTGCTCATGGTATTGTTGGCAGGAGGATTGATATTTCTAACATGGTGTAGTCAAAAGTTTCCGACGCGTTTCTTGCCCAAGAAACTTGCAGCAGATACTTGCGCATGGCTTGCTCAAGATCTGCTCAAAACGCGCGATACTCCCCATGCTATTCCGTCCCCCACCAGTTTTAACTCAAGCAGATCTTGAGTAAGGCATGCGCAAGATTGATTGAACATGCTTCTCTCGCTGATTTTTTCCTAGAATTGATTAATAACTTCACCAAAATTCTTGGGTAAGGCTAACATAAGACTTGCAATTAAAATCTGCTCCAAATATCTGGGGCAAGACCCATAGGTGAATGGTGGCGCTAGCAACTATCGAACTTGAGAGCAGACTTGTGCAGACCTTAAAAAAAACTGCTGTATGGGAATATTATACCTACCGATTAAAAAAAATTTTGAGATAAAGTTAATTAATTGTTAATAATTAATTTTTGTTTAGATATTAAAATAATAGTAATGATAATAATAATAATAATGAATAAATAAAACACATTTTTTGTCATAAGAATATTAATTATTAAGAATACATTGATGTAATTATTGAGTATATTTTTATTTCAAACGTATAAAAAAAATTGAAAAGTAAAAAAATTTTTTCATTCAAACTTCTAAATCTTCTTCAAGTATTTTAACTTGCCCAATCAATTCAGCAATACTGTCACCCCTGAAATAAAATTTTTTAATTATTTTAAATGTCACATAAATTGAAAATCGATTTTTTTTTATGTAATAAAGATTTTTTTTAAAAAGATGATTTAAATCTAAACAGAGTGATTTTTTTTTAAACTACGCAACTCCGGAGTGGTGGAGTTAATTTAGATTGAAAGAAGATTTGGATTCACTCTCAATTTTTTACAGCGTTCTACTATCTAAAATACTACTTATCATAAGTATAAAAGACTACTTACATTTTACGTAAACTATTTTTAATAACTTCCTCCTGTTTTTCCCCCAAAATCAACTGAGTTTTTTTATTAACACCAACATTACTAATATCTTGATTACTTTTGTCAATAGACAAGTCATTTTTGATCAATTGATTATCAACTTTATTTTTCAATCGGTCAAACTTTCCGGTAAATTCATCGACTTTGCGATTTAACTCTTTCAATTCTAAAGCTTCTGTACGTTCAGCAGCTGTTAACTCTTTGTGATTAATTTGCCTCAAAACTTCTCTTGATCTAAAAAAAAAAGTTATTACAACAATCAATTACTGTACTCAAAAACTATATTTTTTCTGTTTGTTTATGAAATAAAAATGCAAAGTTACCGTCGAGTTAATTCTTCTTGATGTTCTTTTATGTCTTCATAACGTTCGGCTAAATGTTGAGCTTTATCGTGTAATTCGGCTTTAATTTGCATCAAATTATTTAATTCGTTTAATTGATGAATTTTTAAGGCTTTTAAGGCTCGTACTTTTTTACCAATTTCATTGCGAACACGATCATGTTTTACAAAATAATTTCCACGCAATACATTTGTTACACAATCGAGAAACTGTTGATTATTAAAATTATTATTAGTCAGATACTAACTGCGAACATCCGCTTCGATGGGTTTTTGTTTTTGGTAGAGTACTTATTAGGGTGCTTCGTTTCCGGCGAAAGTATTTTCTTTGTTGCTCGTCTAGCAAAATATTGTTTTTTATGCTAAAACAAAAATTCCTGCCAAGTTTGAGCTCTTAATTCCAATGCTAAGTACTCACTATTTGATTACCAAGATTTCCCATTTAAAATACACGTAAACTAAATTACTTTTTTTTTTAACTTTCTAATACTCAGCTCCGTTTCATGATATCAACACGGTTTTGGTCGCAAATTGTAGGGCATTTGGTGTTCTTCAAAAGTGCCCGTAGTTACCTAGCTGTAATTCCAGCTGTTTCACTTGTGTCCGCTGCGGAACTCAATTTTCCTATGAAATTAACCTTTATTGGCTTGCAGAACGTAAACCAATGAAAGTACACTAAAAATGCTAATATGAATTTTATAAGAAATTTTATTCCCTTCAAAAAAAGTCCTATGAGTCAAGTCGCTAAAGTCCATAGTTTCCGAGTTATAGTCATCTTAACAATTTGAAAAATATAATATAAAAAAAAAAAAAATTACAATTGCAATTTTATTCTTTAAATTATTAAGATGACTATAACTCGGAAACTATGGACTTTAGCGACTTGACTCATAGGACTTATTTTGAAGGGAATACAATTTCCTGTAAAATTTTCATTAGCAATTTTAGTGTACTTTCATTGGTTTACGTTCTGCAAGCCAATAAAGGTCAATTTCATAGGAAAAATGACTCCCGCAGCGGACACAAGTGAAACAGCTGGAATAACAGCTAAGTAACTATGGGCACTTTTGAAGAACACCTAATGCTCTTTACTTTGCTACCAAAACCGCGTTGATATCATAAAACGCAGCTGAGTATTAGAAAGTTAAAAAAAAAGTAATTTAATTTACGTGTATTTTAAATGGGAAATCTTAGAAATCAAATGGAAAGTACTTTGGATTGGAATTAAGAGCTCAAACTTGGCAGGAATTTTTGTTTTAGCATAAAAAACAATATTTTGCTAGACGAGCAACAAAAAAAAAATACTCTCGCCGGAAACAAAACACCCTAGTACTTATATATGTATTTAATTTTCTGGACTGTTCTAAAAATTTCGAAAACGATTTGATGAGTACTAAAATATTTGAATGCGGCACATCACTCAAAATTGATTTTTATCGACCAAGAATATTTTCCGATCGGGTTGTTCGAATCATATTCGTGTAATTAACTACTTTTGAAGATATTGTAGAATTTATCATAATGTTTCAAAAATTTTTAAAACAATCCAGAGCGTTCTAAGCAAATAAAATAATTTTGAACTAATTCAAAACATTTATATAGATGTCAGAATTTTACAGAATGTTATCGAATTTCCCGAACAATCCAAAACATTCTAATCAAATTAAAATGTTACATTTGAACAAGAAACCAGTTAAGAGATAAAAGAAACAAATAGTATGGCTGACATACTCTTTAAAAGTATCGACGTTTAATTTTTCAATAAATGGACAATTTACATTTCCTGATAGCCAGAGTATGTAATCAGAAAGTTGGTGCACATGAGTTGCGATCAAATTGATAACAAGTTGTTGACAACTTTCAGCTTTTATAACTATTGACTACAAGTTTCCCAGAAAGTTGGCATCAATCTACTGCAACAACCTGTTGACAACGTTCGAAGAAGGCAACTTTCCTTCAAATAATGTAATATTAATTTTTGCGGCCAACTTTGCGACAGGTCGCGGCAGTAGATTGTTGCCAAGTTGCTTGCCTACTTGGCTATAAGGGATTACTACCCTGAAAGCCAGAGTTTGTGATCAGAAAGTTGGTGTACATGAGTTGCGACCAACTTGATGACAACTTTCACCTTGTGTAACTGTTGACTATAAATTCATTGCAAGTTGTTCAAGAACTTGGCGACAATCTACTGTCTCAATCTGTCACCAAGTTTCTGAGTAACGTGTAGTCAACTTGTCGGCAACAGTTATACGAGCTAAAAGTTGTCGACAAGTTTCTCAGAAAGTTACCGTCAACTTATGAACATGCCAACTTTTGCGGCCAACTTGGCAATAGGTTGCGGTAGTAGGTTGTCGACAAGTTGCGGCCAACTTGGCTTTCAAGGCTACAAAGCGAACGGAAATTGAACCGTTGATAAGGTAAATCTTATTAGGTAACTAACTAAGTAACGGAGCAAGCTTACCCTGATGGCCGAGTGCCCAAGTTGGCAGCAAACTGGCGAAAATCTACTACGATGTCAACTTTCTGAGAAAGTTGGTGGTAAAAGTTGACATTCCATTATTTGACGGTAAGTTGCCTTTAATTTTCTCAGAAAGGTGTCGACAGGTTGTGGCAAGTAGATTATCGTTAACTTTCTGAGAAAGTTGATAACAACTTGTCGTCAAGTTGGTCACAACTAATGTGCACCAACTTTCTGATCAGAAAGTCTAGCTATCAGAGTAAGTTATAATTAGATTTAATCGATTTCGTTACATCTTCAAATTTTTGTAATATTCTTAAATGCTAATAAGTAATTGATATTAAAATTGTCTAGAGAAAACTAAGTTGAAAATGTTGCAAATACATAAATTTTTAAACTTTATTTTTTACTACACGGAAAAAACAGAATATTAAAAATTAATAAATAATAGTAAAAAGTGAAAGCTGTTATCAATAATTAGTACTATTATGTGCTTAATGCAAAGTAGTTGACTAATTTTTGTAGATTCCTAAAAACTACTATCAATTATTTCAAAAAGTAACTGAATATTTTTACTTTTAGGCATAATACGTGACTTATTAGTGAAAGTTCATTAATTTATGGCTTAATCTATTAAAAACTAATGATTGGTCAAATTAAGAAGTGCTATCTTAGATACTGATTTTTTCAGCCAAAAATTGTAAAAGTTACAAACTTTTATTTTATAAATTCGATATCACTGATCAATTATTCCCTGATTGAAAGAAACGATTCGAAACGATTTGCAATGTTAAACTTCCATAAGAATGACGATTCAAAAGTATTCAACGTATTCAAAAGCATTTGAAAGTATTTAAAATTTTTTTTCGAATCGTTTCAAATCGTTTCTTTCAATAAGGGTTAGCTTAAAATATCATTTGTTCATCATTATAAATTAATTTACAATGTACATAAATCGAATAAGTGATAAATAATAAAATAAAAAATTAGTGTACTAGATATCCCGTAAAAAATGAATCATATATGGCCATGCATAGCCGTATATGGCTCATACATGAAGCATGTATGGCCATAGATGGGCATACAAACTTTTTTAATACAGTCATGCATGGCCATATATGATTCATTTTTCGACTATTACAATTACTTATAAACAGGATGTTGCAGTTTTAAAAAAATAAGAAATTTTTTTGACATCACTAACAGCATATTGATGATTATATTGTGCTTTTTCGAAAGTGATTATATTCTTTGAACCTTACGTAGCACAACTAAACTTTGTTGTAATTGTCGGTCGCATAGCCTAGTCGTCAAAGCGTCGGTCTCTTGTATGGAAGGTCCCGGGTTCGAATCCTACTAAAGCGGGTGCGGTTATTAATAAGTCTAGCGTGTTTTCTCTGAATTAAAAATTTCCATTTCGATTAGGAATTCAATTAATCGCATATCTGATAATTTTTGCGTCGCCAGAATAATAAAAAAAAAAAAATTAAAACTTTTTTTTTTAATTTAATTAAAATTTCTATACATAGTCATATATAGCCGTATCAAGCCATGCATGGCCATGTATGGTCATACATGGTCATATATGGCCATCCATGGCCAATTTTCATACATGGCCATGTATGATTCGTTTTTCACGGGTACTGATTTTTTGCTCATAAAAATACTGAAAATTTTTAACTCTTATTTAATAAATTCTATCCCATTGACTAATAATTAATATAAAATGTTATTTATTCGTTATTATAAATTAATTTATTACATACATATATCAAATAAGTGGTAATTAATAAAATGAAAAATTAGTATACTAGATCTTTATATATTAATATGTACGCTTACTAATTTTTTTATTCCTCATTTTTAAAATTTTTCTATGTTTATTTGAATAGTAATAATTGTAGATAACAATTTATCAATTCTTTTTCATATTAATTTTAATATACGAAATTATAAATTTTGCTCTTCTATGTGTATCAAATTTTAATATAAATAATAGCCATTTTTTAATATATACAATGACCCTGGTTTGATATTAGTATCGAATTTACTAATTTTAAATAAAAAATAAACTACAAACTATTAAAATTTTGAGCATCATTTTTTTCCGTGTAGATTTCTTTTTCTTTCCAGTATCCATACAACTGTTTTAATTATCTGATGATTAATTGTATATAGAATAAACATACAAAATTTTTTGACTCAATTAAGTTTAAATAATTTAACCGATTCAGTCTGATTAAACTCAATCGAGTCCTAATCGGATTTCAATCACATTCAATCGGAAATTTCCAATTGAATCCTATTGAAGTGAATCAAACTTATCAACCAGGGTATATTCCCACAAAAGTATATGATTAACTTTAAATTTTAAAAAATGGTAAAATTTTCATTACAATAATCAATATATATGTCGTTAAATTTTATGTATTGTTACTATAGATTTTGTTAAATATTTGTATGGTTTCTAGGAACTAAAGGAGATTTTTGTTAAGATGTTAATTTATTTAGAAAATTCTGATCTCGATTTTCTCTATGCAAATTTATGATTAGTTACTTATTAAAACTCGAAAATATTACAATGATCTAATTGGTTTGAAAATTATAGGTAGTTATAGATGTAAGAAAATGTTTTTAAATTCAATTATAATAATAGAGCTTGCTCTATTACTTAGTTAGTTACCTAACAAGATTTACCTTACCGACGGCTTAACTTTTATTTGCGTCTTTTATACCCTGATAGCCAAGCTGGCGAGAAACTGACGAGAAACTTGCAGCCGCAACTGGACACTAAGTTGACCGCCAACAGTTGGTACTTCCAATAGTTGATAGACATTTTCTGAGAAAGTTGACGGTAACTTGTAGCCAAAAGTTGCAAAGGCTGAAGTTGTAGATAACTTGTCGTCAAGTTGGTCGGAAACTAATGAATGACTAACTTTTTCACGACCAACTCGTGTTATCAGGGTATAGTATAATGTGAATTGTCCGTTTATTGCAAAATTAAAAGTAGATACTTTTAAGGAGTTCGTCAGCCATACTATTTGTTCTTTTCACCCTTTTAACTGGATTTTTGATCAAATATAACATTTTAGTATTAAAATAAGAGATCTGTAGTCGGGTACGAGATTTTTTACCTTACAGTGAGAGTGTTATATCAAATAAAAATTTTTATTTTAATTTGTACTTTATTTTACTATTGTCTAAGTTTGTTTTAAGATTAGCTTGCATTTGTTGCGTTGGCTACACTTTCGCTCAGATCTCCTATGGCCCTAATAGTTGGTTTCGTTGGGTCACCCTCATCTACATATAAATTAGACTGGGCCAAAAAAATCGACTATTTTTTTTTTCTTTCGATACTGTTAAAATATTATTCCTGATGAACAAAAAAAATTATTGTGCTAGTTTGAGCCCTTAATGTTGATATTAACAGGTGTATCGTTACGACTATTTTTATGACAGAAATTTCATGTATTACCTCAAACTCGTAAATCATCTATCTGAAAAATTTGAGCAATGTATAGCCTTAAAGAAATTGAATTCCCTACAAAAAATCTCTATTAGGAAATTGACGTAAAATGAGCCGTTTTCTCGTAACCGTTCCTTAAACATTGATTTGTTTTTTTAATTCTTTGATTCTATTTTGGATTTTTGTAACTACTAGAAATATTAAAATTCTTCCTAGTCAAGATACATATTTTTGAAGGAAATTTAATGCTCTACGAAAAAGGTCTCTTAACATTTTTTGCTATATTCACTCCTTTGAAAGTTATTCAGGTTATTTAAGTCGTTTTGGCTCAACTTCAACCTTGAATAACTTTTGAAGGAGTGAATTTACCGAAAATTGTTAAGAGACCTTTTTCGTAGAGCATTAAATTTCCTTCAAAAATATGTATCTTGACTAGGAAAAATTTTAATATTTCTAGTAGTTTCAAAAATCCAAAATAGAAACAAAGAATTTAAAAACAAATCAATATTTAAGGCACGGTTACAAGGAAACGGCTCGGTGTACGCCAATTTACTACGAGAGATTTTTTGTAGGGAATTCAATTTCCTTTAAGAATATACATTGCTCAAATTTTTCAGATAGATGATTTACGAGTTTGAGGTAATACATGAAATTTCTGTCATAAAAATAGTCGGAACGATACACCTGTTAATATCAATATTAAGGGCTCAAACTTGCACAATAATTTTTTTTGTTCATCAGGAATAATATTTTCACAGTATTGAAAAAAAAAAAACAATAGTCGGTTTTTTTGGCCCAGTCTAATATAAATATTGAATTAATTAATAAATAATTTACCTCAAAACATTCTTTTCCATTTAAAGTTGACGTGCCCAATTTAGTGATAGGTTGTGATGTCGAATTATGTTTCAAAAGATTTTTAATATAATTCTCAAAAGATTCTCGTGTTACCTAAAATTAAAAGTTGTTTATCATTTTATATACATTTACATCTTAATAAATTTCTCATAAACGGAATATTATTTTCAGGTTCAATTAATTAGCTCTTTAATTTGAATACCCACATGAATACATTTTCGAAACTTCAAATTTTTAAAGTACATTTTTATTAAGATTAAAGAAATATTTATTCGGTACGATACAAACATTTATATACTTTTAAAAAGTTTTTTTTTCTCAGTACGAAATCATGAACAAAACTTTAAAAACTGCTTATAAAACTCGAAGAGCTCAAAAATACAAATATATTAAGATATATTGCTGAGAATAAGTATTTTGACAAAAGTGTTTTCGAGCTGTTTCAGTTGGAAAACAGCGGGAAATTTCAGGGCTGACCTGCGGGGTCAGCCGGCTTACTAATTTTTTGAATTGCAATCAAAGTATGTGAGTATTTGAAAAAAAGAACTTGATTACCGGAATAAGGAAACATGTTGCAATGCTTATACATACCGTGTTGTTTGAATTAATAATCGGTTCATCACTATCGACAGCAGACGGACAGTCGAAATCTATGACAGAAAAATTAACGACGACTCCAGAATACAGTAGAGCGATAACAATAGGAGTTGGTTGTTGTAGCAATCCAAATCCTAATACTGGTGTTGCTTCATCAGCTCCTGTATGTTTCGTACGTGTGCAGATTAAATACTGCGATATTGATGGTTTAATTGACGATGGTAAGTATAAATCAATATTTTCTGTAATTAATTAATAACAAATAAAAATATAAAGAATAAATTTACAAAATTAATGTATAATTTTAACTTCCCACTAAGAAAATTGAAAATTTTCAAAAAAAAGGAAAGTTATTGGTTTCGATCCGATTTTCGAAAACTGAATTTCTAACAGATCTTGACATTTCGAAGGTCACGCACACATACACACGCGCGCGCGCGGGAAGATATACGTGAAGGGTTCCAAAATTCTTGTATTAAGGAAGGAGAGATAGGATAGGAGAGAGTTGAGAAGAGTAAGGAACGGACTTCCTCAACGAATAATTTATAAATAAATTGAGAAAAATAATCGGATAGTTCGAACTAGGAATCGAATCCAGACTATGTCCGTTACGCGCCGAGTGTTCTACTAGCTGCTATCTATCTATTCGTACAAGAGGAATCAATCTTGGATTCCTAGAAAACTATATGGACATCCATAAACGACATGTGAGAATCTAAGCTGGGTTTTCTCATAGATTTTTTAAATTGGGAAACGATTAAGATTTAACTCTGAAAATTATTTACAGAAAGAAATAAAAATATACTTGCCTTCTGAGCAATTTAAGTAATCCATCAATTGCGATGCCACAGGCAATGTAATCATGTGTACTCCAGCATTATGCGTGCAAAAATAACGGCCCTTATTACCACGATCACGATGTAAATTAATAAAACAATTGTATTTTTTATCATTATCACTAAAGAGTAGTCCCAACTGCATTTCAATTGTTTCGAAAATAAACAAACCATCATCGGGAGTATGAAGACTGTAATTAGATCCATACTCGGACCAAGTTTTTTTTCTATCAAATTGTTTTTGTGAATCGTCATCTTGCTGATTCAAACTTGAGTCCTCAGTTGATGAAGTATTTTTAATATGATTGTCAACGTTAGCGATACTGGAATTATCACGCAATAAAATTGCGTGGTGAATAAGACCTGTAGACGTGGCGATAGCTACCAATGGTGGAGTTGTTGGTAGACAGACTATTGAGCAAGAATCGACTCCGTAATTGTCGAATGACGCGGGATAAATTGATAATGAGCCTTGCACCAATGGTTTTTGATTTCTGTTAACGAATAATTAACATTAATGGTGTGATCCTGTGATATTTTGTTATTAAATAATTAAGGATGTTTTGGAGATACAATCGGAAACAAAAGTATATGAAATTTTAATTTAACTAATATCTTTATTAGGGTGCTTCATTTAAGAGCAACATTTTTTTTTATTCAATCTCACCTGAAAATCTTGTAGTCGGTAGAAAAACAAAAATTTGGAGCCGCATGGCAGCTTTTAATTCCGATTTTAACCCGTTGCTAATCCATTTTTTATTTTTCCCATTTAAATAACATTGAAAAATAATTTTTTATAACTTTTTCCTTCCGCTCACCGTATTAAAAATTTTCTTTTGCATTTTGGCTTATGGACTTTTGTAGAGGACTAAATTTGCTAGAAAAAAGGTCCTTTGAGTCGAATCCGTAACTCGATTAGATTTCAACACAAATCGCTTCTTAGATTAAAATTTCGTAAAAATAACACTAAATCTCATCTGTCGCACAAACCAGTGACAATGGATAAAAAATGTAGAGAACAATTTTGTAGGAAATTTTATGCCCTACAATTTTTGTAATCAAACAGTTTGTCGTAACTTTCAAAATATAGTAACTACAGCCTCTTAAAATATGAAATCAGGGAAAAATTTAGTTTTTACGTCTCCAAAAACTAATTTAATAGATCTACGTGCAAAAGTTGAACCCAGAAATTGTATGTCATCGGACTTACTAAAATCTAATGGCAGTAAAATTTTTTAAGCCAATAAATCTACAGCTAGTACTGGTTTTGTAAGCTTCATATATTTAAGAAACTTTTTTTAAACTATTTAAGGTAGTTCACTTGCGACATTCATAGCCAAAAGTATAGCGTAATCGTAATTACAAAAAGTTAGAGATACTCAATGCCATAATATTTTATTTTTGTGAGAGACTGTATCCAATACATTTTAGTTTTAAATATACAGATACACACTAATACAATCACACTGATAAGTATAACAAATGTGGTAACGCTACAAACTTCCATAAGAATATCGATTCAAAAGTATTTAACGTATTCAAAAGTATTAAAAAGCATTTAAAATTTTTTTTTTCGAATCGTTTCAAATCGTTTCTTTTAATAAGGGTAGTGTGAGTTTAATATACATGTAGTTTGTTATTATTGACAATCACAAATTTTGGACAGAATTAATTTTTGTGCATATTTTCATAATTTTTTTTTAAACTTACAAAAAAATCACAATTAAAAAGAAAAAATTTGTTCGATGTGTGCTACTTTCAATATCATAATTTTTAAAAATTCTAAAACTATTAGAAAAGCTCGGCTGACCAATTTCGAAACACAGTAACTGACAAAAATAAAATTTTTGAAATATGTATAAAACCATGTTCACAAAACTCCATTGGAACTAAAAATACTAAAAAATCGATTTTGAAAAATTTTTCAGTTACTGTGTTTTGGAATTGGGCAGTCGAGCTATCATTAATATAAGTTAATATCAAGAAATAATTTTTTTGTTTGTTTAAAATCATTGAATAAATGTTTAGCATTCATAAACAATAATTCGGAAAATTTTCCAAAAATTTTTTAACCTCCAATACTTTCATGCTCAAAAATTAACCTAACTAAGTGACATTTGAATTTCCACGGGTTAAATATGACGACTGCAACGTTGCCGAGTTGTGATTACTGTACCCCACCACACGTTAAGTATTTTAAAATTATTTATATTTTAAAAATCAATATTTTTTAAACAAATCGGTCAAGAAATTCAGAGTTTTTTTTAAAAATTTCTAATTTTTTTATTTAACAGTGGATAAGTTTTTAAAAAAAAATAGTAAGAACCGTTTCCAAGATATTCAGGAAACTACATGTTTTTCTTATACTTGGTAGATCTCCAGCATGTTAATTATGCACTTTTTGATTGTTAATATCTCGTCTTACAATCGGTGAAAAAATTTCGTTTTTTTTTTTCATTAATATTAGACATTTTTGTTAATCTCATGTTTTAATTTCATTGCATTCTTAAGAAAAGTCGTTTTACGAGTGAACTACCTTATGTTAGGTCTAAAATTCATGCACAACATGTAGTATCAGTATTCATATCACAATTTTTCGGTTCGACTTTTTCCCGTAGATCTATTAAATTAGTTTTGGAGACGTAAAAACTAAATTTTTCCCTGATTTCATATTTTAAGAGGCTGTAGTTACTATATTTTGAGAGTTACGACAAACTGTTTGATTACAAAAATTGTAGGGCATAAAATTTCCTACAAAATTGTTCTCTACATTTTTATCCATTATCAATAGTTGGGCGATAGATGAGATTTAGTGTTATTTTTACGAAATTTTAATTTAAGAAGCGATTTGTGTAGAAATCTAATCGAGTTACGGATTCGACTCAAAGGACCTTTTTTGTAACAAATTTAGTCCTCTACAAAAGTCCATAAGCTAAAATGCAAAAGAAAATTTTAATACGGTGAACGGAAGGAAAAAGTTATAAAAAATTATTTTTCAATGTTATTTAAATGAAAAAAATAAAAAATGGATTAGCAACGGGTTAAAATCGGAATTAAGAGCTGCCATGCGGCTCAAAATTTTTGTTTGTCCACCGACTACAAGATTTTCAGGTGGGACTCAATAAAAAAAAATTTTGCTCTAAAATGAAGCACCCTAATCTTTATAAATATTGATATAAAAAAACGAATTTATCGTCATAAATTGGTATTTAATGTCAATTTTCTGTTCAAACAATTTTGAACCGTTTAGTAAAAAAATTCAAATTTTTTGAGGAGCCTTGGGAAACTTCACCGAATAATCTGTAATTTTTTAAATAAATACTGAATATTTTAATATGTCTTCCAAACATCCTTAATATACGTTTAAAGTAGTAGGGGAGAGGTGCTGCAGTTGTAAAAAGGGGCAGTTGTAACACTCAATGAAAAACTATTAAAAAACTAAAAATTATTATTATTCTTTTTTCAACTTGTTCAAAATAGTAAATTATTGATTAGACCAAAGTTTCACTTATTAATCTTGTTCCGATATTAAAATATTGAGAATTGTTGAAAATACGCGTGAAAACTTTTTTTTGTACGCTTCACAATTTTTCTAATAACAAATTTGTTTTCTAATGTTATGATGTGAGACTTGTATTCATACTTCAAGGGAAATATCAAGAGTATAGTATAATTGAATTTTATATCAACTTACTGATTTTTGTTATTGTAATTAGATTTTTATTAACAATTCTGCGTAAGGGTCAATTGTAACACTTGAACGAGTAGCTATTGTAACACTCAGAGTCGTGTATGGGATCTGCGTAAACTGGACGCGCCACAAATCTACTCTGGGATAGTGTAGTTTTAATATTTATTAATGTTCAATAATTTATATTAAAGATACAAATATATGTGCTACTTTAAGTTTAAATACTTGACTTTAAGAGTTAATTGAGTATTATACTATGTATTAAGACTGAATAATAAAAGCAATTTGGTGAAAAATATCTATTTCGTTCCGTGTTACAACTACCCCTGCACTTTGTTATAACTGCAGCCTACGTGCGCCGTCATCTTGGCCCCTGACTTTAGTTACATAAATTGATTTTTTAATAAGTTAACATTGACTTTATACTAATTAACTAAGTCAGTCACATAAAAGATACTACCAATTAACTTTCTGACAGTTTTGAAGTTTACTATCTTAAAAAAAAACAAATGGAATTGAAAAAATAAAATTTTTTGTTACAACTGCAGCACCTTTCCCTTACTATACGATATCACATGCGTCAAATGTGTGTTTTGTGTAATTTTACTTTCGTAGTATTTATAGTTTTCAACATTTTCTTGATTTAAATAAACAAAAAAAACCATTGATTCAATTAAAACTTTTTTTCGTGCACCCTTATGGTTTTCGGATGCTATGAGGGATATAACTATAAGATATTGTGGCATCTGGGATACGATATATTTCTTGAAAACGACAAAATTTTAAGAACTGAACAAAAGAAATACTTACGAGTTTGATAGGATATTTCCGTAAATCAAAAATACATTTCCATCGCCACGTAATACTAATATTGGCCATTCAATGTCACTCCAATGTGGGGTTTCTTTTGTAAAATTTCCAAACTTTCCGTATTTATTATGATTATAAGACGGAATCGTCGGAGTTGAAAAATCAAAATCAACTGCGGTTTCACCAAGTGATTCAATATTTGGAAGTGTTTTTGATGGAGATAGCATTGGAGTCGGTCCAACTTTCCAATTTTTTATCAATTTTGGTTTATTACCCAAAGGACATTCAAACAATCTATAAATAAATATTTTTAGTTTTTGTAAATAATTGATAAAGTAATGAATTATTTAATTACTGGAATGAGTTTTCTGAAGTGAGAATGAGTAGATGTGAGTCATTAGGTGATCCTGGATGCCAACGGACACGACGTACTTCTGATGATGATAGTTGTGATGTAAGACGATTCAGATTGTGATTACTGCAAATAAAAATAAATTTTATTAATTTTTTCCGATCATTTGCTTCATATTTTTAACTATTTTCTGGAACTGATTTTCGAGACTGATAAAGAATGTAGAAGTGGATATACTTTAGGGTGATTCATTTCCGCAAAAGTTTTTTTTTTTTAAGTGCTCAAGCAAAATCTCAATCTACATCGAAAAACAAAAATTTTCACCAAATATGAGCTCTTAATTCCAATGCTAAGTACTTACTATTTGATTTCAAAGATTTCCCATTTAAAATACACGTAAACTAAATTACTTTTTTTTTTAACTTTCTAATACTCAGCTCCGTTTTATGATATCAACACGGTTTTGGTCGCAAATTGTAAGGCATTTGGTGTTCTTCAAAAGTGCCCATAGTTACTTAGCTGTTATTCCAGCTGTTTCACTTGTGTCCGCTGCGGAACTCATTTTTCCTATGAAATTGACCTTTATTGGCTTGCAGAACTTAAACAAATGAAAGTACACTAAAAATGCTAATATGAATTTTATTGGAAATTTTATTCCTTTCAAAAAAAGTCCTATGAGCCAAGCCGCTAAAGTCCATAGTTTCCGAGTTATAGTCATTTTAATAAGCATTTTTAGTGTACTTTCATTGGTTTACGTTCTGCAAGCCAATAAAGGTCGATTTCATAGGAAAAATGAGTTCCGTAGCGGACACAAGTGAAACAGCTGGAATTACAGCTAAGTAACTATGGGCACTTTTGAAGAACACCAAATGCCCTGCAATTTGCGACCAAAACCGTGTTCATATCATGAAACGGAGCTGAGTATTAGAAAGTTAAAAAAAATCTGGGCGTCGGTTGGCCCTGCGGGCCAGCCCCAAAACTTCCCGCTGTTTTCGACCTCAAAGAGCTCGAAAACATTAGTGTAGATATATTTTCGAGCTCTTTGAGCTCGAAAATGCTATCACATGCGATTGTTTTTTTACGATCTTCTCAAGCTCTAACAAGTTGCCTGTTATGCTGAAGTTTGAAAATTTATATAAGAATCAAGAATTGTTAATGAAGCGGTTTTTAAAATTTAATCTCTGATTATGTTCAATAAAATAAGTGTTTTCAGGCAGAAATCAATGCCAGGGATTCAAATCAAGATTTAAATGAGTTTCGACTCATGTGAGAAACAATCAAATATGAAATATCCGAGAAAAATATTGAAAACTACGTTTTATCGATTTCATTGTTGGTAGTATGATTTAAACTAGAAACCAAGATCGATGACATTATGTATCGAAAATAACCATATAAAATATGAGTTGGTATGACTTCAGACACATTTTAGTAGGTTATATTATGATTTATCCGGGAAAAATAACATAAAATGTTATTTTTTTTAACTTTTCAACGCCGATATCTTTCGAACTAATTGATCGATTTTGACGTTTGAGGTGGCAATCGGCGCGTTTTTTTGAGTACTAGAGCTGATTAGATTTTGAAGTCGATCGTATAAGTCGTTTCTGAGAAATCAATAAAAAACTAAAAAAAAAATTTTTTTTTTTTTCGTAATTCGCAGATATTTTCGAGTCTATTTGATCAAATGATCTGAAATTTTCAGGAAAGTTGATGGCCAACATGCTCTTTCAATCGCCGCCTCAAACATCCAAATCGGTTCATTAGTTCAAAAGTTACAAAGAGTTTACATACATACACACACACACACACACACACACACACACACACACACACACACACACACACACACACACACACACGCACACACGCACATACACACACTCGGACATCATTCCGAAAATAGTCAGAATAGCTTCCTAGGACCTCAAAACGTCGACGTCTGATGAAAACTCGATTTTCGAAAATCGGGGTGAAAACAATAACTTCCCGAAATTTTCGAAAATCGTCGATTTTCTTAGCGGGAAGTTAAAAAAGTAATTTAATTTACGTGTATTTTAAATAGGAAATCTTTGAAATTAAATAGTAAGTACTTAGCATTGGAATAAAGAGCTCATATTTGGTGAGAATTTTTGTTTTTCGATGTAGATTGAGATTTTGCTTGAGCACTTAAAAAAAAAAAAACTTTTGCGGAAATGAATCACCCTAATATACTTATTCGAAGTACAGTATAACCTGGTTATAAGTTACTGTTAGGGGCTGTAGGAGAAAAATTTCTTGAAAATGGTTTTCCCCTACTCTTATCATTTACTCAGTGATCGCTCAGTTTTCTGCATATGTATGCGTCGTGCTCGTGTTTGTGTTCGCAGTCTTGTTATAAGTTAGTTGACATTTGTCATTTATATATACGCACATTCTTTATTAACTTATAAAAACACTGCATGTATTTAAACTAATTTTTAATCAATAATATATTTTAATTTTCCAATTAAAGTTATTTACAACTAACAATTAAAATATTGTTTAGTTCGTTATTATTTGTAACCAACAACCGCAATTTTATAACTTTATTTATAAAAATTAATTTAATAAAAAAATAATATATATATTTTTATAATAAATGTCATTTTTAATAATGGTGGTAGAGCAAGATAATTCAACTGGGTTCTTGATAAATAATCAATTTAATTTAATAAGTTTTATTCTAAAAAATTATGTAATTATAATAAAATAGTACGAAATTCTTATTTTTTTTTTTTTTCCTCTAAATAATCGAAAATATTAATTAAATTGCTCTTTATATTTTATAAAATCGAGTGGTTTTAATAGAATGAATATCTAGATTATTCAAAAGTGTCAGTTCAACGTTAGCAGTTTCGTCCAGTAGCCATCGTTCGGACCTAGTAATCAGAAGGACGGCAGTTCGCGCCCAGAGCCCAGCAGAATTTTTACCGAGTTTTTTTCACATCATTTACCTCCCTTAGATAATTTAAACGTTAATGATCATGAACTCTACGAGGTTAATAATAATAAAATTTTTTAAAATTAAATTTATTCTTCCTCGAAGCCTGGCAAGAAGCCTGGGCCAGGCCTGGTAACCAGGCTTGGCCCGAGATTATCATCCCAGACTTTTACCAAAAGTGGGCCAAGACTGGCTTACAAGCCTGGCCCAAGGTTCTACAAAGTTGGGGCAAGATTGGGCCAAGCCTGGGCCCGTGGTACTTTGCTCTCTGGGTAAATGTATATATGTATTCCATATATGTTTTTTATATGAAGCTATATATACATTTACATTTACCTTATAATACACATCCAAAAAATGAAAGGATCAAGAAAATCTTATAAAATTTTTAGCGACTTTTGGAAGCTTGTATTTTCGTGAAAAATGATCGTGTCGAAAAAATAAAAAAAGCAAATTGAATCTTGAAATCTCTAGTTTAAAGATCTTCCAGCAAAATAACCTTTCGAGCCATGGTTTTTTTGGAATCATAAGAAGTACGTCGAGACAAAATTTTTCTAAATTTTTTAGTTTTGTTTTTTAGGTCTACGAGGTCGGGAAAATTTTTTTCGAAAAAACCAATTCATGGCTCGTTTAGGAAATTAATTTAGCTACAATTTTTTTTTTTTTGTTTCTCTGTACGATAGTTTGCTGCTGAGATATCAGCCTTCCAATAAAAAAGGATCTTTTTCTCTTTGATTATCGATATCTCAGCAACTAATGGTCGCACAGTAATTTAAAGGGCAGTTTAAGAAACTTACCCTACAAGCTCCATTTTCAATTTTTTTAAAAAAAAATTTTTTTCATCCATAATATCAATTCAAAAAACCCACAAAAAATGGCCATTTTCTGATTTTTTAGTTAACTCATCGCTACTTTGTAAATATCGATAAAAAAAATAATGTTGCCAGGTGCTTTACAGCTTAATGTACCCCCAAAAAACCTGAAAATTTTCGGGTTGATCGATTGAACCGTTTGTCCGGACCGATTGCTTAAAGTTTTATAAAACAATCAAAGGAACAAGTTTTGCTCCTTAATTTGTGTAATCATTACCAAAATGAAAAAATTAATTTTTTTCTGATTTTCTTCTATTTTTACGTTACTTATTCGGTAAATGTAAGGCAAAGAGAAAAAAAAAACAATTATTGTATTGATATATTTCCTTTTATATTCAAAAAATATAAAATTTTTATATGAAATGAAATATATGGTAGCATATAATTTATATTATATATGGTACCATATATTTTCTTTGTTATATTTTAACATATATCTTATTCGGTATATGTATATGTATATGGGTATATCATATATCCACATTAAATTAACTAATTTTGAAAATTTTATCTGCAATTTAAAAACATTAAAATTTAGATCTAATTTAATTGTAGTTGGTCATACGAATAAAAAACTTTTTTTTTCCATACACAATATAAATATATGTTTTTATATATGATCAAAGTATATTTTTCGTATATGATAGAAATATATATTTTCATGTATGAAAAAAATATAGTTTTCGTATATGACAAGAATATTTATTTTCATATATGATAAAAATATATTTTTTGTATATGATTGACATATATCTTTTATATATGCCAAACATATACGAACTCGTATATGATAAATACTCTATTTTTTAATATAAAAAAAAATATATCAGAAAATATAGTTAAATTGACCACATATATTTTCTGATATTTATCATATATTTTGACCATATATGTTATTTTTATACGGGGTAACTAAAATACTTAAGTCAAGCATTATTTCTTGAAAACATACATTTTTTTCTCTCAGTATACATGAATTTTATCAATTAATATTTTACGAGTTATTTTTGTTAAATTTTTTAATCGGAGTACAAGAAAAGTATAAAAAGTCAGACTAAGTATAATGCAACGACTATAATCCAGTGTCTTCAAGTAAGGATTTAGGTTGGATAGTGTTCTATGCTCGCCAGCGATGCAGTAGTTATATTCAGCTCGACTGGTAAGTGGCATCATCATACCAAGTGAAGCTACTTCACGCCTCTGATATCATAATCCTAATAATCGCCATTATTGCCACCATTTGGTTAATCCCTATAAAATCTTCATACCGCGACTCTGTATTTATACTTTAAATGTGTTTATATATACTCATTCATATAAATATTATTTTTTCAAGTTTGAGCAATAAGAAATAAAAATACAATTTTTTTTTTTCTTTAAATAACTCCAGGCGTAAAGAAGAAATTAAATTACAAAGTAATAATATTTTATTACGTCATTTAGACGGTTATAAAATTAGCGAACGGCATAACGTCTGAAGAGATCGGAGGCTTTTAAACAAAAGTTCTAAGTTACCAAAACGTACTGGTGTGAATACTAATTATCTCATCAACAACACATGCGACACTTAAGCCATTATATCTAATCTATTCTCGCAGGTCTCTGTAAGACTTACACACTTTTTCCTGTAATCGTTATTACCTAATTGTCTTTAATTATTATTAGACGATCAAATTTCGCGGTACTAAAAATTTTAGGCTTTAAAAAAAATGGTTGTGATTTATTGATTAATAATTTATTGGGCCTGATAAATTGACCAGAAGCAATAAAAACTATGTTGAAGAACCTCTAGAATAAGGTTTATTAAAAACTAATTTCTCAATCATTTTTTTCCGTAATCAAGCCGAAATTTTTTTTTTTCACAACAAAACTCTAAACTATAATTTTTTTTTTGTTCAAAAGATTTTTGAAGGCTTATAAATATGAGCTAAATACTAGATATGTTCGAATCGAATCGGATAGAAATATTCAATACGAAATTTGAATCGAATGAATAGAAATAAAAAAAATTAAACTATTCGGGAGTTTTTGAATCATTTCAAAACTTTTGCATGCAAATATATATAAATTTATGTTTTTTCATTTAAAAATTTATTTCTCAAAACGTTTTATCCATGAAATTAAAAATTTCTTAGTGCAATAATGTATCGATCCTGTTTTTCCAATTAATCTCTTTGAAAAAAAAAAAAAAAAAAAAAAATAAATAAATAAATAAATAATCGATAATTGTCTATAAAAATAAATTAGATTAAAATTAAATTAGAAGAAATTGAAAAAAACCATTTTTTTTCCATTATTTTTTTTTTAATTAATTTTTTTTTAATCATAAATAGTTGACAGTATTTATATGATATAAAAGCGAGTAAGTGAGTAAGGAATTATTCATAACCTTAGGCCGGCTTGAGGTGGATTTGGAACTCTCTGGCCACACAGCCAGCTGAATTTAAGCATCAGAGTAACAAATATTATACGTTGAAGCAAGAAGACCAGGAGAAGATAGAAACTGGGAGAGAGGAAACAGTCGCATAATAAACACATAAACGGTAATCCTTAAAACAATAATTAGCTCAGAGAATTTCCATTCCCTCGTTCTTTCTCTTTCTCTTCCACTGTCTCTGCATACCTCACTCTTCTTTTCTTCTTGCCGTCATATCTAAGCGTGAGAGACACGATCTTGCTGACTACGTTGTTGCTTTTATTTGCAATTCGTTGTCGAATTAATACACTAAAATCCCACACGCGGGAAAATATACAAACTTCCCGACGACAATTGTCTATGAATTTCATTCAAATGTTTTTGTTTAATTTTAACTATTCTCTGGATTAAGTCACAAGCTAATAAATGGTATTATAAATTTTATTAGCTTTACTGTAGTTTTCAGATTAATCAGCAAAGTGTGGTAAAAAATATTTATTTTATACTATGAATTTTTTTCTTTTACTTTCTCGCTATGGAAATTGTATATCATCAAAAAAAGGTAAGTTGATGGTTTCGGTCCGATTTTCGAAAATCGAGTTTCGAGGTCCTCGGAAACTATTCTAATTTCTGATTGGTGTCCGTGTATTCGATCGACTACCCGTCATAAGCCTGCCTGTATAAGCCTCTTCCCCAACCGGCAGTTACTGAGTCCAACCAAATTCTCCCCTTTGATCTCTCTTCTGAGCTTTGTACTAGACAATCTGTTATAAGCTTCCCCTATTAAAATAATATATGTGGGATGCATGTAGACCCATAGGAATCCCTGGAGGAAAATATGGATTTACGTAAAAATCCATAGGAGTGTATAGATTCCCGTGAAAAATGAATCATACATGGCCATGTATGAATGCTCCATGCATGGCCATGTATGAAAATTGGCCAGGCATGGCCATGGATGGCCATATATGACCATGTATGACCATATATGACCATACATGGCCATGCATGGCTCGATACGGCTACATATGACTATGTATAGAAATTTTAATTAAATTAAAAAAAAAAATTTTAATTCTTTTTTTTTTTTTTTTATTATTCTGACGACGCGAAGATTATCAGATATGCGATTAATTGAATTCCTAATCGAAATGGAAATTTTTAATTCAGAGAAAACACGCTAGACTTATTAATAACCGCACCCGCTTTAGTAGGATTCGAACCCGGGACCTTTCGTACGAGAGACTGACGCTTTGACGACTAGGCTATGCGACCGATAGTTACAATAAAGTTTAGTTGTGCTACGTAAGGTTCAATGAATATAATCACTTTCGAAAAAGCACAATATAATCATCAATATGCTGTTAGTGATGTCAAAAAAATTTCTTATTTTTTTTAAAACTGCAACATCCTGTTTATAAGTAATTGTAATAGTCGAAAAATTAATCATACATGGCCATGCATGACCATACATGGAGCATGTATGTCTATACATGGCTATATATGGACATATATGAACCATACAAGGCCATGTATGACTGTATATGGCCATGCATAACTGTATTGAAAAAGTTTGTATGCCCACGTATGATTCATTTATCACAGGACGATCGTTCATGGCGTACATTCCGGTGAAAAAAGAATCATACATGACCATACATGGAGTATATAAGGTCATACTTGACCATACATGGACATACCAACTTTTTTAATACAGTCATACATAGCCATATATGAACCATACAAGGCCATGTATGGCCATGCATGACTGTATTAAAAAAGTTTGTATGCCCATCTATGGCCATACATGCTTCATGTATGGCCATATATGCTTCATGCATGGCCATCTATGCTCCATGTATGAGCCATATACGGCGATGCATGGCCATGTATGATTCATTTTTCACGGGATTTATATAAGAAGCCATGTAGGAAACAATGGGTACCTGGATACCCATATAGGAACTTGACATAGGATCTTGGATATACAGATTTCTTTAAGAGAAATTCATATAGAAATTTATCTGAACTATATAAATAATTTCTACACAGAAAAAAAAGTTATCTTGAGTCAAGAAAATATTTTTGAAGACCACCGTTTTCGGGAACCAAGTCAAGATTTTCTTGAGCTAAGTGAATTTATCTTGGTCAGATAAAATTACTACTTTATCTTAGAAAGTTTAGGTCTCCAAAACAATTTTCTTGAATTAAGAATATTTACCTTCAACCAAGAATTTTTTTTTTTCTGTGTATAATATCCGGAGTATCACGATTCTTATGTCTATCGTTCATTGGTACGCGTATATGAGCAAAAGCGCTGACGGTGCTTTATGATCGATCTATTATTTACGACTCATTCACTCATATTAAATTACCTCTACACTCTTTTGATGACACTAAAATAGATTAAATTGTATATTTATACGAAGACACTTTATTAAGAAAAATCCGACCCAATATTAAGTTGATTAATTATTCCATTAATTGAATATACATTATCTTAAGCCCAGAGACACGAGTTGTCAATTGTCGTGTATGAAAAAATATAAGGGTAGGGGTACTTAAAAAAGTACTGAGTTTTCAGAAACTCAAATGCGTTTAATCTTTTTTTTTTAATGATATTCAAAGATAGAAAAAATTTTCAGGTGTCGTTAAAAAAAAATTTATTTATTTTTTCGCGAGATATTTATAACCGATAGGCCTGGCTGGGCTAGCTCTTATCCTGGCCACGTTTACTTATAATTAATTTAATTAATTTATTTTGTGAGCTGGGGGGAGGGGGGCTCGCCTCGTTCCCTTGAAATCGGCGCTTATAAATTATAAAAGGAAAAGAATGCCTGGTGGTTTATTCAGTCAAAGATTTTGGTTTGCACTATCAAAGAGAAAATATTATCTTTTTTTAACCAAATACCCATTTACAATATGAAATTTTCCCTAATAGAATTAGTTCGAATTAGATTTATAGCAATTAAGTGTTAAATAAATTTTACGCTGGAGGAGACCAAGTATGATTTTAATTTGGGGAAGACGGAATCCCACTTACGCTGTATCTTACTGCATGCTCCATCTTTGTAAGTGTAGGTGAAAATGACCCTCAGCAGGAGTGGTAGTAAACGTAGGAGTACGATGTAGGCCCAATCTTCGGTGATAGAAAATCGCAGGAAATGAACAGCAATGGTGTGGTAATACTCACGAATTTTATCAGCACAAATCAATTTTAATTATAACTATACTAAATGACCATTCATAGAAATTTGACTCGTAATGTGGTCAATTAAAATGTTCTTCAAATAAATTTTTTAAAATAATCACTGCGGCTATTAGTATCGGACGACCAAACTCAAGTATAATAAATTAAATAAAACTGATTACTAGACTAAATGACAAGATATGACTAGACTTATCGTTAGGTCGTCTCAAGTAAATTATCATGAGCTTTGGTTGTAGAGTAGGAACCTCGCTAAGCGTCATCAGTCCACTACCCTACTGGTCCACTCTGGGTGGTAGCCAGAGCCTAAGTCCTCGAGTAACTGCTTGCTGGCCCTTTCAAAGGAAAATTCTGAGGACGTGAAACTACCTCACTATTGTCTCAATAGAATTCAATCTAGGGGGTCTCTGACCTGGACCCGGGTGACTAAAGACTGTCAATTAATATATAATTATTCAAATAGATGGCCATAGGTTCAACTAGACTTTGGCGCTCAATTTCCAAGTCGAAACGCATTGTTACATGTTATATGTCTAAATAATATTTTTTATTTTCATAATTATATTATAAATAATTATTATCGAACTTCTCTTTTGAAAAGCGTGTGAAAATGTAACGTCAGCTTTTCCACCTTTTATGAGCCTAAGAACAGTGGGAGAATATGTGCAATAAGTTAAATGAATAAATAATAAATTGTCGTCACTTTTCACCAATGAATAGTAATTCCAAATTCCCGATCAATTGCCAAAACGAAGTTTATAAAAAGCCTGATCACCATGGCTCAGGGAATCGTAGTCTTATTGCACAACTCCGTCTCCGACGTGGGAATGAGTAATCGTCATTAACCCCTGACAAGCACACTGGGTACAAAGTACCCACCCTAAAATTTTATTTCGTTATAATTCTTTGTATATTTAACAAAGGGCTCTCCCTTCCAGCGATGTTTTGTTGAGATCTTAAGGAAGCGTGTTCAGTAGCCGTTGGTGAGATTCAGTTGTAACAACGCAGTGAGAGCAGAACGTTGTGGGTACTTACGCTGCTTTGATGCATTCAAGTAGCAAAATAACTATACTGTTTGGAGCGGATCAAAAAACGAACCTCACTATCTTCTAGAGCGCTTTTTAAGCTTTCCAAAACACTATAATGTTTTATATTTTAGTCCATTAGAATCAAAGATATCGCCAAAAAACAAAACAATTTCAAAAACGCACTCTTGTTAGCTTCAATAATATTTTTATCTATTTCAATTGACACTAATTAATTTGATATTGTATGTATATTATAGAGAATTTTTTGAGCTTTAATTTAAAAAAAAAATTCTCTAACTTTATTAGGGACCAAGATATTTGAAAATAAAATATGTTAGGTACTTTTCACCCTCAATGTATAAAAAGGTATACCGTTTAGATGTGTGCTTGTCAGGAGTTAATAAAGATACTAGGCATCCGACCTCAAATAAACTGTTAATTAACTTATTATTTTGTTCATTGCAAAGCATATAAAAATGTTTAACCCTTTGATGCTTTGAGATCTCGAGGGATCTTGGTATGGGAGCTGCGTGGAGATAGCGTAAATCATCGAGTTTTTAACAGATCTCGACGTTTTGAGATTCTAGGAATCTATTCTGACTATTTTCAAGAGGATGTCCGAGTGTATGTATCTACGTACTGCTCATTAATTCCAACAATTTTTGAGAAACTGAGCATAATCGGTGGGTACGTTCGAAGATATTCCAGAATAAAATTTTTTCAAAAATGTTTTTTTCGGATAACTTTTAATGTACCTGATGAAATGATTCCAAAATTTAATCAGCTCTGAAACTTTATCAGCTGCGTCGAATGCCAACTCAACCATTAAATTCATTAGCTCAAGAGAAACCGTTGACGAAAAATTTCAAAAAAGTGTTTTTTTCCAATAAAATCAAATACATTTAAAATTGGATTAAGTCTACCATTTTATAGTCCTTTCCGATCACCGAAGATTTTATTGCAATCGGTTCGTTAGTTTAAGTAATATTATCGAAAAACCATGAGAACAATCACTGTTTTTTACACTTTCTCCCCTGTTTAGAAAATCTCATAAAATCCAATAGATTCTCATGCATTCCTATAGATATTTTATAAGAATGAATGAGTTCTATGAGAAGTGCTATAGTTAAGTATAGGGCATTAAACATGCAGCTATACGAATCTATCGGACTTTTTAAGCAGGGCGGATATTTAATATATTTAACGCTCTGATCTGATTTAAAACTTATTGAACTTCCTATTTACATCGCATTCATTGATTTTCGTCTAAATTCATTGATTTTATTAAACAAAATCGTGAACAAAATTTAAAAAACTGCTTGTTGAAGTTCAAAGAGCTCAAAAATACGAATATATTAAAAGATGTTGCCTAGCTCCGAGCTCGAATAGATATTGTCACGAAAGTGTTATCGAGTTCAAGGAGCTCGGAAATAGTGAAAAGTTTTGGACCTGGTCTGCAGGGTCAGCTGGTTTTCAGAATTGTTCTATAATTTTTTTATATAATTTTGGGGGTTTCCTATTTCACCCCCCCCCCTCTCGTCTTCTATACAGTAAATTTATTATACTTAAAATTTTTTGATAAAATTTAAAATGATATATTTTTTATGTACACAAATTGATATATTTTAACAGAATAAAAAAAAAAAGGATTTATTAAATAAAATTACAAAAAAAAAAGAAATTATTTATTAAATCCCATCTATCGCAGCATCAAAACAACAACGAAGACTAATAAATAACAGGACTGTGGGATCATAAAAATAACCACGACAAATTCGATAATGCACCGTATGCACTGCGTAAATGCCGGGTCTTGTAGTAGTGATGGTAGATGGTAGTGGACATACAATATACAAGGGGATGGAAAAAAATTTACGATAGACTCGCGTTGTCACGCGCGCACATAAAAAAAATAAAACAAAAGAGAACAGAAAGCCATTACACAAAAAGAAAGTAAAGCAAAAATAGGATAAAAAACGAGAAGACACGCGCAAACACGATCAAACAGTATTTTATAATACTTGGTGTTGACTGCTACAGAGTCCACTACACCCTTCGAATATATTTCGCTCACATCCTCTTCATTCCACTCGTTAACTCTAACCCTCAATTTTTTATCTTTTTTATTTATTTATTTGCTTTTTATTTTTACCAACGGGAAACAAAAACTCTTCTCTTTACTCGTTTTTCTTGCATTTATTAAACTCACGGACTACGGACATTTGAGACCGCATTCGTGGCGGTGTTTAATGAACGATATGTCAGTATATTGTGTGTAACGCACACAATATATCGAGAGAGGATTTATTATTAGTAAAGTGAAAAAAATGAGCATGAAAATATAATAACAAGGACACGAAGAAAAATCACGTTGTCAATCTCCATTTGTGGATATGGAAAACTATTTTTTTTATTTATCCGCTGTTTATTTTTGTAAGATAAATAAAATTATTTGAAATCGATAGCGGCGCTTTTTAATTAATTTTTATAAGTCATATATATTAGGGTGGCTCAAAAAAACCAACTATTTTTTTTTTCGAGTCTCTTATGAAAATTTGTTGGCTTACGATGTTTTAAGAAGCCTCTCCAACAATCAGCTCGATAAAAAATTTTCAAGAGGTCGCTCACGAATTTTGAAAATATCAAAAATGATTGAAATTCAGATTTTTTACTTTTAAATTTTTTCTTTCTCGTGGCAGCAATTGTTTATATTTGTAAAGTCATGTCTATGCTGAAAATTTCAGCCCAAAATTTAAATATTTAAACGGCGCTCAAGAATTTTGAATATTAATTGATAATATGTGACTAATACTTTGAATTAGTTGTTGTATTTTTTTATAACTCAATTATTGTCATTTAACTAAAATATAACTTTTGCATAACCAAGAACATACAGGACAGTCTTAGACAATAAAATTTGGTAAGTTTTGAATAACCGAAAAAACCTAAAAACTGAATTAAAAAATAAAAAAGTATGTAAATAACTTATTATTGCTATTTCTCAGGTTATATTTCCATTCATTGTGATGCAATGTCGCAAAGTCGCTCGAAACGTTCAAAAGACAGCACTCAGAAACATTCAAAATTTTTGAGCAAGGTTTTAATACTTAAAGTTTGGGCTTAAATTTTCAGCATAGTCATGATTTCACAAATATAAACTATTGCTGCCACGAGAAAGAAAAAGATTTGAAATAAAAAATTCAAATTTCGTTCATTTTTAATATTTTCAAAATTCGTGAGCGACCTCTTGAAAATTTTTTATCGAGCTGATTTTTGGAGAGGCATTTTAAAACATTTTAAATAAACAAATTTTCATAGGAAACTCGAAAAAAAATAATAGTCACTTTTTTTAGGCCACCCTAATATATATATGTATGGCGTAAATGTATGACTTTAAAATTACGTCATTATATGATGTACAATAATAACTTTATTACTACGCAACAATATGATGTAGATCTTATGCCGAAAGTACGTAGTATATAAGTCATAACTGTGACGACATACAAGAATCATGCTTATATCAATATGATGTCACAAGTTTTTACATCATACTGACGTCATATAGAATGTTAGATTGACGTTAAATTTACATGAAATGCCGTGACATTTCTATGATTTACGTATGACGTCAAATAAAGGTCATGTGTTCACTGGGGTGGTTCAAAAGGGAGGGATATATATGTATGAGGATGGTTCAAAAGAATATTCGTTTTCTTTTTAAGTTGTACAGAGCTATAAGCTTGTCACACTGCGAAAAAAATTCACGCTGCAAGCGATGCCGTCGTTAGCTGGACACCGGTAGGCATTTGGATACGGCGAACTAAACAAACAGTTATCTGAAATACTTGCCATCATTGGAATTACGGTTTCTCGTCAATGTCTTTGTGAAAACTAAGCTGTATTCTATTCAAACCTATTGATAATCATTCACCAAATTGTCAGTGGTTCATCCAACATTATAAAGAGTTGAGTCAACTCGTCAGTATTTGAATCAACGGAGTAATTTAATTATTTCAACGTTATATAAATTTCAATGGGACAGAAAAAATTATCGAGTTAAACAACTTAATTATTTTAGAAAATTACAAACACAAACTGAATAAATTGAAATTTGTTTAAGTTGATAATGTTATGATTATTTCAATAATTATATTTTTATTTTGATAGAAATTATTAATGAAGTCAAAATATTTATTACTTTGAGTTGAATAAATATATACTTTGCGTAAAAAAAATGTATACTTTGTGAAACTACTCATCGTTATTTACACGAGGTCTGAATTTTCGCTTTAAGAACTAGATTTTTGAGCAACAAATTTCAATTTTTTTGAATTTATAAAGCAGAATTTATTTCGAATAACAGATAGGTTCAAAGAACCCATTGCAATCCTCCTTAATTAAAAACAAAAAATTATTGACTTTAAACAATTAAATTAACAGTAAAAAACAAATCAGTAAAAATAATTTTTCTCCTGCACAGTTTTCAAATTACTTTTCTTCTGTTAAAAAAAAAAAAAAATAAATAAATAAAAAGTAATGCCTGTAGAACGGAAGTCTTGTGACTGTGTTGCCCATAAAATCGGGATGTTGCGCAAAATATATATAGTAACAATAATAATGATAATAATAACAATAATAATAATGATAATAATAATAACAACAACAGCGAGGCACGGTGGTTGTGTTGATATCCCCGGATGCTTCAGTCGTAATTCATGGGTTGTGCACGCGAGCTTCTTCGTACTCACTCTTCATCCCTTTTGCTCTTTACTCTTACTCTTCTTACTCACAACTTCACCCTACACCTTTTGATACCCACACACCCACTCATCCAGGCTGTTCACTCGTTGAGAAGACTTGGGACAACTTGTGTGTCGGCACAACTAAAACCGTTAATTCTCAGCCGGTGAGCTACGATGAGAGCGCCAAAGATATTTCGACGACGCTGAGAGATTCGCTAAATTAACGCTATGTCTTGGACTCATATTATGTCGGACCTAAGCAATATCACAACCACTCATTACGACGCCTATACACTATACGAATTAATGATACAAAATAACAAGCATTGACGACAGAGCTTATGAAGAAAGTTTATTTATTTTCTTTTGGTCCCATGACCAACTTCAAGTATAAATTGCGTCATTAATGAAGTAATTACATCTCGCTATAGATGTTTAAAAAGCGTGTGTATTTAAATTACTATTTCAGAACTTATCTGGATTGCCGATGTGATAATTGACTGATCGATTAGTAATTTTGTACGATTTGCATTTTTTCAACTAATATTCGGATCAAGCTTGGAAAAGTACTCAGAGAATTTTACGGTATTTTTCACGTGAAAAATTTATAATCGAAACGGTGTGGCCGAACGGTCTAACCCTTACCAAAAAATACTAACCCGGGTCACAATATCTAGCCTCATTGAACCCAAGTAAGCCTCAATTTAGCCTCACTGAGTAAAAAAAGCATTTTGAGCCTCAAATGATGTTCAAAAAGCCTCAATGAGCCTCAAATGATGCTCAAAGATCCTTAATAAGCCTCGATGAGCCTCAAATGAACCTAGTCTCAACTAGGTAATTTAAATTCGATTAGTATTGTTTGAGGCACTTTGATCACCATTTGAGGCTCTGTAAGCATTATTTGAGACTCATCGAGGCTTTTTGAACATCATTTGAGGCTCAAAATGCTTTTTTTACTCAGTGAGGCTGGATTAAAATTTACTTGGATTCGATTAGGCTAGATTGAAGCTAGATATTGTAACCCAGGAACGAACATGATTAGAAAAAACTAATGGTCTAGTATTTTAATGCACCAATGCTTTAGTATCATTAGTTGGTTTGGTGTATCTAGTGCGTTTAATGTTCTTAGTGAGTGTTCTCAGTATTTTTAGTGTCATGAGCATAATGCACTTATTTTTTAGTATCGATGGTGTAACGTGATAAAAAAAAATCCGGAAAACAGTTGACCCTGCAGTCAAGTCCCGTTACTCCTCACTGTTTTCAAGCTCACGGAGCTCGAATACATCATTGTCAATACATGTTCGACTTTTCTAAATTTTTGATGACAATATTATTTAAACTAACGTACCGATTGTAATCATTTATGTAGCAATCATCAAAAACTATGAAGTCAATTGGCCGGTATGAGTTTTAAAACATGTGAGGAATTACAATATGCGTTATCCGAAAAAAAAATTAAGTAAATTCTTTTTTAAAATTTTTCATCACCGATATCCTTGAAACTAATAAACCGATTCTAATATTTGAGGCGCTTTTCAACACAGTTATTCAGCCTTTAACGCTAAATCACTATCAGGACTAATCAGTTTTGTGATTTCTGAGGTAATTTGGAAAAAAAAAACGGTCTATCGGTTGACCCTGTGGGCCAATCCTAAAACTTGCCGCTGTTTTTGAGCTCGTTGAGCTCGAAAAAATTGTTGTGATTACATTTTCGAGCTCTTCGAGCTTGTATGCCGTTGTTTTCGACAAAAAAACATTTTTTACCATTTCTTCTTCAATGATATTGTAGCAACTGGTGTCTTAAACTAATATCACTTATGCACTACAATAATAACACACTTTTATTAGAAATAAGAACACCACAATTAACAGCAGTAAAAGAAAGGCAATCAAAGATATAGTTTATTAAATACAGATGTATGCTATTATGATGTCAATATATGACTGACCGACTCTAGCCGTGCATCTATAAAACAAGAGAAGAAGACATTTGTTTTCTAGTTATTCAAATATTTTAAAACATCAGTTTCACATTCGTTACAATATCTCACAAACGAATCGACCGATTGAGATGGTTGAGGCGACAATCGACGAGTTTTATTAAGTTCTGAAGCTGACCAGATTTCGGAATTGGATTCTCTAGTTGTTTTTGAATAATTCCAAAAATACTTCAAAAAAAATTTTTTTTTATTCATTCGACAACGGTCTCTCTTGAACAAATGAACCGATTTTGATGGTTAAGGTGGCATTCGACGCGGCTTATGAAGTTTTAGAGCTGATTAAATTTTGGGATCAATCCATTGAGCACATTACAAGTAATAAAAAAAAAAAACATTTTTTAAACAAGTTGACAGCTTTTAGATATTGACAAGCCGCGTCGAAAGCCACCTTGACGATCAAAATTGACATGCCTACAATAATTCTCATAAAATCATTCTCTTCGATACAGGATTCAAACTTACAAATTTCTATAAAAATTTATAAAAATTACAAATATTTGTGAAATTATATGAAATACGATAACTTTTGATAGCATTTTACATAGTTCGTGTGGCTAAATTTTATGAGATTTCAGAAAATCATTGTTAGTACTGGATATAAATTTTATGTGAAAATTTATTTTCATGAAATTTTCTAAAGTCTTAGGGGAAGGGGGGGGGGCAGAGTGGGCCCCGTAAGGAAAATAATTGAAATATCGTTGAGTTTTTCATCGCGTTTACTTATTTTTAGGCCCTTGATACTTATTTTCACTTCATTATGCTGCGTCGATTAAAATTGAAAAATCGAAAATTAGGGGCAGAGTGGGCCCCCCACAAAAATTAGGCAAAAAATTTATTTATTTTATTTTCCGTCAAGTTATGACCTCCGTAATGTTTTTATCATATTCTAGGCAATTATTTGAGATGTGGGGCAAAATGGACCACCCGAAAAAAAAAAAATTGTGACGAAAAAAATTTTTATTTTTCGTTTTCAATTTTTTTCGAGTGGTTTATTTCACCCCAAATATCACATATTGCCCTTAAATATGATAAAAACGTTATGGAGGTCATAACTTGACGGAAAATAAAAAAAAATTTTTTTTTATAATTTTTTGAGAAAGGGATCGTCGTGCCCCAGGCTCTGCTACACGCTGAAAAAAAAAGTGGTAATACTTGCCATCTTAATGAAGTAACTATTCCTATCTTACATTTTAATGATTCTCATTCTTTTATGTTAACTATTGCTATCGAAGATGGTAAGCATTCGTAACTAGATAGTAATCATTCCTATCCGTGATGACAACCATTACTATTTTAGAAGGAAAAATTAAAAATTTTTCAGACATAAGAAATATTACAATTTAGATGGTAACTATTACTATCGGCAATAGTAATTGTTGCTATATGAGAAACGAATTGTTAATATAAACACATGATAATAATTATCACATACACGATGGTAATCATTCCCTATCGCGAGATGGTAATAGTTAGCATTTTTTTTTCAGCGTGTATCTTTAACTTTCTTGATAAATTATATTTGATGAACAGTTTTGGTGGTCTATTTTATCCTTCATTATTTAAGAAATTTCAATAAGCTTATTATCCGTCCGAATTTATTGACGTATAGAAAATTTTGAGAGGCCCACTGTGCTCCCATATTTTTTGAAGTTTTTAAAATTTTAAGGGGCCCACTCTGCCCCATGGGGCCCACTTTGCCCCCCCCCTTCCCCTATAGGATTCTATAAATTTCAAGTCATAAAATTCTATGGATTATTACAGAATTTTATACAATTTCCTTAAATTTTTCAAAACTATGAAACTTTATGAAAAAATTTGTTCAGGGGCTGTTAAAAAAGCGGTAATGAAATGTGCTTAATCCTGGGAATGTTTGACAGTATCAGGATATATTGTTATTAAATAATGTATAATTGTAACATTGATTTAGAATAAAAGAATATCGTAATTATTGATAAAAAGTAACTAATGATGAAAATGAAAATTGGTGAAAATATATTCAGACATTGAATAATTAATTACTTTCTGCTCATTATTTCTAGAACCGTTATTGCAGTCTATCCAATTAAAAAAAAAAAAAAAAAAAAAAACTAATTTTATTTTTTTTAAATATCATAATAAAAACTTGTTTTTTTTTTTTTTAATTGTGTCCTACAAAAAACCACTCTTTAAATTGTCACTCTCATTAATTTTAAAAAACGACAATAAAAAAAGTATAAAATGATTTAACTTAATGGTTTTACATGTGTAATCCCAATATAACTTTGCGGCTAATCTCTCGCGACCACGCACACTTGACTCATGATACCGACACACTCTTTTTCACATCCCCCTCTTTATTATTTATTCCATCTATAAAAAAAATCTACACGCATTAAATAAAATGTATAAAACAGAAATTAAAATTAATAATGGATAAATATATATATATATATATATATATATATATATATATATATATATATATATATATATATATATTGGGGTAGTCCAAAAAAGCGACTACCTTTTTTTTTAACCCTCATAATGAAAATTGGTCGGTTCAACGTAACATGTTTTAAGAATCTTCTTAAAATTAGCTTGAAAACACTTTTTGAGGGGTCACTTAAAAGTTTCAAAAATAATTAAATTTTGGATTTTTTTTTCTCGTGACAGCAATAGATTATATCTGTAAAATCATTTGAATATCCATATTAAAATGTACAATTACCGGCATCTTCAATATCTTCAATTATCGGTATCTCTGTATTTCATGTTTATCGCTCAAGGCAGTGGTTAGCGCGTCAGACTTCGAATCTAAAGGACTCAGGATCGAACCCAGCTAACGCCGCTATTTTTCGTCGAAGAAAAAAAATAATGACCTACTTCAGAGACTATTAGAATACATGGGACATCTAATTGTCATGATTTTTTTTTTTTTTTTTTTTTTTTTAAATAAACCAAAAAATTAGAGAAAAAAATGTAACAATATTAAAGTAATTATTATTATTAAAAAAAGTTGTAGCTGTAAATTATTTGTTCCATCATATATATTCTAGTTTTTACGATGAATGTCATACAATACTGTTTAAATAAAAATCGAAAATATTTTCGGTAATTATCATTTTATTATTTGACAATAATAACTTACATGTGTTTCGATCACGAAACTAATTACTTCATTTTCAAGATAAGCTAAGTGATAATTTAATGTACTAGGAATAACAGATACGTGGCAACGATGTTAATTATAAATAGATAATCGAATAACGATTATACTTACATGTTCCAAGCTTTAGAAAACAAGAACAAATAAGCTAATAATACATATAATACTAAATAACAAGGGAGAGAAATAAGAATGTAAACGTTCCAGTAATTACCCGCTAATATATTTTTTTTTAGTATTAACTTTTCGACACTCTCATCATTTTTCCGTCCTTAGTCACTCGTGTGGTGCGCGCTACGCTGCCGTGTTAACCCTTCGTCACTCTTTCAATAAGCGCGACGCTGCCTTTTTTGCATTTTAATGTTTTTCTTATAATTTTGACAATAAATAATTGAACATTTTTGAAAATTTTCATCAAATTTAAATGTAAAAAACGAATTTTTAAGTTGAATAAAAAAATTCTTTAATGGCAAAGAAATTGAAAAGCGGCGCTACGCTGCCCGGTGCGAGTAAATAACCGGTAAATAATCATATTGCCAAGTTGTACTTAGTTATGTTCTCACATAATATATAGTTATAGAAATAAACACATGTAATTACATTACAACAATTTTTGCTGTGAGTAGCTAGCGTAAATAAGCAAGTTCATTCTCAATAAATAATTATCAATAAAAAAAATACTAATATGATTCTTTATTAATCATAAAATAATTAATGATATTTTTTTGTTATATAAATATAGATTTTTTTCATGTCAGAGTAGATCAATAAGTTAATAATTCTTTTGAAAAGACGAGTGCAATCTGTAGGTTAAATACCAGGAACGTTGATTTCAATATAAAAAAGAACTTTGTAATTTTAAGAAAATAAACTTCTGTTTAAAATTTGAATCTTTTAACAAAAGTAGTTATTTCTTTCATTGACATTCAATATCGGATAGACTTGGTAACACCGCGCTCGATTTAACACGACGGCATAGGACTCACTACGCGAGTGACGAAGGATGGAAAAATGGTGCGAGTGACGAAGGGTTAAACTGAGCACGATGTTGCCAAATCTATCCGATATTGATCATAAATAAAACAAATATTTAATTTTGTTCAAAGATCCAAAATTAAAACAGATTATTATTTACTTAAAATTACTACGTAGTCTTCCATAATGAAATCAACGTTCCTGCCCAGGAAGAAATCGTCATGCCTGAATTATCCTTGATTGTGCATAATTCATTCATGATCGTGCATGATTCAGGCATGGTTGTGCATGATCCATGTATGATTCAGACATGATCGTGCATGATTCGTGCAATATTCATGCATGGCCAAGCTTAATCATTAATGATTATGCATGATGCATGTCAAGTTATGTTTGATCACGCTTGAGTCATGTTAAGTCATACCCGACCACGTATGACTATATATAACGGAAAATTAATGATCATGCATTGGATTGCATGAGCATGCATGACTATGCTTGATTCATACAAAGTCATACTCAATAATATATGATCATGGATAAGAGCGTGTAATACATAGGGGAACCCATAGGAATCCATGTAGAAAAGTATAGATTTATGTAAGAATCCATCGAGATGAATATAAGAGTATATGTACTTATACAAGAATGCATGGAGGAAGCCATGGATATCTGGATTCCCATATGGGAAATCCACATAGAAAACTGTGGGTTAGAGTGTTTCAAAAAAGTCGACATTTTTTTTTTTTTTCTAGAAGAACATTAAAAAATCGACAGAGTATCCCTAGACAAAGACCCTGTTAAAAGATGAGCTCTTAATATTAATATTTGAAGGTGGCACTTCTTGATTTTTTATTTCCCATTTAAATAACTTAAGGAAAAATTGTTTTTAACTTTAGAACGATGTAACTTGACAACAACTCGCTGGATAAGATTGATCAAGACTGTAACACTGCGTTTTTTATTTTCGACTTGAAAACCGAGCGCGAAAGTTCAATTGACATTGCTGTTCATTTCCTGCGATTTTTTATCACCGAAGATTGGGCCTACACCGTTGCTGCCACGTTTGTTGTTTACACTTATTGTGGATCATCATCTATCTACAACTACGGGAATGGAGCATGTAGTAAGTTACAGCGTGTGGGATTCTGTCCTCCCCAATTAAAAATCATACTTGGTCTCCTCCTGCGTAAAATTTATTTAACACTTAATTGCTATAAATCTAATTCGAATTAATTCTATTGGAGAAACTTTCATATTGTAAATGGGTATTTGCTTAAATAAAGATAATACTTTCTCTTTGATAATGCAAAACAAAATCTTTGACTGAATAAACCCCCAGGTATCCTTTTCCTTTTATAATTTATAAGCGCCGATTTCAAGGGAAACGAGGTGAGCCTCCCCCCCCCCACCAGCTCACAAAATAAATTAATTAAGTTCATTATAAGTAACCGTGGCCTGGACAAAAGCTAGTCGAGCCAGGCCCATCGGTTGTAAGACCTTTTCTGTTAGGAAATTGAAGGGTAAGTGTATAAATTAATATGACGATAAATTTGGTCACAAGAAAACTCGGTGAGTTACTTCAATATTTTTTGGTCGTTTGCTATCGCACACGAAACCAAAAAATATTTTTTGATGACGTCATTGTAAGAACAATAAGGTATCTTTTTTAACAGCTGTATGGAACACACACCCACACACACACACACACACTCGGACATCATTCTGAAAATATTCAGAATAGCTTCTTCAGACCTCAAAACGTTGACATCTAACAAAAACTCGAATTTAAAAAATCGAAGTAAAAACAACAAATTTCTGAATTTTTCGAAAATCGTCGATTTTCAGAGCGGGGTGATTAAAAAAATTATATACGATAATTCACAAAATACCATGCCCTCGTGAGCTTTCAAGCGAATAAGAATTCCATTGAAAATCCAACAATGCCAACGATACTCTGAGAAAAAAATTTTCTTCTGACAACTAAATTTTAGTTATGACAACGAAGTAATTTGATTGCCCATTGCCAATGATATATTTGGTTGTTTTAACTAAATATTTTATAATCCACCAACAAAACAAATTATTAGAAACTATAAAATATTTAGTAAAGATAACTACGCGTTAAGTAGCAAGCATAAAATCAAATTGATTACCTGTAGAGCTTATAAAGTAGGCATGATGAAATACATTAGTGAGCCTTAAAGAATGAGTTAGTAATAATAATTCAGTATTATTTTAGAATGATAGAATATTTATCTAACGATTAAATAAATGCATATGTAGAAAAATAATTTATTTCCTTGACAAGTACTTTTTTTATGTATTGTGACAAAAATTGTTCAAGAAAACATTAATATCAAACATTAATGTCCCAGTGTAATACAGGATACCCTTATATTAATATCAAAAAGGGTTGTCATAGCTCTGCTAATTATCAGAGGAGAACCCGTTTCATAAATGCTTCAAGTTTTGAATATAATAACTCTGATATGTGTCTTACCAGGGACACTACAAAAAGTTGGCGCGATCTAGTGACGAGCACCGAACTACTCCCGCTACTGCTGCCTAGCACCACAACTTTTTAAATCAATAATCATTAGGTTTTAATATATATTTATTAACATCAAACAAATATATATTTATATTTATTCTAAATGAATATATTTTTTTGTGTCTAAGTAATATTTATTAGAGTTAACATAATGATATTTTGCTTTAATATTTGAGTTTGTTGGTACTACAAAATAATTAAGTTGTCTATCAAATAAATATTTTCATAACTTTACCAAATGATTTTATTATCGTAGCAAAAGAAATATGAACGTCAACCAAATAGAGTCTATTAAATCATTTGTTAAAAATAACAAAATAGATTTTATTGCCGTAATAAAATTAAGTTGTCTCAATTAAATATTAATTCAAAAAAATTTAGCAAAACCAATTTAATTGTCCGAAGAGAATTTTTTTCTCAGTGTAATATTATTAAACTTTACACGTAACAAAAAGTTTGTAAATAGAAAAAAAACTCCGTCACAAAAATTTTTATTGCAACGGTTTATAAGCTTTTATTGTAATTTTTGATATTACATATTTATTTTAAGTTTTCGTTGTCACTTCCACGGACTCAGGGCGACAATTTACCTTCGTTTATCCACTCAAACCCATAATACGTCATCGTTTTCGTGGTTCCACATTTAATTTGAATAGGTTCAGCGGCTTTTGTCCTAACATTGATCTCACAATAATATTTCCTTGGTCTCTTCTTATAATAACATGACTCATTATATTGTCCTTTAGGACAACTAGTCTGTCGGAATGCGGAGAATATTCTATACAATCTCTCATTACGCGTGAGTTTCAATTCTGTATTATAAATTTTATCAACCACATATTCGTCGGAACGGTACTTGGTTAATAAGTATTTTTTAAAACCTTCTTTAGTAAAATATTGAGCTTCTAGATTATCATTAGGAAGCTGAACAGTATATAAAATATCTTCTGACAATGCAGCGATAATCAACACTTGTAATATTGTACACACGAACAATATTTTATATTTCTTACACATTTTAGACAGAAAATTATTTTTACTCTTCTGCTTGATCAATTTATTGCAACTGAATTACCGTAAGTATTACTAACTTATATAGATATCAGTAACAAAAGAAATTACTTAAAACAAATAAATAATATCAACGTGTGTAGCTTATCGATAAGATAAAAACATATGTCACGTTAATTACATCGGTATTTCCAAAATCATGATACTAATTAGATTACACGTTACAAAAAAGCCGTTTGGCAGCCGAAATGGAAGTAGAATTCTCATAATATATTTATTATTAAACTGTTGAAAGTTTAACTCACGCCAAAGAATATGCCGCTAATTGGCTAAAGTCCCATAAAATTTTGTATTAAAATACAATCCTTTCTGATTGGTCAAACGAGTGGTTTAATATATATTAAAACACTTATTTTTATATTAAACCACTCTGAATTTGAGTGAAAAAGGCGGAATATATCCCTACTCAATAATTTAAGCCAATAACTAATCTATCACTCTTCTCTTTTATGACGTCACTTTAAATTTAGCTGCCTTATTAACATGACCAAAATCTCTAAGCTGCACGCGCGCATTTAACTATTCAGCACACAAATGTGTAAATCAAGGCAACGTGAGCTGAATTTTATAACCTTACATATGTCTATGATACAACATACCCTGGCGGCTCTAATACACTCATGCTATAAATTAAAGGAACAAAAAAATTTTAGAAATTTTTTTGTGATTTTTGGAAGACTGTAACTTCGTAAAAAACAATCATATCGGGATTTTTAAAACTTCATTTTATAGCTTGAAATCTCTAGTTTCGGCGCATGTTCATCCAAATTTTTCTGGAACTTCAGCTATTGCACAGGCATGAGAAATAGCGCGAGACAAGAAGTTTCTAAACTTTTTCTTTTCTTTGAGAGAGCCCATGGACTGCGAAAAAATTTTTTTAAATATACCAATGCATAGGTCGTTTAGCAAATTTATTCAGCTTCAACTTGGCTTTTTTTAACCTCGTAGGAAAATTTGACGCAGAGATATCAGCCTTGTATTGTAGCTAACATCCATTTGAAATTTTGGGTCTCTAGGTCTCTTGTAGTCCCTTCTCCACTATTCTTATGGCCGTATGCAAAATCAGGTCGATAAGATTTTTCAACGTGTATTGATGTAATTTGATGCAAGGAAACCGATTTTGATAGTTAAAAAGTTGTACGGTGGTCCAGTTTTTTGATATAAACAATTTAATTGTTTAAACTTAAATTACAAGAAAACTATGATTGATAACTCTTAAATAATTACAAAATTAGCTTTTTGGCATCAAAATACATAAGTATTGCTTGAATTATCTTTCGTCTATCTCTATTATTTATTAAGATATAACGTTTTAAAAACTACAAACTTTTTCCCAGGTCCATTTTAGCTAAAAATTGCGCGCGCATCCACAGCGTATGAAGCGCGCATGCGTCTAAATTCAAATGTCGTTTCCCCTGCTTGCATTTATTATTGTAATAAAATGTATAATCATTCAATTAAAAAATAATAATAATAATAATAATAATAATAATAATAATAATAATAATAATTAGTATTAATAGTAATGATAGTAATAGTAACAATGATAATTTCAATAATAATTACAATAATTTTATTTTTGCTCAATACAATAAATTGTTACACGGAGAAAAAAATCTGATAATATTTTTTATTTTTCAAATAAAAATTACTATGTCGCCGAAGCAAACTAGAAACGGTCCAATAATATCAAAATTTTCCTTTAAATAAGTAAAAATTATAATCACTTAATCCTATAAATTACTAAATTATAAATAAAATTAGTATGAGTTTTAGAGTACAAAACACAAGCATTCAATAAAATTTACTATTTGATTTAGTAAAAAATTTATTTTAGAATAAAACTTTCACTGAGACTGCTATTGAATTTTTACTAATCCAGATTGTAAAATTTGTCTCCTTGAGTGTAGTAATAAATTTTTTTTTTCCGACGAGATATATATATATATATATATATATATATATATATATATATATATATATATATATATATTAGGCTGCTTTTTATTTTTTGAACATTTTTTTTTTCCTTAGCCCATATGAAAATTTTATTGTAGGCGACAAAAAAAAAAATTCCTGAAAATTTTAGCCCTTAATTTTATTTTTAAGAGGTCGCTATCTATTTTTAAAGTTTTCTCATTTAAAAAGCATGGGAACGATATCACATTTTTTTATAAAAATTCCTACCCAGGCAGTTCTTGAGCAATTCACTCGTTTTTGGGCTCGTTTCATAGGGCTTGTAGTCCTCTTTAAAATTGATTTTAGTGACATAGATGCATTTACAACAGTTCAAAAGTTATGAGACTTCAAACTTCAGAAATTTTCATTTTTACCAAAAAATAATAATTAATGGCTATTATTATTCTAGCTATCAACTTTCTAGAAAAAATGACATACAACTTTTGTAGTGTGTTAAATACTCTGAAAGAAATACCTAAATCAATTCAATATTATCAACGTTATTGTTAATTTTTTTTAACTTTTCTCTTTTAAAGGGCTTTAGAATTATTTAATTTTTATTTTATTCTCGTGACAAATTGAACTTTTGTACTTATCCTTTTTTTTGGTATTAAATTAATCGAGCTTCATCAATTTTTATGTAGTTCTATGATTTAACGTATCGATCGAAGCGCCGATAGTTTTCGATGGTCTAAAATCTCAGTCTTTATGACTGAAATTGAATTACAAGTCACAAATCTATGATCAGTTTTTTAATATTATTTTAACTTTTAATCATAGAACTACATAAAAATTGATGAAGCTCGATTAATTTAATACCAAAAAAAATGATAAGTACAAAAGTTCAATTTGTCACGAGAATAAAATAAAAATTAAATAATTCTAAAACCCTTTAAAAGAGAAAAGTTAAAAAAAATTAACAATAACGTTGATAATATTGAATTGATTTAGGTATTTCTTTCAGAGTATTTAACACACTACAAAAGTTGTATGTCATTTTTTCTAGAAAGTTGATAGCTGGAATAATAATAGCCATTAATTATTATTTTTTGGTAAAAATAAAAATTTCTGAAGTTTGAAGTCTTATAACTTTTGAACTGTTGTAAATGCATCTATGTCACTAAAATCAATTTTAAAGAGGACTACAAGCCCTATGAAACGAGCCCAAAAACGAGTGAATTGCTCAAGAACTGCCTGGGTAGGAATTTTTATAAAAAAATGTGATATCGTTCCCATGCTTTTTAAATGGGAAAACTTTAAAAATAGATAGCGACCTCTTAAAATTAAAATTAAGGGCTAAAATTTTTAGGAAATTTTTTTTTTGTCGCCTACAATAAAATTTTCATATGGGCTAAGAAAAAAAAAAATGTTCAAAAAATAAAAAGCACCCTAATATATATATATATATATAGGGGAGCCTGGGGCACGAAGGCCCCCCTGGGGCACAAAGGCCCCCTTCAAAAATTAGGTAAAATTTTTTTTTTTCAAGTGGTCCATTTTACCCCACTACCACATATTGGCCTAAAATATGATACAAACATTACAGAGCTCATAACTTAACGGGAAATAAAAAAAATTTTTTGTTAACAATTTTTTGGGGAGGGGCCTTCGTGCCCTAGAAAAAAAAAAATTTTTTTTCGATTTTTCGCAAAATTTCGACTGATTCTTCCGATATAGGCGGAAAACAAAGAAATTGGATGGTTAAAAGCCACAAAAAGAAAAAACCGGCTTAAGGGGGCCTTCGTGCCCCAGGCTCCCCTATTATATATTGTTGGAATGTATTCTATATATTTATTTATGGATATATCTCAAATGTCATCTTAAAATCCGCCATTTTTTTTTTTGACCACGGTGGGATTCGAACCTACGCCTTGCGAATAATCCAGTTCAAATGCAAGCACGCTAGCCACTCGGCTACAAGTACCATTCGAATTTCTGAAAGTATATGCCAAATATAAATAAAATACAACGAACTCGAGATTATATCTCACGTATTAAAAGTTACAATCTCAAATAGTAATTTTTACCCGCTAAGTGGCGATTCACATTACCGATGTTTTAAAAACTACAGTACCTCAAGAAAATGTTATTTGATATTATAAATTTTTCCATGATACCAGCATCGAAACTTGAAGTTTCAGTGTCTTTACAGCCCGTCGAAACAAGCTAATTTCAAGCCGATGCTGCAAACAACTGCTAGCGAATTCGTAATTCACAAATCCCTTCACAGCGGGCAGAAACATGCGTGTTTCTTCCCTTGGGAAGAAACACAATTGTTTCTGCCCTGTGCTAGATATATTTAATGTTCATTTGCAGCCCTATTACTCTCATTTGTTTACTTGTCACTTCAGCTTACTCATTTCATTTTTTAAGTGACAGTTTTAATTAACCAAATAAAATTACTAAAAAATGAGTGAAAATAATATTTTTGTACTATTTACTATTTAATAAGTGACTGTAAATAACATATTGCTCATTCTCTAACAGTTCTCCGCATCATCGGCTTGAAATTAACTTATTTCTTACTGGCTGCCGACACTGAATCTTGAAGTTCCGATACAGGTAATCATGAAAAATATAGTGTGTGACTCAGAATAAAACACGATTTCAGACTGCGGGTGATGTCAGCCCTCGCCTGCGGCTCGGGCAGCCAACCTCACCCTAGTCTGAAATCGTCTTGTTTCATCCCTTGTCACACAATATACTATAGAATACTCTAGTTCTTTTTACAATGTTTTCAGTAATAGTTTTAAAATGTTATGAAGTAAAATTAATAATCTTACAAATTGTACTAATCGGCATACAAATGAATAAATTTTGCGAAACTCATATAAATATAACTTGAGTAATGTGTGACTTTTCTGTTGTTTTCAGATAAAAATCACTATCTACTCTATACTAATATTTTTTATTTTATCTACTGAATTTTACAGAATAGATAAAAATAAATATAAGTTTTACAGTAATTTATTGTTAATAAATTGTAATGTTTAACTTCTACGCTTACAAATCTTTTTAACTCAGAATTGTAATATTATCAAAGAGATTTTTGAATATCGTTATTTCCAGAATAATCGTTGTGAAATAATTATAGATTGTTACACAGAAAAAACAGTTAACTTGAATCAAGGAAAATATTCTTGATTCAAGAAATTTTTTTTGATCGATTCGGAAAATAGAAATTTACTTGCCCCAAGTAAACAATTATCTTCAAACTTTTATCTTGAATCAAAATTTATTTTCTCACGTCAACAAATTTTTACGCTTAAATCAAAAAATTTTCACTTGTTTCAAGAGTTTATATTTCTTAAAGTGAGAGATATTTTTTTTGGAGCAAGATACATTATTTTTTTATAGCAATATTGCATTTTTTTGGTTAAAGAAAGTAAAATTTCTCGGAACAAGTACTATTCATTTCACGCAAGTATTTTTGTATTCTCCGACCAAGACAACAAAAGTTGCTTAAGCCAAGAGAAAAAACTTCTTGGGAGAAAAGATCGATGTGGAGAGGGGGTAAAATCATCGGTGTTAGGCAGTAGCAGCGGGAGTAGCTCGGTGCTCGCCACTAGATTGCGCCTACCATTTGTAGTGTGTCCCTGGTATGAAAGATATTCTAGAATTGTTAAATTCCGAATTTCAGTACGATTTCGGTCGGAGGGAGTCTCGTAGGACAGTTCATACTGAACGGACGTGCCTAACAACTTTATATAGTATCTGTGTCAACCAAGCAAACACCAGTGGTTCTCAGTGAGGTGGTATGTGTTTGGTGAATAACCATGAAGCCACCAGCCACTGCAAAATGTAAACCTCCAATAAAACCGGGGGTACCATTGAATAAAGTCAAAACGGGAGTGAATACACAATCAAACAAACGAGGACGCGATCAAACGTCTGAAGAAATAAAACAAGTCAAGAGAGCAGCTAAATTACCAATACAGCATGAAAAGAACGTAAAGCAATCAAGTGCACCACAAATTCAACACGACGAAGGTATTTTCAATTATACTGATAACGACACTTCTTTAGAAGAGTGTGCTAGACAAATAGAAGCTAATCTCTTAAAACCTCAAAGAATTCCTCCCATTGTTGTAACCCAAACTATAAATGACCTATCGGTGTTTATTAAAGAATTAAATGTACAATGTACAGTACCAGCTACTTTTAAATACGGAAAGTATTTTAGTATATACACATCAGTAAGAGCCGATTATGATACTATCAAACTCTGGCTTACTAATAAGACCTTTAAATTCTACACATACACTTTCCATGACGAAAAACCAAAACACGTGGTTCTACGAGGTTTACCAACTATTGAAATTAACAATATTATAACTGAGCTTCAAGCGAATGGCATTTTATCATCAAGAATAGTACAAATGAAAACAAAAAAGCCTACTTCAAACTTTTTGTACATGGTGTCATTGGCTAAGAATCACACAATAAACGATGTTTTCAAAGTTAAATATCTATTCTCCTTCAAAATACATTGGGAGAACTATAGAAACAATCAACGCGTCACGCAATGTTTTCGCTGTCAAGAGTTTGGACATGGCATGAGTAATTGTGCTAATGATCCAAAATGTGTTAAATGCTCAGAGCAACATCTTTCATCTGAGTGCACCAGGCCTAAAGATGCTCCACTCAAATGTGCCAACTGTCAAGAAAATCATCCGGCGAGCTACAAAAAGTGTAGTTCCTATTTATCATACATAAGTAAATTGGACAAGAGGCATCAACATCATCAAGCCGGTAAATCAATTCACCAGCAAATGTTCAAGTTAAATCAGCAGCAATTCCCGCTACCACCAGGCATGCAACCAGCACCAAACCATACATCGCTGTGCAGACAGGAACCATCCATCACTCCAAGTCCTAGCATCGCAGAAACACATCGTCCACGATTACATCAAGAGTCATACGCCCAAAAATGCGCAACAAATCTACATCATCCTGTTGGAACCAGTGAAACCAGTGTCAGTGACAAGACGTCTAGTCTAGATTGTGTTAGTGATATTTTATTGTTACCTGATCTTATACAACAAGTGCAAATCTTAAATTCTAAATGCGATTTAAGATATTTATTAAATTTACTTACATTACTAAACTCAAAATTAAATGGCTGTGTTGACACAGCATCTAAATTAATCGTTGTACATGAGTGTTTATCAAATCAAAATGGCTGAGTCTAGGTCACAAAGAAAGTTAAATCTAGCTTACTGGAACGCAAATAGTATTTTAAATAAATCTCATGAAGTTTCTAACTTCCTTTTTGCTAACAATATAGATATATTTTTAGTAAGTGAAACTAAACTTTTAAAATCAGATAAATATTACGTTAAGGGTTATAAAGCTTACAGACGAGACCGAAATACTCCAACTCGTGGAGGTGGTGTACTAATCTTGATTAAACAAAATATAATCCACTCAGAAATAAATTTAAATGTACAAAGTATTGAAGCGATTGGCATTAAGCTAAGTGACAATACAATAATAATTTCTACTTATATCCCACCAAAAACTAAATTAAATAAAATAGAATTACAGAAGATGTTAAATCTTAGCAATAAAATTATAATTGCAGGCGATTTAAACGCTAAACATAGTGCTTGGAGCTGCCCACGTAGTAATACCAATGGCTCAATCTTGTTTGATTTTATAACTAAAAGACCGTATAATTTAGAGTTTCCAAATAACTATACCTTAATACCAACAAATGGTGGTGCGTCTTCTATAGTTGATTTAGCAATATTAAAAAATATTAAAGAATATAAAAAACCAATAACTTTAGACGACCTAGACTCGGATCATTTACCTGTTTTATTGGTTTTAAATGAGATTGAAATTTATGTAAATAATGTTAAGTACCTAGATTATAAAAAAGCTAATTGGAATTTGTTCCGTAAAATTCTAGATAAATCTATTACTATTAAGAACAATATAAAAACCAAAGAGCAGCTAGACATGGCTGTAGATAACTTTACAAAAAACATACAAATAGCTATGAAAAGTGCAATACCATATAAATCTAATCGTAAACCAAACTTTTTACCAAATAACATTATACTTTTAATCAAGCAACGTAACCGGGTCCGTCGAGCTTATCAAAAAACGCGTTTCCCACACTTAAAAACTTTAAAAAATCAGCTAACAAATAAAATAAAATATGAAATTAAATCACACAATAATAATGCATTGAAAAATAGACTAGAGTCTCTAGATGTTCGAGACAACACTCTGTGGCAAGCAATTAAAATCCGTAAAAATGAGTCCATCATTTGACGAACTTGCCAACCGACTCACATACAGAGACTCTAGTTCAACAACAATATAACGAGGTAATTAATCAACAACTTGACACTCAGTCATTTTCATACGTCTCTCCCCGGGAAGTCGTAATAGCGATAAAACAAACTAAAGCATTGAAAGCACCCGGCAATGACGGGATTCAGAACATTGTTATTAAAAATATTACAAAGAAAGCTTTAGTACAATTTATGTACATTTTGAACGCTTGTCTCACTCTATCGCATTTCCCTCAACTCTGGAAGTCGGCTAAAATTCTTGCTTTTCATAAATCAGGTAAACCTAAAAACTCAGCGCAAAGCTACCGACCAATTAGCTTACTTCCGGTCTTGGGAAAAATTGCTGAGATAGTCATCAACAGACGTCTTGTTGCGTTTCTGGAAAACAACAAATTACTCATACCCGAACAATTTGGGTTTAGAAAATATCATAGCACTTCTCAACAACTAGCGCGTCTAACAGACCATATCAGCTTCAACTTCAACAAAGGCCGAAGCACAGGCTTATTGCTATTAGATATTGAAAAAGCATTCGACACGGTATGGCACCGTGGACTAATTTATAAAATGAAATCCTATGGAATTCCAGACTACATAACAAGGTTTGTTGATGACTACCTCACCGATAGAACATTCTCAGTAAATATTAATAACTGTAATAGCTCTAGCAGGAAAATAGTCGCTGGAGTACCCCAAGGCTCTATCTTGGGTCCCTCTCTATTTCTCATTTATATCAACGATTTAACGAAACACCCATCAACGTCACTTGCTCTTTTCGCGGATGATACGGCTAGTTTTGTCTCTGGTTACAACAAAAATTCAATACTTAACAACTTACAAAAACATATCAATAACCTAGAGAAATATTATACTAAATGGAAAATCAAAATTAACACCGGGAAAACTACAGCGACTATCTTCTCACACAGAAGAGCACAACAAACTTACAAATTAAAGATGTACGGAGAAGACATCCAAATAACTAACTCGGCTAAGTATCTAGGACTTACATTGGACAAAAAATTAACTTACTCTCAGCACATTGCACTAACAATAAATAAAACTCATGCAGCCATGTCAATTTTATATCCTCTCATATGCAAAAATAGCTATGTCAACTCTAAAAATAAACTAATAATATACAAAGCATGTATTCGCCCAATAATGTTATACTCTTGCCCAATATGGAGCAATACTTATGTCTCAAATTATAGTAAACTACAACGTCTTCAAAATAAATGTCTCCGTATGATTGATCCAAATAATTGGAACCTAAAAAATATTGAATTGCATGATAAATATAATATTCTACCACTCGACACATATATCAAAAATTTTGCTATCAACTTTTACAACACAGAACTCAACAATATTGAGATATTAAAAAATGTTTGTAAAATAAAACGACATCATCCATGCTTAAAATATAAAATGCCTAACCAGCTCTGTTTAGTATAATTCGGCAAATAGCCATATTACTTTATGTAAACCTTTCAATTGTCAATGGGTTTTTGTATTTTTAATTTTCCCATTTACTATATAAATCGATTGTAAATATTTAAAGAATAATGACTGTGATATGTATATAATCTTACTAGATAGGAGTTCTATGATGAACGGGAACTAGTATTTAACCATGTTTGTGATACATTGTAAAGATTATAATGTAATTATTTATAAATTAAATCGATAAAAGTATTTGAAATGAAACGAAACGATTTCGGTCGAGCACTCTGTCATTCAACCGAGCTGTATGTACCTTTTTTGAATTGTACTATAGTATATCCTATAAAACATCATAACTTTAATATTTAATATTAATGTTTACTTGAAACATTTTTTGCGAAATAAAAATACAAAAAATCACGTTTTAGACAAAAAAAAAAAAAAAAACAAAAAGAATCAACACGTCTATCTTTTGTAGAGAGAATAAATTTTTTATTGAGAAAAATTTAAGTCTCTATTAAAGAAGCAAACTTTTGGAGCAAGAAATTTTTTTTTCTTGGCCCAAGAAACTTTTATTTTCACTTAAGCAATTTATTTTTCGGAGCAAGAGAATTTTTTTCTTGCGCCAAGAGATTTTTTTTTGGCTCAAGGATTTCTTTTTTTTCAATCAAAAGACGTTTTTTTTTTGGAGCAAGAAATTTCTTTTCTTGGGGCAAGAAAAAGTTTCTTTGCCGAAGTTAAACTTTTTTTCGTTCAAAACGTTGATTCTTTAGCCAGAGATGACTTATTTTCTTTAACCAAGAATTTCTTTTCTTAAACCAAGAAATTTTCTATTTCGCTTCAAAAATAACTTTTTTTGGAGCAAGAGAACTTACTGTCTTGAACCAAAAAAAAGTTTTTGAATCAAGTATTTTATTTTTATTGGATCATGAAAGAAAATTCGGAAGACAATAATTTTCTTGAACCAAGTTAACTGTTTTTTCTGTGTACCAGTCTTTATTCAATTTTTACTAATCTGCATTGTAATTTTTACAAATCGTAAAATTTACAATACTGATTGTAAGAATCAATAAAAAAATGTAACTTTCCATTGTTAATAGTAATTTTTGGTTTGGATTGTAAATTTCTCTTTGGGAAGTAATTTTTATTTGACAATTATAAATATCATCTAATTTTGAGCTCCGTTTTTTTCCGTGTATATATTATAAATAATAATAACAATAAAATTTGACGTAAATGGTTGTCCACAAAATATATTCCCGTGAAAAATGAATCATACATGGCCATGTATGAATGCTCCATGCATGACCATGTATGCAAATTGGCCAGACATGGCCATATATGGCTTGATACGGTCATACATGACTATGTATAGAAATTTTAACTAAATTAAAAAAAAATTTTTAATTTTTTTTTTTTTTTATTATTTTGGCGACGCAGAGATTATCAGATATGCGATTAATTGAATTCCTAATCGAAATGGAAATTTTTAATTCAGAGAAAAAACGCTAGACTTATTAATAACCACACCCGCTTAGTAGGATTCGAACCCGGGACCTTCCGTACGGGAGACTGACGCTTTGACGACTAGGCTATGCGACCGACAGTTACAACAAAGTTTAGTTGTGCTACGTAACGTTCAAAGAGTATAATCACTTTCGAAAAAGCACAATATAATCATCAATATGCTGTTAGTGATATCAGAAAAATTTCTTATTTTTTTAACACTGCAACATCCTGTTTATAAGTAATTGTAATAGTCGAAAAATTAATCATACATGGCCATGCATGACCATACATGGAGCATATATGGCCATACATGGACATATATGAATCATACAAGGCCATGTATGACTGTATATGACCATGCATGACTGTATTGAAAAAGTTTGTATGCCTACGTATGACCATATATGAACCATATACACCTATGCATGGTCGAGTATGATTCATTTATTACAAGACGAGCGTTTAAGGCGTGCATTCTGGTGAAAAATGAATTATACATGGCCATACATGGAGCATATATGACCATTCATGGACCTACCAACTTTTTTAATACAGCCATACAAGGCCATGTATGGCCATACATGGTTTTGTATGACTGCATATGGCCATGCATGACTGTATTAAAAAAGTTTGTATGGCCATACATGCTTCATGTATGGCCATATATGCTTCATGCATGGCCATATATGCTCCATGTATGAGCCATATACGGCCATGCATAGCCATGTATGATTCATTTTTCACGGGTTATTTCAAATACCGTGATTGTATTATATTTTAACATTTAGCATTTATAATAAAAAAAATTTCTATGTAATTCGGCGTCTTATAAATTCTCAGAATTTAACTGGTTCGAGTTGAGGTAAAAATTATTATTATTATTTTTTAATTGAATGATTATACATTTTATTACAGTAATAAATGCAAGCAGAGGAAACGACATTTGAATTTAGACGCTTGCGCGCTTCATACGCTGTGGATGCGCGCGCAATTTTGACCTAAATGGACGTGGCAAAAAGTTTGTATTTTTTAAAACGTTATATCTTAATAAATAATAAAGATAGATGAAAGATGATTCAGGCATTAATTATGTATTTTGATGCCAAAAAGCTAATTTTGTAATTATTTAAGAGTTATCAATAATAGTTTTCTTGTAATTTAAGCTTAAACAGTTTTATTGTTTATAACAAAAAACTGGACCACCGTACAACTTTTTAACTATCAAAATCGGTTTCCTCGCATCAAATAACATAAATACATGTTGAAAAATCTTATCGACCTGATTTTGCATACGGCCATAAGAATAGTGGCGAAAGGACTATTGGTCAAAAAACGGGAAAATTTGTATTCCTTACGCCCCCGCACATCGATATAACGATGGATTTTACAAAAAAAAAATTGAGCCATCTATTTTCTCGTATCGTAGATGATTTTCATCTCAAATTACGAATCTGTAGGTCTCTTGGTCAAAAACCGTAAATATTTTCATTTCGTACATCCCCTGCACAGCCCCACCAGTGTCGATTTAAAAAATAAAATTACACCATCGATTTTCTCAGTTCGTCAGTAATTTTTATTCTACAATGAAAACGGTTGCTATGGTAACGGTTGCTATGCCATTGAGTACTAGCCAACCAAAGAAGCGCATTTGGTAGTTAGCCAATGAGAAGCAAGGATTCGGTAAATAGTCAAAAAGTCAATTTTGAAAAGGAGTTTCATAGAATCCGTTCTTAGTAGACGCCCGTGTAAAATGAAACATATATGGCTATTTATGGCCGTATATAGTTCATATATGAAGCATATATGGCCATACACGGACATACCAACTTTGTTAATAGCCACGGGTGGCCATATATGAATCATATAAGGCTATAAATGGCCACACATGGTTTTGTATGACTACGTATAGCCATGTCTGCCCATGATTAATTAAACATATATGGCCGTTTATATTCCATCTATGGGCATATATGGCCATACATGGTTTTGTATGACTATGTATGACCATGTATGCTCGTGCTTAATTACACATATATAGCCATTTATAGTCCATCTATAGGTATATATGGCCATACATAGAAACGTATGACTATGTATGTCCATGTATGCTCGTGATTAATTAAAAATATATGGCCGTACATAGTCTACGTATGGGCATGCATGGCCATACATAGTTGTAGTGTTGAATACTATCTCGGACAGTAGTGGATACAGTCTAGATAGCATACAGGGCTGTCTGATTTTCCTTTTAAACGAAGTACTCAGCACTATCCCAGAGAGTTGCCATTACTATATTGTTTTTTCCATGTATGATATACATTTCTTAAAAGGCGAATATGTTAAACTATATTGAATATAATTTAACTATATGTTTACCTGTGAAAATGAAACATATATGTCCATAATTAATGAATTATATATGACCATACATAGCCATGTATAGTTCATACATGGGTATGTATTAGGGTGTTTCAAAAAATAAAAAAAAAATTTTTTTCTCAGAAGCAGGTTCAAAAGTTTCATTTAGATATGAAAAGACGCCTGTAAAAATTAAAGCTCTTAATATTAACATTAAAAGGTTCCGCATGGCACTTTTCTATTTTCCATAAGAATAACATGGAAAAAATTTTGTTAGCGTCTTCTGTATTTTATAAGTAGCTAACGATGCGTCATAGGAATAATTGGCTGGCATATTTTTGTAGGTAATTGAAAGCTCTAAAAACCCTTCTCTCATCATTTTTTGATAAATCTATTTGTTCAAAAGTTATTTAAGGTTGAAGTTGGATTTATATTAAATTTTGAAATTTTTTTACTTTTCCGGCGAAACTACCAGACCTATTATAAAATATTATGAGACCTTTTTTGTAGACAATTTTATTTCCTAAAAGTTATTTCCAATAAAGTTTTTTTGAATTCCGCATTGTTTTCTAGTTATTTTCATTTTAATGTAAAGCTCATAAAAAAATAGTCTTCTGATCGATTTTGAGAGGTTGACGAAAAGGGCCTGTAATATTTGGTGATGAGTCTCATAGTTTCGACAGAAAAGTAAAAAGATCTCAAAATTTGATGTAAATCCAACTTCAACCTTAAATATCTTTTGAACAAATAGATTTATCAAAAAATGATAAGAAAAGTTTTTTGTAGAGCATTCAATTCCCTACAAAGATATGTCTGCCCATTATTCCTATGGCGCATCGTTAGCTACTTGTAAAATTCAGAAGACGCAAAAAAATTTTTTCCATGTTATTCTTATGGAAAATAGAAAAGTGCATTGCGAAACCTTTTAATGTTAATATTAAGGTTGTTCGGACAGTACCCCGTAAATCAAAATAAAATCTAAATTTTTTTTCCCCAAAAATTGAAAATGTAATTATTTATATTTATTATTTAAATTTAGACTGTACTTATCATTATATTAGAACGGATTAATTCATTAATTTAATTAATATAAATAAAAAATAAAATACTTTTGACTCAAGTACTTTTTTTCGTAATGTAGGTCTGACAACGTCGCTTCGAACAGCTGTTCTCGTTGATCTAGCTGGAAAGTGTTCAGTTGAATTTTATTTATTCCGAAGAGTAAAAAATATTTTATTTAATTATTATTTAATTTAAAAAATTTATAATAAATTTAAAAATGAGTGATAGAAATTACTTTTACTAGCTTAAAATTATTTTACTCCTGCTTATTATGCAGAATATTTTGTATTAATATGTTAGAAATTATTTGTTTAATTTTTTCAGATTACCACAATTATGAATTTAAAAATAAAATTAAAAATTGTCATAAAATATGATATGCATCTGCAAAAATAATCAGTTATGTTTTTAATTTTAAAAGTTAGCGCGTTTTATTTCTTGCGACGTTGCCGCACTCATCTAAGTCACGTGAATAAATTATTTTTTATCTTGGCGGGTGAATATTTTTATGAATTTTCTGTGCTTCGAATTAAAGTATTTTTAAATTCATTCGTCAGAACACTTTTTAACTATTTTTAACGTATTTTACGATAGTTAATTAATAAAGAGAAAAGTATTTTGTTTTTTTATCTTTACAAGGGGCAACTACATAACTCGATACAAGGGCATTTCCTCTACGTTTCCTATACTTTGTGTGTTAAATTACGATATTTCAATAATTAATAACTTAAAAACTATTCGTCAGATGTACCTAAAAAAATTAATTTATACGTATTTGATGTTATTTAATAACATACTAAAAATTCAGATTTTTATCGAAAAGTCGCAGTAATGTCCGAACAACCTTAAGAGCTCTAATTTTCACAGGCGTCTTTTTTTAGCTAAATGAAACTTTTGAACCTGTTTGCGAGAAAAAAAAAAATTGTTATTTTTTGAAACACCCTAGTCATTATGCACACGTACGAGACTATTCACGTGAAAATAATATTTTTTTCACTTTTCTATACGAAAATATATATTTAGAAGCTAATAAGACACAAACAAAGCAAATTTTATGATTTAAAAGTCTTTTCATTTTTCCCTCTAGTAATTTTGCAAAATAAATATACTTTTTAAATGATCGGCGGATACTGTTATTTTTTATGGTCGTGGCATACATATACGTTGTGCGTACAATCCTAAAATTTTTGCCCTTAATGTTGAAAAATGGCGGAGTGATGAATTTTGTTAAAGAACTCTTTAACAAACATGAAACAATCGGTCAGAGGTCTTAAGACATCCATATGTCTTGTACAAATAGGTCTTTCAGCGTGGGGTAATGAGTTATCTCACGTGGCCATTAGACGAAAACTTCCCGAGTTTTTCGAAAATCCAAGAAAGCAAACCAAAATATCATCGAACTTTACATATAACAAAAACTTTGTAAACAGGAAAAAAAAAATCTCAGTTATTCAAATTTTTATTGCAACGATTAATAAACTTTTAGTACAATCTTTGATATTACATATTGGATTGGTATTTATATTGAGTTTTCGTTATTGGTTCCACGGATTCAATTTGGTAATTTACCTTCATTTATCCACTCAAAATAATAATACGCATACACTTTCGTAGTTCCACATTTAACTTGAATAGGTTCAGCGGCTTTTGTCCAAACATTGATCTCACAATAATATTTCCTTGGTCTCTCCTTATAATCACATGACTCACTATATTGTCCTTTAGGACAATTAGTCATCCGATGTTCAGAGAATATTCTATACCGTCTCTCATCACGCGTGAGTTGTAATTCTGTATTATAAATTTTTTTAACCACATATTCCTTAGAATGTCGTTTGGTTGTTGAAAATTTTTTAAAACCTTCTTTTGCAAAATATTGAGCTTCTTGATTATCATTAGGAAGGCGAATAGTATATAAAACATCGTCTGATAATGCAGCAACAAGTAACACTTGTAATATTGAACACACGAACAATATGTTATATTTATTACACATATTGGACAAAAATTATATTTTTACTCTTGTGCTTCAGTAATTAAATGTAACTGAATTACCTCAAGTATCAACTGCACAGATATTCGTAGCAATGACCATTACTTGAGAATAATTAGTAATTTATGTCTAGCTTACCGATAAGATAAATACATACGTCACTTCGATTACACCAGTATTTTTAAAATCATGCTACTAATTAGTTTACAACGTAAAAAAAAACTCTGCTGGCGACAAACCATAACCGTTTGACGCAAGTACTCCATACACGGAAAAAAAAGTAGTGCCAACTCTCTGAGATAGTACTGGGTACTTTCTGTAAAATAAATCCTACCAAAAACAGATTCTCTGTAAAAAGTCGCGCCAAGTACACGTTTAAAATTTTTTAAAAGTAAAAAAAAATTATTTTTTACAAAAAAAAAGTCAAATCGAAAAAATACCAAATACCTAGTATGATGCTAAGTCATAACAAACATTTTCACAGAATTTGAAGAAAAACGTATAACAAAATTTTAATGTACTTGATGTGCTTACAAAGGAGTAAAAAAAAACATATTTGATTTTATGAGAAATTAATTTTGCTTCAGTACATGTAGTAACGCACACCAAGTACATTGAAATTTTGTAATACAGTTTTTTTTTTTCAAATTCTATGAGAATGTTTGTTATGACTTAGCATCATACTAGGTACTTGGTATTTTTTCGATTTGACTTTATTTTTTGTAAAAAATAATTTTTTTTTACTTTTAAATAATTTTAAACGTGTACTTGGCGCGACTTTATACAGAGAATCTGTTTTTGGTAGGATTTGTTTTATTTTTGTAGTGTTATTATATTTTTCAATTTTTAGTATTATTTAACGCAGAATTCATTATTTGACAATAATAAAGTATTAATGAGAGATCTATACTTATTTTCAACGCAATTACTAAATAAAAATGATAATTTAATTGATCTTTAGATAGCACTAAATTATATATATATATACCCGTGAAAAATGAATCATACATGGCCATGCATGGCCGTATATGGCTCATACATGGAGCATATATGGTCATGCATGAAGCGTGTATGGCCATACATGGGCATACTAACTTTTTTAATACAGTCATGCATGGCCATATACAGTCATACAAACCCATGTATGGCCATACATGGCCTTGTATGGTTCATATATGGCCATGTATGACTGTATTAAAAAAATTGGTATGTCCATGAATGGTCATATATGCTCCATGTATGGCCATGCATGACCATATATGCTCCATGTATGGCCATGTATGATTCATTTTTCACCGGAATGCACGCCTCGAACGCTAGTCCTGTGATAAATGAATCATACGTGGGCATACAAACTCTTTAAATACAGTCATGCATGGCCACATACAGTTATACATGGCCTTGTATGGTTCATATATGTCCATGTATGGCCATATATGCTCCATGTATGGTCATGCATGGCCATGTATGATTAATTTTTCGACTATTACAATTACTAATAAACAGTATGTTGCAGTGTTAAAAAATCGGTCTGTCGGTTGACCCTGCGGGCCAGCCCCAAAACTTCCCGCGTATTTCGAGCTCCTTGAGCTCGAAAAATTGTAGTAGATACATTTTCGAGCTCTTCGAGCTCGAAAATCCTTTTGTATGCTTTTGTTTTCAAAAAATAACGTTTTTTACCATTTTTTCTACAACGATATCTCTCGAACGAATAAACCGATTGAGACGTTTAAGGTGGCAATCGACGCGTTTCATTGAGTTCTATAACTGATCAAATTTTTAAATTGATTCATCGAGTCGTTTTTGAGAAATATTCAAAATACTGAAAAAAATTTTTTTTTTTAATTCTTTCGACAACGGTTTCTCTTAAAAGAATTAACCGATTTCGATGTTTGAGGTGGCATTCGACGCGGCTTATGAATCTCCAGAGCCTAGTCCATTTCGGAATTAATCCATCGAGCCCGTTAAAAGTTATCCAAAAAAAAAACATTTTTGAAAAAAGTTTATTTTTGGAATATCTCCGAACGAGTCCTACTGATCAAGCTCAATTTTTTTTCAGCTTCAAGATATTAAAAAACTGCGTCGAATGACACCTTGACGATCAAAATCGATTCATCCGTTCAGAAGTTATAGATATTTACATACGTACGTACGTACGTACGTACGTACATACATACATACACTCGGACATCATCGTGAAAATAGTCAAAATAGCTTCCTAGGACCTCAAAACGTCGACATCTGTTGGAATTTCGATTTTCACAAATCGGACTGAAACCAATAACTTCCCGAATTTTTGAAAATTTGCAATTTTCTTAGCGGGAAGTTAAAAAATCAGAAGTTTTTTTGATATCACTAACAGCATATTGATGATTATATTTCGCGTTTTCGAAAATGATTATATTCTTTGAACCTTACGTAGCACAACTAAACTTTGTTGTCCCGGGTTCGAATCCTACTAAAGCGGGTGCGGTTATTAATAAGTCTAGTGTTTTTTCTCTGAATTAAAAATTTCCATTTCGATTAGGAATTCAATTAATCGCATATCTGATAATCTCTGCGTCACCAAAATAATGAAAAAAAAAAAAAAAATTAAAAACATTTTTTTTTTAATTTAGTTAAAATTTCTATACATAGTCATATATGGCTGTATCAAGCCATGTATAGCCATATATGGTCATACATGGTCATATCTGGCCATGTCTGGCCAATTTTCATACATAGCCATGCATGGAGCATTCATACATGGCCATGTATGATTCATTTTTCACGGGATACCAATTTTTTTAATGCAGCCATACAAGGCCATGTATGGCCATACATGGTTTTGTATGACTGCACATGGCCATGCCTGGCTGTATTGAAAAAGTTTGTATGCCCACGTATGACCATATATGAACCATATACACCTATGCATGGCCAATTATGATTCATTTATTACAAGACGAGAGTTCATGGCGTGCATTCCGGTGAAAAATGAATCATACATGGCCATACATGGAGCATATATGACCAATTTAAATGTACACACGTGGGATTAAAAATCGAAAAACTATTTTTTAATCAGTCAAGTGAAATTAGAAATTAAAAAATTAGTTTTCAAATTGTGGGTTCAAAATTTTAAAAATTAATTCTAATTCAGAAACGTGAGATTAAATATTAAAAAATTAATTTTAATCCAGAGACGTTGAATTCAAAATTCAAAAATTGATATTTAATTTGGCACGAGAGATTCAAAATTTTAAAATTAATTTCAATGTACACACGTGGGATTAAAAATCGAAAAACTAATTTTTAATCAGACAAGTGAAATTAAAAATTGAAAAATTTTTTTTTAAATTGACACGTAGGTGTAAAATTTCAAAAATTAATTCTAATTCAGAAACGTGGGATTAAAAATTAAACAATTACTTGTTAATTCAAACACGTGGGATCAAAAATTGGAAATTACTTTTTAATTTAGATACAGTACGCAATCAGATAATTAATTAGAACAAAAAATTTTGCGGCACTTATAATAGGAAAGAATACTGTTTTACTGGACCTTCAAGTTTAAATATTTTTAAACTTACTCTTGATCATCAGATATAATACAATTTGCAATAAAAAGATCATTCATAGTTGAGACATTCAAGAATGAAATTTTTTGAATAATTTTCAGTGTAAACAAAAAATTTAAAATTAAAACAACACTAATCCGATGTTCAGAATTAAAAATTTTTTATTTAATTTTTGATACGAAAATAGAAAATTAAAAAACGGAATATAATTTTTTGATCCCCTTTAGCTATGGCTAGTTAAAATTTTTCATTTACTTTTCAATTATTAAATATGGAATTTGAGATTAGAAATAAATTTTTTAATCTGGGTTTCCGAATTGAAATTGTTCATTTAATGTTTTATTTTAAAACGTAGATTTAAAAACTAAGCCATTACATTTTAACGTTACTTTACGAATTAAAAATTGGAAATTTAATTTTTAATTCAAAAATGTAGGATTAAAAATTTAAAAATTATTTCGAATTTGAAGATATTGAATTAAAAATTAAAAAATCATTTTTAACTTGTTGTTTTTGGATTATAAAATATAAAAAAAAAATTTCATCGAAGCACTAATGCAATTATAAATTTAATACGCTATTTGCAACCCTGATCTATACTTTCCTACATGGATTCCTATAGGTTTCTATGAAATCCTATATGGATTTTTTTGGTAGGGATATTATTTTACTGCGTGAAAGTAACACCAAAATAAAATAATAACTAAGCTCCATTTTTATTCAAACGTGAGTGTTCGATCTTTTTTTTCTTTAAAATATCTTTTTTCTCTTAACGAAATTAATTAAATAAATAATGAATTTAAAAATAAAACATATTTTTTCACTTAATTCATCATTAAAGTCACGGCTAATCTGCAGTCTAGTATTATCATAATGAAGGTAATTTATATGTATAATAATTCCAGGAGAAAAGACATAATGTATTCAAAATAATGTAATATCCAGGATGGGGGTACACTAGGCCACTCTCTCGCGCAACTCTCGAGTTTACTTGGGACACCAAGACGAAGAAGCTAGTTTACTAACTGTCGTTTCTCTTTCCTGGCACGAACTTTAAACTTAACTCTACGCTAAGTAAAAGGTCCGAGTGTAAAAACGTCATAAAATACAGGTGACGCGTGAATTTGTCTTTTTAACATAATAAATAATAAAAATTTATATTTGAATAATTTAAATAAATTAATTAATACTCACATGCATGAAATTGATTGCTTTCCACCTTGAAATAAATTATTTTTACCCCAACGACGAGGTAATTCGAGTATAACAATACCAAGGCTACCCCAGAGTACTAATTGAGTCGATGCTTCGTTAATTGATATGTTTGTTACTTCAAAAATTGGTGGGTCTGTGAGCTGCAGGGTCTGAAATAATTGGAGAAATTTTTCTTTTTACTAAAAATAAAATACTTATCTTCATTACAGTTAAAAAAATTTTTATTACAAAAAAAAAATGTAATCTATATGAGGATATTTGAGTAAATATTTTTTCATCATATATCTAAAGATATATGGATAAATATATGTTAATACATACACGGAAAAAAAAATGTTAAAATTCACCCGAATTATCAATACTTTTTATTGTTTCAAATAGTAATGCGGCGCCCGGGTGCGATTTTGTTGTTTATTATAAAGCATAAGGTTAAAATATATGAGTGATCTGTTAAAATATACTTATGCTCAAAGAAAAAAAGTATAGAGTAAAGATATAGTTTTTAATATTTCAAATAGTAAAAATTATTATTCTGAATTGTATAGTTTCAATGGCAAGATGATATTTTTTAGACTGACGATAGTAAAAATTAAAACTTAAACCATAAATTTTAAAGTTTCAAACAATAAAAATCTCCAAGTCGATGTCTATAATTTCATAGTCGATTGTTACTTTTTCTTATGCTACCTAGTAATAATTTTTATTCTAAACCCTCATTCTTATTGTTTCGAATAATAAAAATATATATATTTTTTTTTTATATTTTATATTTTTTTATTTTGAATTATTTATTTCCGGCTTTTACTATTTACTCTCATAGTACAAGGTTCTATTCGAGTTCCTGATTTCACCCCCTCCTTCTCCCCTTCTTCTATTGTCTGTTTTCTCATCGTTGTGCATCTAATTGATTGCATCCTTGTTTGTATAATGAATAACTGATTCAGTCAGGTACAGTATGTGTTGTTCGAATTTTTATATGAAAAATCATCAGAATAATTACAGCCGACTCTTGGGCTCAAACCGCCGACCCCTCGCGAGCAGAATCCAGTCCCTGGCACTTAGAGCGCTCGGCCACAGCATGCGTATAAGAAGAGATAGTTATTTCCGTACTTAAATGGATGACGGTAGCACATGAAATTTTACTGCATCAAACAATAAAATTTGCTGAGGCTGACACATACCTTTTACAAATTGACGAAGTATAATGTACAGTTTCATATAGTCAATCTTCATTGATTTCAGTGGGAATATTTAATATTTGCTTTAATAATAAATATCCGTGAAAATTTATTTATTCCCGTTTATATCATTAAATTTGACTGTTGACTAATATTAAAATTTAAAAACAACTCCTGGTAAAGTTTCTTAGTTAGAGGACTTTACAAAATAACGTTCTAACTAAATTTATTATTTTGTATCCTTTATATTTTTATTATTTGAGACTTTAATTTCTTATTTTACAAACGATAGATATTTAAGTTTTGGCTGTTAAAATTTGAAGTTTAATTTTTTTAGTGTTTACTTTGTCTTTTTTATAGTTTTAAATGATAATTTTATCTAAATGAACTGTATATTTTAGCATTCAATTTATAGTTATTATTAATTGAATATTAAAATTACGATATTACTATTTGAATTTATATTAATCGCTAAAAATATTATAATTATTAGACATCAAACTTTATTTATTACAGTTCCTTTTTTTCCGTGTGGGTAATTTTTACTCAAAAATTATCTGCGTGTAAAAATATGAAAAAATGTTTTTTTTAAAGAATTTTGGACTGGTCTATTTTGCCCCAGGTATCATGCGTAGGGCTAATAGTGCACAAGTATATCAAATTTATAGTAATTAGAAGAAAAACAGAAAAAAAAATTTTTTGATCAAATTTTTGGAGGGGGCCTTCTCGCCCTACCCTTCCCAATATTATTTTTCATGATTTTTATGCTATATGTATTTATTATAACGAAAATATGTAAATCATTATTAAGATCACTTTCATCAGTTTAAAATTTCGAATTTTTTTTATATCCTTTAATTTTTGTGACTAGTGCAGTATGACCATTTCATATTTTTTTCATGATTATCATTCGAATTATTGTATCACAACTTGGCAAGTAAGCTGACCTGAATATCTACAGTAACTTTTTTTATTAGTGTTACAAAATTCACGTAATAAAAAGACATTGAAAATTACACAATATTTTTTTCCTTTATCTTTAATTACAATTAAAAACTAACAGCGTTTTTGTTTCTGTAAAAAAATTTCAATATAAAAAAGAAAAAGTGTAGACGAATAATTAAAGAAAATTTTAATTAAAAAAAATGACCCTGAAAGTAGCCGACATCCGACGAAAAATTAGTTTAGCTAGGGATATCTAGGGTAAAAATAAAGTTACCATAAATTTGAAAGTTGCCACTTTTTCATTGGCTCGAGATCTTTAAGTGGTAGATTTCAAAAAAATTTTTTTTTTAGCAGAAAAGTTTATACGATGAAAAATAATTTTGAGATGGCTCTCCAAGGATTGCAAATTATTAAAAATAAATTTTTATTCATTAATCTCAGACTATTTATGATGACTTAAATGTGGTTTCTGTCAAATTTTCGAAATTTCTTTTAGAATTTTTGGCGACGAATATCCGTCTAAAAAATAGCTTTAAAAAAAAAAAAAAAAGAAATTTGAAGATTTTCTAAAAATCTACATGTGGAAATTTTTTTTTTTTTTAATTTTTAATTTATTTTATTTATATTTAAAAAACAAAATTGTTTTAATTTTTTGTATTAGGATATCAGCTAATAAAAATTTTTTTTTTTTCCAAATCAAAGTTCCACATTTTCTTTGTGCTCAAAGGTTCATGTGGATTCCTTTTTTTTTGTAATTTTTTTAAATATATATATTTAATATTCCCATTTCAAAATTTTTTTTTGGTATTTGTAAAAAAAGTTGTTAATTTTTTATAAATTGTAAATAAATTATTATTTTTATTCATTTATCAACTCCAATATACTAATATATCTTTATAAAAATATAGTTTTAAAAGTTAATTATAATATAACGAAATTTTAATCAACCAAAATTTTAATTTACCGCCAATATCAAAAAATACTAGAAACTGCATTCCTATAAAACTCGCGCACAAATATAGTACGCACAAGTATGATACTGAAAGTAGCAGACTTGAAAAATAACAATTTTTCGTTTAAATAAATAAATAAAATACTCCTACAAAAAAATTTTGACAATCGCGTCGATAACTTTTAAAAATCTTTATGTAGCTCATACTGAAGAATATGCCGCTGACTTGCTAAAGTTATTATTATAAAATTTTATATTAAAATACAATCCTCTCTGATTGGTCAAAAGAGTGGTTTAATATACATTAAAACACTTATGTTTATATTAAAACACTAAATTGCAGTGAATTGGGCTAAGCATACCCCTACTCACTAATTCAAACCAATAACGAGCTTCGCTCGTGCCACCAAACTCACATTTGAGTATAATACCGATATTCCACGTGATGTATAAAATATTATTTTGTGCATATTCAAAAAATCTGTATTTTAGTCACAAGTATCTTGTGTATAAAAATAAAAAGTTGTCTGATGTATGCTACTCTCAGTATTATGCATGAGTTTATTTTTTTAATTTCACCAATTCACAGTTTTCCTTATGAATTGCTTTGAATATTTTAACCCTTTATTAGAATGAAATTGTTCCAAACTTTATTAATGATTGTAATAACCATTTGGTACATAAATCGCAATTGAATGAATAGCTGTCTTGCTGCATTTGTTGAAAAGTTGTTTTCAAATGTTTTAAGCACCCATGATGAGACCATCTGGAGCAGGTATCACATGATATCCAATTGGGTTTCTGGCGTATTTCACCAATGCCACATACCAAACACCGATCTGCGACGTTTAACGATTTCGATAAGCAATCAATTTTTAATTGATTCCTCATCATATTCGGATCAAACTCATCAGTTGATACGTTATTTACTTTAATAATTTGTTGAATAAAGTAAAGTACAAATATTCCACAATTGAATTGATCCTTTTGACAAGGATAATACATCTCTTCGTTCGTCCAATTGATTTTACTTGTTGGAAATACTCGTTTATAACAGCGAACAAAATTATCAAAATAAGGATCAGAGTCAGCAAATTCGTCATTAGGGTCTAATACGTAAACAAAGCCTTTGAGTACATGAATATAAATTAATATCCAATGCGATTGTCTAATATTAAGTGGAAAAAATATCTCAGTCTTGCCAGTCCATTGTCGTTTTAAATTAAGATAAAAACTTTTATTGACATCTTTGCAATTCTTAACTAATATTATTAATCCTATTTCACATAGAGCATAAGCAAGTTGGTCTCGTTTTGGTGACTCTAAAATTAAAATACTAGCATAGTAATAAATGATAAAATTTGACAACCATTGGTTCTCATATAGGGTTTTATAGTCTTCACCATGTAAATAAATAAATGAGTTATCATCATAAACGTTTTTAGTGAAGGCCACAAAATAATCTCGTGTGGAATTTTTGTAATAATAATAATCATGATTTTGGATTGTTAAATTTTCATTAAAAACTAATTGTGCCTTTTTATTTTCTTGCACACAAATTTTTTTTAATGTTTTAGTTTGCTGATATGATGATCTATTGGGTTTTTGCCGCTTTGAATCTCTCCAACCTTCTTCCGATGATAAATTATCTGGTTCATTAACTGCCGGTTTAGATCTTTTCCTCATATAAACTTTTGGAGTTGATGAGACCAACTGCTTATAAGCTGAAGTTATAGATAAAAAGAGCTGGTCTATAAAAACTCCGGCTTTTAAATCATAATTTTTTTCTGCTTTTACAGACTTAAAGTGATTTTCGGCTGTGCTGTTTGTCAAATGTATTTTGTTTGGATTAATAAGGACTGTCCAGAGCGGTAAATAAGGCAAAAGATCGTTCATTAAATATTCTGCAAATAAATTACAATTATGTTCGTTCTCTGGAATTTTTTTACTCATTGGTTTTAGACTTTGCTCGACTTTCAATTTTAACGGTAAAAGATCTTGGTAGAATGGACTTGATTTATAATTGCTTCCATCATTATTCAAATCTGAGTTCAAATTTTTCTCTTCCTCAGGTTCACTGTCATCAAGTTCGACTTTGATTTTATCTTCATCTCTTTGTTGACTGTGAACTTCAAATATTTCATTTAACGCCTTTAAATATTCTTCATTCTTCTTTACCGATAAAATAATTTTGAAGACGTTACTCACTGTTTTTTTTAATGTAGCGTAATTTTCACAGTGAACTAGTATGGCCATTAGTTCCAAAATAAAAGTCATTACACGTTTTTCTATTTTATATTTATGTAAATATCGTGATATCATTTTCATGAAATGAGCATAACACAAATAAACTGGAACAATACATTTATCCAGTAGTTTATTTTTATTACAAACTGCAAAAGTTAATTTTAAATATTCTTGAACAGATAAATTATTCCACTCGAGCATTAGGGCATTTACACTACTCCAGGACCAATCGGTAACAGCCCCTTCGAATGGCGGCCACTTAACATTATTGTTACCCCACAATTCTTTAAAATGAGCCAAACATTTTCCAATATTTAATGCTGTTTGATCATTCGTCAGCATTTCAAGAACGGGGTAAATTTTATGATCAATGTTAACAACACCTGCATAGTAATTTATTCGCTTTGATCCCTGGAAAGGTTTCCGAACAACGGACCCAGTTGCATCGAAGTGAAATATAAGATTACTAAATTTTTTAAGTAGTTCTATCTGCTCGTCAATACCAAGAAGAACTGTAAATGGCGAAATAAATTTTTGAATGTATTTGTGCTGATGATTCGTTTCGGTAAGCCTCATCATTAAGTCAACACAGTCATCTTTATGCCGATCAGCTTTACCTATTGCTTCCGATCGAGTTTTTTGGAGATTTTGCAGTGGAACCATGAATTGATAATTATTATCATCTCGAGCAAGGTCGATGTCCATCTCACCGACTAATTCTTTATGAATTGTGTTTGGTTTTGCATGTTTCAATTTCGTTTTTACTGATTCACGCTGTGTTTTAGATAATTGATAAGCAAGAGGTTTAGTATGCTTTGGCTTATCATTTGTAGAATGAATCGAAATTTTAGTTTTTAAGCTGTTCGTATGTCCTTGAAATCTAAAACGAATTTGGCATTCTGGCTACTTACAGGTAGCGTAATCACGAAAACGATTATTGTTGTCGATTTTAATTCCGTGAAAAATTAAAACGCATTTAATTCCGCATTTCTTGGGTAAATCACGGCGTCATATATAATGCAGCAAATCTGATGAGATTCGAAAATTGCGAACGACCTGAGACGAGCAAATTTCGATAGATGTAATGAAACTATAATCATACGTTCGATTTATTACAGTAGGAATTGTCTCCGGCTGTAAGATGTCTTCTTTCTTAGGACTATTTGACCAAGATGAAGCCTCGGAAGATACAGAGGTGAAACTAAATTGTTTTGTCATCTCTTCTAGTTTATCACTGACGTTTTTATCGAGTTTGTCCTTAATGGCTATTTTTTTATTTTTGAAATATTTGTTGAACTTCTCAGTAAAACCCTGTTCATTTTTACGCCAACAAAAAAATAAATTTGTCCGTAGTTGTTCAATATCTTTTTTTTCCGCAGCCCCAAATGGCTACAAAGTTTAAAAAACAGGGGTTTATTTTTTGTTGGACCGTCAGTAACGTCATCAAAATCATTGACTAATTTAACTAGCGCTAAAAGAACTGTTTCATGGCAAAACTTCATTTTCATTAATGATGCTGAAATAGCAGATATTTATATACTGAAATTAAATACTGCTGTTATAATTGAATTAAATATAAAAACGTTAAAATTAATTAAAGATAACAAAATCACTGATAGTATATAGACGACAATGTACTTAAAAGCTCACGACACTTGTAAATATTCAAATCAACATAATAGTTTAATTAATATTGTTTAAAAGATAACAACTATCATCTTCAACTATAATTAAATACTGCTGAGACACACAACTCTTTTAACACAAATTACTCATAAATTGTATGACAATGTATTTTACAGCTGATTATGATCTTGAAGTCAACAGGCAATTGAAGTTAACTTCATGAGCACTACTTCATTTGTAGAAAAAAAAAAATCTGGAAATTGTCAATTGTCAATTGTCGACTAACTTCAGGATTATACAATTATCGAATTTACAACAAGCAATTACGAAAGAGAGAAAAAACTAACAATATGAACATATAGAAAATTAATAAAACTACAGGTGCAATTTTTTTATATACTTTATCGTTTTGAAAAAAATTATAAAACGTCAGCTAACTTCAGTATCATTAAATTAAAGTAATGGTTAATTAAACTTGTTTGAAAAATAATACAATTATAATCAATGATTATAATTAAATACCACTGACGCACATAACGATATGAAAATAATGATCGATAATCATTAATAAAGTTTGGAACAATTTCATTCTAATAAAGGGTTAAAATATTCAAAGCAATTCATAAGGAAAACTGTGAATTGGTGAAATTAAAAAAATAAACTCATGCATAATACTGAGAGTAGCATACATCAGACAACTTTTTATTTTTATACACAAGATACTTGTGACTAAAATACAGATTTTTTGAATATGCACAAAATAATATTTTATACATCACGTGGAATATCGGTATTATACTCAAATGTGAGTTTGGTGGCACGAGCGAAGCTCGTTATTGGTTTGAATTAGTGAGTAGGGGTATGCTTAGCCCAATTCACTGCAATTTAGTGTTTTAATATAAACATAAGTGTTTTAATGTATATTAAACCACTCTTTTGACCAATCAGAGAGGATTGTATTTTAATATAAAATTTTATAATAATAACTTTAGCAAGTCAGCGGCATATTCTTCAGTATGAGCTACATAAAGATTTTTAAAAGTTATCGACGCGATTGTCAAAATTTTTTTGTAGGAGTATTTTATTTATTTATTTAAACGAAAAATTGTTATTTTTCAAGTCTGCTACTTTCAGTATCATACTTGTGCGTACTATATTTGTGCGCGAGTTTTATAGGAATGCAGTTTCTAGTATTTTTTGATATTGGCGGTAAATTAAAATTTTGGTTGATTAAAATTTCGTTATATTATAATTAACTTTTAAAACTATATTTTTATAAAGATATGTTAGTATATTGAAGTTGATAAATGAATAAAAATAATAATTTATTTACAATTTATAAAAAATTAACAACTTTTTTTACAAATACCAAAAAAAAATTTTGAAATGGGAATATTAAATATATATATTAAAAAAAATTAAAAAAAAAAGGAATCCACATGAACCTTTGAGCACAAAGAAAATGTGGAACTTTGATTTGGAAAAAAAAAAAATTTTTATTAGCTGATATCCTAATCCAAAAAATTAAAAAAATTTTGTTTTTTAAATATAAATGAAATAAATTAAAAATTAAAAAAAAAAAAAATTTCCACATGTAGATTTTTAGAAAATCTTCAAATTTCTTTTTTTTTTTTTTTTAAAGCTATTTTTTAGACGGATATTCGTCGCCAAAAATTCTAAAAGAAATTTCGAAAATTTGACAGAAACCACATTTAAGTCATCATAAATAGTCTGAGATTAATGAATAAAAATTTATTTTTAATAATTTGCAATCCTTGGAGAGCCATCTCAAAATTATTTTTCATCGTATAAACTTTTCTGCTAAAAAAAAAATTTTTTTGAAATCTACCACTTAAAGATCTCGAGCCAATGAAAAAGTGGCAACTTTCAAATTTATGGTAACTTTATTTTTACCCTAGATATCCCTAGCTAAACTAATTTTTCGTCGGATGTCGGCTACTTTCAGGGTCATTTAAAAAAAAGTATAATCATTCATGCGCCTTTTATAAATTTCAAAAATCCCACGTTTTTGTTTTATTCAAATTTAAATAAGCCCGCCATTTTATGACGTCACAGAATTCAATGCACAGCAGGCACAGAAGTTACTATACCCAATAACTTAACATGTTTGAGCTGAAACCCGAACGTTCACTAGAAAGGCCGAAGATACCCGAATAACGTTTTCTCTAACTCGATGATGTTTACCATTCCAATCCCAATCCATGTTATTATTATTTCGTATTATATATTGAATGTCGCACATGTCAAAATTTTAAAATGAGTGTAGAAACAAAAAGTTGTTATTTCTACACGGATAATAATTTGCATCCACCAATTTTATTACCAAATAACAAATCGATAACTGTCGGTCGCAGTTGCGATACTAAAATAGTTGACACTAAATGTTCACGGGAACAAGGTTAGTATTTTTATGTTTACGTTAAAAATAACAGGTAAAAACTGAAATAATATATATTTATAACCTTAAACTCAAAGCAAAATAAATAAACAGTATCGTTAATTTATTTTTATCTAATAATAAATTATTACTAGAAAAATTACATATGTTTTTTTGTCATAAATAAAATGTGTTTTTCGTTTATTTAATTATTGTATTGTATATAAATATAGAGATTACATTACTAAGCATTCGAAATTCGGGCTTAGGCAAAAATAGTTACAAAAATTTTCGATAAAAATTTTTTTTATTTGAATACTTTTGAAGACGGACAAAAAAAATTTCATAGCTAATTTTATTTTTTTGTAAGACGGCTGAAACATTAAATTTTTGTTTTAAAAAGACAATTTATTTTTTTATTTATGAGTTATTAAATATTTAATAATTCAGAATGTAGAAAATGAATCGTGTATTTGAGAAACCCCGTAAGTCATGTTTTTTTCGAAATTGGATTTTTTGCATTTTTGGGTTCTTTGAATGTCCCCCATAGAAATTAACAAGAATATTCATCAAATCAGTGTTTTAAAAAAAATAAACGGGGTGACAGAAATTTCATTTCATTGAGAAACTCTATAAGTCAATTAACTTTAAATAATTTTTTAAAGTAGTTTCAATTGAAAAATTGAATTTTTCTTGTTTGGATATTTTTCAGAGACGCTAACATTATTCGCTTCAATTATTTATTTATTATTTCAATGGCAAGTTTTTCCAGAAAAATTTCTTTTGTGTTTCCTGAAAAATTTTGTTCTAGACTTATGGGGTTTCTCAAATAAACAAATCATATGTAGTAATATTAAAATATTGGAAATATTTATCTAATTCAAAATAAAATTTTTTTAATTAACATTTTTTATTTTTTATTTAAAAATTTAAAGGAAAATTAAAACTGCACTCAGAAATATATTCTTTATTCAATTAAGTCTTCAATAGCAAAAATGATCAACCTCTTGTTTAAACAAAATAAAAGATAGAAATAATAGATAAATAATATTTCAAAATGATTATTTTTTTTTTGTGAATCTTTGAATAATTGACAGTATATTTTCAAAAATTATCCAAACATTAAAACTTAAAAAAAAATTAATTTTGCTTATTACTCAATGTCTAAATAATTAGAAATTTTATTACAGGTAATTGTTAAATATTATAATTAACAGGATCGTACGAGAAAAGTGAAAATTTTATAATTTTCATATTTTGTTGGTTAAAATCTAATTTTTTTAATACTCAGCAGTTTTATTTTAATTATCTTTCAATTTTTTTTAAATGTTACTTAGTTTTTGTTAAATAATAATTTTTAGAGAATCCATAATTGAATCGTTTATTTGAGAAACCCCATAAGTCAAGAAAACAAAATTTTGCAGGAAACACAAAAAACATTTTTCTAACAATATTCAAACAAGAAAAATTCAATTTTTCAATTGAAACTACTTGAAAACATTATTTAAAGTTGATTGACTTATGGGGTTTCTCAACCAAACGAAAGAAAAAGTTATAAAATCATTGTTTTTTTATTTTTTTCACTCAAATAATTTATTAGACTCATAAAATAAAGTATATAATATATATTTAAACTCTGAAACTCAGAAATTATAAAAAATAATAATTTATTTAAGTATTTTAATTAGATACATTATTTTTTTTTTTCCAAAAAAAGCGCGAATTTTAAATAAAAAAGAAAAAATTATTTCTATAAAACTAAAACTGCATATGCTTATTTGAAAAACTCCATAAGTTATTGACTTATGGAGTTTCTCAATAAAATTAAATTTTTGTCACCCCGTTAATTGTTTTTCAAACACTGATTTTATGAATATTCTTATTAATTTCTATGGGGAGACATTCAAAGAACCCAAAAATGCAAAAACCCAGTTTCGAAAAAACATGACTTATGGGGTTTCTCAAATAAATGATTTATATGGTCAGGGAATTTTTCAAGTCTTTGACTGGAATTCCTGGAAAAGTCAGGTAATTTCAGTTTCAAAAATCTCTGGTCACCATGTATTAGAATAAAATGGTGACACGCGTTAATATCCCCGCGACAAAATATCCCTCGACAAAATATCCCCCGACAAAATATCCCAATAGTTTAAAATTTATATTCAAAATCATGTTCGAATGATTTAAAAGATTAAAATGATAAATGATTAAAAGATTATATGTGGTAAGAACGATATTGATTTTATTGATTATAACATCCCTGTCATGGTTTTCTTCGTGATGGAAGAAAAGTCCCAATCTTGGGGTATGACGTGTTTTGGGCCCAGCACGATAACAAGCTTATGTGTTGGCCTATTTTCAAATAAACACACACAAAATCCGTGAAAAAAGGGCACAGCACGATAATAAGCTAATTAATCTTCTCTACTAATGTATTTAATTAATTGAAAATTTCTTATTTTTATGCTTTAATAGGCAAAGAGAAAGCAATAGACCTTGCAGGCCATCCCTGAAATTTCCTGTCTTGAACCTAAAAGGCAATGGACTGAATCTAATAATAAAACTATTTTTTTTTCTCCCTTCCGGGCAAAAAGCGTCAGCTTTTCTCCCGTTGCTCGAAACAAAGTTGCCGCTTTCCGCCTCCGTCGAAGAGAATAGTATATTTTACACCTCGGGCAGGAAAGTAAGAAATGTCTCAGATCTCATGTAATTGTTGGCCGAGGCGAAGCCGAGGTCAACAAACATGTGATCTGAGGCTTTCTTGTTTACTGCCCAAGGTTTAAATACTATTTTTCGCCTCGACGGAGGCGGAAAGCGTCAACTTCGTTTCACACAGCGGGAAAAAAATTGACGCTTTTCGCCCGGAGGGGCGAAAAAATAGTATTGACACCTTGGGCAGTAAATAAGAAAGCCTCAGATCACATGTTTGTTGACCTCGGCTTCGCCTCGGCCAACAATTACATGAGATCTGAGACATTTCTTACTTTCCTGCCCGAGGTGTAAAATATACTATTTTATATTTCGTCACAGGGTTATATTGTTCCGGGGATATTTAGGCGGGGGATATATTGTCGAGGGATATATTGTCGAGGGATATTTTGTCGCAGGGATATTATGTCCGGGGATATTTTGTCGGGGATGTTAATGCACGTAACCGAATAAAATACATTTTTATGAAATTGATGCCTTGGTTATTTAAAGTTATGTAAAAATAAACTACATAAATAAGTAAATTTATAATTACATCGCGTTATAGGTGCCATAAAAATGTAGCAGCAAAAAATGCCGTAGTACAGGCGTATAAAAAACTTTTTTTGTAGCCAAACGATGTACACTGAGAGAAAAAAATGTATTTTTTCAGGTATAAATGCTTGATATCAGTATTTTAGTTGATTAAATAGTTCCAATCAACTGTCTTCTTTTGTTTTTTTCTCACAGTGTATTTTTTATCTGCGAATATTGAAACACGAATTTCCAATAATGAGTTTCGGGTAGTTATGCGAGCGTACAAAAAATGTTCAAAAAGAAAGAAAATTTGTATGAATTCATTTTCAAACGCTTAAGTTGAGATCCATTGATTTAAAAAAAAACATAATTTTTTTTTAAGCTTTGCACACTTCAAGCAAGAACGCGCCTTGTTTGCCTTACGATCAAAATTATTTTTGAACTAATTTACTCTCGTTAAATCATCCCCATGTTTTTTTGATTACACTAAAAAAAAAATCTGTTAATCAGTTGACCCTGCGGATCAGCTACAAAACTTCCCGCTGTTTTCGAGCTCCTTGAGTGATTTAAAAAACACATTTTTGAAAAATTTTTATTTTTGGAATATCTCACGATACATCCTATTGATTAAGCTCAAATTTTCACAGCTTGTAGGAATTGACAAGCCGCGTTAAATGCCACCTTGGAGATTAAAATCAGTTTATCCGTTCAAAAGTTACAGAATATTTACATAGACTTCCCCTTTTTTTTTTTTTTTTTTTAATTTCAAATTTTTTTAGCAGAAAGTTAAAATACAGACGAATCGGGAAACAAACTGTTGAAAAACCTAACTGTCGTAAATATTCAGAAAATGAAAAATATTTTTTGTTCAAGAATAATTCAAACTAAACACGTGAAAACATATCCAAGTCAGAAAACATGGTAAAATCAAATACAGAGTTTTTTCATTAATTTATTAAATTAATGCGCGTGAAAAAATTTTCTGATCAAGCCTTATATAACTTGATATGTCCATATCAACTTGATATGTCGATATCAGATTTGATATGTCTTGATCTGACTTGATATGCTTGTAGATGATTTTTTTCATGTGTCCCGATATAACCTGATATAACTTGATAAGGGTATATATATTTTAATATGCTTGTGAACAAAAATCTTGATCAAGTTTGATATGGCTTGACATGCCCTGATATGGGCACATAAATTAGTTTTATCGAGTTTCCTGTACACATACGTTTGGTAAAATAATTTAGAAATGACCAAATAACGTAACATTGTTCGGAAAAACCGATTCCACAATGATTCATAAAGTCTTATGAAGTCGGTTAAATATTTTAATTTATCACATTTATAAATAGTATAAAGTATACAAACTTTGTTGAAAAATTTTTCCAATAAGCTAACGAGATCAATTTTTAAATATCTGAGAGAATTTCAAATTTTTGTAATGAATTTAAATGCAAAAAACTGATATTTTAAATTGAAAAATGTTTAAGTAGCCGGAGAAAAATGTTGGCTCGAAACCTACCAATTTTTATTATGCTGCCGAACAATTTTGAAACAGAAAGGGAAGCATCCAAAAAATTATTATGCTCATACGAAAAATTATTATGCTGTATCACAATACTTACTACGCGCGAGAAACTTATCGATGAGGTGTAATTACAATTACTTTCATACATTTTAATAATTATGATGCGGCATAGTAATTTTTTGTATGAGCATAATAATTTTTCGTACGAGCATAATAATCTTTCGTATGAGCATAATAACTTTTTGCATGTTTCACTTCCTGTTTCAAGTTTGGTGGACAGCATAATAGAAATTGGTAGGTTTTGAGCCAACATTTTTCTCCATGTAAGTTTAAAAATCTTTAACTTTTTTTTTTTCTTTTACCAAAAGAAGTAGTTCTTGCCCCGTTACTGGTGGGTATACCGTTAATGGTCCCGTTACTCTATAAACAATAACAATTGAATAAAATACAAGTAACCAAATCAATCATTTATCTGATGTCTTTAATTTTCTTAGTTTTATTTTTATCCAAATAGAACTAATCAACCTTACATTTCAAGTTTGTGATTTGGCAGAGTAGTTAATAGATCAGACTTTAAATCAGAAGTAGTCAGGTTCGAACCCATGACCTGACTGGATTCTTTTTTCTTTTTTTTTTTTTTTTTCATGACAATTATTGCATATACAACTTTACAAAGTTATACACAATTTTATAAAATTATCTATAAATTTAGTTCCCGAGATAACAATGTTAATCTCACTATATATAGTTTGATATGTCCATATCAGAACATATCAAATCTTATCTGTACATATATTGTCTGATATGGCCAATTTCCATATCAGGCCTGATATGAACCGCCCAAATCAGGCCATATCAGAAAATTTTTTCACGGGCATGGTAATGAAAATGTTGGGCGTGAACCAGCATAATTTTCAAATAAATTACGTACAACATAAATAATTATTCAAATAAAGTAAAATACCCAGTAATTGAACATCTCTTAAAATGGAACCAGTACTTAAACAAATTTATATGTTAAATTATTTAAAAATTTTAGCGTCAAATATAAGAAATCTTTGTATTGCAATATTCTTTGAAAATTTAGCATGTAATTGCAATAAATATTTTTTCATTTCATACCGAAATAATTGCAACTTTATTGAATTTAATACTACCATACACGGAGAAAAATGTTGGCTCGAAACCTACCAATTTTTATTATGCTGCCGACCAAACTTGAAACAGGAAGGGAAGCATCCAAAAAATTATTATGCTCATACGAAAAATTATTATGCTGTATCACAATACTTACTACGAGCGAGAAACTTATCGATAAGATTTAATAACAATTACTTTTATACATTATAATAATTGTGATGCGGCATAATAATTTTCGTATGAGCATAATAATTTTTTGGGTGCTTCCCTTCCTGTTTCAAGTTTGGTCGGCAGCATAATAAAAATTGGTAGATTTTGAGCCAACATTTTTCTCCGTGTACAATGAATGACCGATTGATGCTTCTTCTCTCATAAAAACAATTCAAAGTGATTGAATAAATAACCGGCCAAAAATACGTTATATAGATATTTTTAGTAAAAAAAATGCTACCAGTACATAAAGTAGACTTGTTTAAATATAAGGTAAAGTACCCAGTAGTTGAACAGGTTTCAAAGTAAAACGTATTTAACCCTACTTTTAATAAATAAAGTTGTAATTATTAGTTCAAATTAATGAATTTCATGAAAATATAAACAATTTTGAATTGATTGAAGCGCAAAATAACGCAGATAATTAAATATTTATATTTTGACAACGTTTTTAAGATAGGCTATGAAAGGAGAAGCAGCTGAACAATCAACTCTGACAAGCTGCAGTAATTGAACACTCCGGGAGCAATAGTTGAACTAATGAAATATATGGCAATAGGTACACCAAAATTTTATTGAAATTTCAAAAGAATTATAACATATTATTGAATAATATTAAAAATAATACTGTGAATACTTAATATGATCATTAGGGTGCTCCATTTAAAACGAACATTTTTTTTTTTTTAGCGGACACAAAAAAATTTTGTTATTTATGTTAAAAGAAAAATTCCCTGAAAATTTCAGCTCTTAATTTTAATTTTAAGTACTTCCTATCGAGCATCAAAGTTTTCCCATTTAAAAAGCATGAAAATCGAATAACATTTCTTTAAAATTACTATAACTTAACCCGATTTTGAGCTATCGTTTTGAAACCAGTTTTTATTTGTAGAGTATTTGTTGCTTTTTAAAAGTGTATACGATGATTTTGGTCTAACTCGATCCCCGTCGATTTTATCAGCTCCGAAAGACAAATTTTCACTTTTTTCATTTATTTTTGTTAATTGTGAAGAAATGATTCTTCTCACAACAAATATGCATAGGACCAATCTTTTAGGAAATTTTACGTTCTATAAAATTGCTCATGACACTTATATTGCTAAAGTCCACTGTTCATGAGATACATGCATTTTAACATTTTACAATAAAAAAAATTGTTAGCTTACTATGGTACTAATCTTTTTATTGTAAAATGTTAAAATTCATGTATCTCATGAACAGTGGACTTTAGCAATATAAGTGTCATGAGCAATTTTGTAGAGCGTAAAATTTCCTAAAAGATTGGTCCTATGCATATTTGTTGTGAGATGAACCATTTCTTCACTATTAACAAAAATAAATGAAAAAAGTGAAAATTTGTCTTTCGGAGCTGATAAAATCGACGGGGATCGAGGTAGACCAAAATCATCGTATACACTTTTAAAAAGCAATAAATACTCTACAAATAAAAACTGGTTTCAAAACGATAGCTCAAAATCGGGTTAAGTTATAGTAATTTTAAAGAAATGTTATTCGATTTTCATGCTTTTTAAATGGGAAAATTTTGATGCTCGATAGGAAGTACTTAAAATTAAAATTAAGAGCTGAAATTTTCAGGGAATTTTTCTTTTAACATAAATAACAAAATTTTCTTGTGTCCGCTAAAAAAAAAAAAAAATGTTTGTTTTAAATGGAGCACCCTAATGATCATTTAAAAATGAGAAATATTTAGGGGAAGGGGGGGGCAAAACGGGATAGGCCGGCAAAATGGGATACCCTCGAAATTTCGTCAAAATTTTTTTTTTTCAAAAAACTTTCGAAAATGGTCAAAAATGACATCTAGTATCATTTTACACTATCGAAAGCTAAAAAAAAAACATTTTTATATTTTTTGCGAAAAGTATAAATAAAAAAAATGTACAAATTTTATCGTACTACAAATTTATTTTCATGGAGTATCACAAATTAAGAAATTTATTTCTTTAATTAACTCAAGAACAATAACAACAATAATACTGATAAAAACTCTAAAGCTGTAACATTGGTAATCATCATAATTTTAACCGTTACATTGTAACTTTCATAATTTTGTAATATTTTATAACTTTAGTGCTATAATATCACATTATTAACAGTTATGTTAATTTTCTAATATTCAATATTTAATTATTTCTCTTATAAAAATAATTTCTTTGGAATGAAAACTAACTAACATTATTTTTAACATAAGTATTAAAATTTATAATAAATAACGATAACGATATATAACTGATTCATCGTTAATGAAAGATAAATCTCTAAAATTATTCACAATAATCACAGATAAATTGAGTATCGTCGTCCGAAACACCAGCACATGAATCATGAGCCCACCTATGACAAAGTTGGCATTGCGTCCAAGATTCAAACGATTCACTGTACTTTTGATCACAGTAAATACAAAAGGCGTCATCTTTGTGCTGATTTTTGCAGGGTCGACCTCTACCTTTACCGACTGTTTTTTTAACTGACTTTTTTTGTTGAACATCAATTTAGAAAGACATTATTACATCAATTTTATTCACTTGAAAAAAAAAAAAAAAAAAATTTACTTTTTTTGGGGTATCCCATTTTGCCCGCAAAAAATAAAAATTTTTTTCTGATGGCAGTCTAAAATTCGTTATATTTATTTCAAATAGAATCAAAATGAAGCCAATTTACGATATTTATGTCCCTAAAAACTAAATTTTTCGTTAAGTATCCCGTTTTGCCCCCCCTTCCCCTATATTTAATTTTTTAATTACATTTTTGATTACTTATTAATTGATTAATATGAACTAAAAACAACCCAAAAAATGAACTGTTACCAGAATTGAAAATCTTAAATACTTTTATTTATTTATTATAAATATAATTTTTTTATTACAAGAATAGAACAATAATTTAAACATTTAGATCTAAAATTTATTTTGATGAAAGATACTTTTTCACACGAAATCACTTAAAATTATTACACTAATTATTTATAAATCACTGATACTTTATTTAGGCATATCTTTTTTAAAAAATACATAATTGAATTAACTTATTTTTTATTGCACTGGAATAAATTGCACGCTGTTTACCTACTGCTGCTACGGAAATAACATGGACCCAATACTTGAACATGTAACGCCATCTTGTTCAAGTTTTGGGTGCTGCTTTGAACATTGGGAGGCATAGTTAGACGCTAAAATTTAATATAAAAATTTTAGTTTATGTCTTTGCAAAAAATATATAGTATTTAGAAAAGACTATTTCATTGGGTGGTACGATTTTTTTTACTTAAAATGATGATATACCGTTTTTTTTACTGATTATTCGGTTTACGGTATAGTATCTTTTTCATGAAAAAAATAGCATCTATTGGCTATTCTGGAAATGTCAACTTTAAAGTTAAAAAATATATAATTTTTTTTATTTATAATTGATAAAACTTACAAAAATCAATTACTGTATCATCGAGTAATTATAACATGCGCATATTACTTATAATATATATACGGATTTTGTATAACAAAAATTCTAAAAGTCTGTTCAACTACTGGTCCCATTTCTAAAGTGTTCAAGTACTGGGTACTTTACCTTAATACATTTTTTACGAGGTCAAAAAATTATTTTTCAATATTAAATTTCATCGTTCAACTATACCTCCTAGTTTTTTAAGTCGTACCCAATACTTGAACAACAATCACGTAAAATATTCAAGTATAGGTCCTGTCAGGAGTAGTTGAACAAGTTATTATAATGTGATTTAATTGATTTTAAAAAATAAAAACAATCAATTAATTATTTTAATAACTTTTTTTATTCATAAATATTATAAATAAAAGTTATTTGAAGTGAAATGTTGTATATTTTATAAATATCAACTATTTACAACATTTTAACCTAAGCATACATGCAATAGGTAACATGAACATTTTAAATGACAGCCAAGTTAAGGACATCTGATAATTTTAGTGTTCTATATTTAAGAAATCAAGTAAAATAGAAAAATAAACTGACAAATTGCAAGTAAAAAATTTTGTTTATATTATTTCATAAATTTATTTGTTAATATTCATTGTGTTCGTCAAAATAAATAAATAAATTATTAATTTTCTATAAACTGGAGCATTATGAATTTTTAATACCATTATTCACTAGTCATTATTAAATTACATATAATTAAATTTATAAAATTAAATAAGTTTGATGTGTTTTTATTGATTTTCGAACTGTAATCTGTATCTTATACTTGTTCAAGTATTGGTCTCAGAGTATTTAACTAATGTGGCTTGTCTGAATAGATAGTTGAAGTACTACTGCTTCTTCAGTAAATTTTAATAACCTTGCAAAAATATGAAAATTTTATAAGTTATTAATTTTTTTTTCTTTTAATAGATTGAAAAATGTCCCTATTTTTAAAAGTAACATTTGCTTTGTCGATTTAATTAATTTTTATTTGCCAAAATCATGATTAAACGGATTTGACTTTGAAAACTCTTCAAGTACTGGGTACTGTACCTTAAGTACATAGCAAAATTGAAATTACCTCCAGATAATAGTCATTAAATTTTTATATCTTCTTATATGTAATAAATTTTTTGTGACATATACTTGAAATCTACGACATTCAGCGCCTATAGCCGGCAGCTAAAAATATTAGATAAGATACAGCTGGTAAAAAAGATACCTAATCGCTGTAGTACTGACGTCATCATCGGATTAAAAATTATTTTTTGGTTACATGTGTGATAGCAAACGACCAAAAAATATCGAAGTAACTTAACGAGCCATCTTGTGACAAAATTTTTCATCATTTTAATTTGTCCACTTACCGAATTCTCTCTAATTTTCAACAAATACTCAAAACAATCTTAACAAATAAATAGACGCGGATTTATAACCTGCCATTTATAGGCACTAAATGTAGCAAATTTCAAATATCGGTAACAAAAACTAATGTATTTATCTAGTACAATCGAGTCTAAGACGCTCGTGTGTTGGTACCCTCGCCTTCGGCTCTGTCACCAATCTTCACACTCGCGTCTTAAACACGATCGCACTCGATAGATAAACTACTATTTTAACTTCCCGCTAAGAAAATTTTAAATTTTCAAAAGTTCGGGAAGTTATTGTTTTCACCCTGATTTGAGAAAATTTTCATCAGATGTCAACGTTTTACGGTCCTAGGAAGCTATTCTGAAAATTTTCAGAATGATGTCCGAGTGGCTGTATGTGTGTGTGTGCGTGCGTGTGTGTGTTTGTGTGTGTCAACCTTTCTTAACTTTCAAACTAATTAACCGATTCAAATCGTTCTTGCGACAATCGGAAGAGGTTGTTGGCCATCAAATTTCCTGAAAATTTTAGATCATTTGATCTAGTAGACCTGAAGATAATTGAGAATTACGAAAAAAAATTTTTTTTTTTTCACTTTTTTTTTAATTTCTCAAGAACCATTCGGTCAATCAACTTCAAAATCTAATTAGCTCTAGAATACAATGAGACGCGCCTATCATCACCTCGAACATCATAATCTGCTTATTTGTTTGATAGATATCGTCGCAGAAAGAAATGTTAAAAATCAGTTTTTCACGAATATCTTTGAAACGACTAAATCAAACGTTTTTAAAATTTAATTAGCTCTGGAGCTCAATAAAATACGTCGATCGTTGCCTAAGCCATCAAAATGGGTCCATTTGTTCGCGAGATATCGTGGGAGAAAGAAATTCCAAAAACGGTTTTTTCGAAAACAATGGCATACAAATGTATTTTCGAGCTCAAAGAGCTCGAAAATGTATTTGCGACAGTTTTCGAGCTCAAGGAGCTTGAAAACAGCGGGAAGTTTTAGGACTGGTCCGCAGGGTCAACCGATAGAGATTTTTTTTCTAATTTCTATACGTGGATTTTTTTACACCGATTTAACACCAGTATTTTAACGCTACCAAATTACACCACGTACACCGATATTATTCCATTTAAACACCGCTCTTTTTATAGTGTAATAATACTATAATTTTTTGTTGTCGTTATTTTTCATCCAATAAAACCTGAGATATTAAATTTTTAATTTTACCTCTAGTGTTTTAAACAATTCTAAGCTGCTATCTAAACGATAAATACAGCACTTAAAAATCAATAATCCGTGAGCAAAGTAATAAAAGAATCATTTTAAATCATAAAAAAATATTTTATCTCTAAAATTAATATTCGATTTTCTAAATATTTCTTCATAGTTTTTTGTTCTTGCTTGTTGAATAAGCTATTGCGACGTTGGACACTAGATAAAGAAATTCTTACATTCAGGTAAGGACTGTTATGAGAGTAGAGTAGGGAACATGACGGTTGCTATTAACTGTATGACGTTATTCAGTTTTATGTATAACAGATACGAAGTAAAGGCATTTAAGTAAAAAAATTTGAATTGATTTTGTTAAAATACTTTCCGTATTTTTTTTCTTGGCAACGTGTAACTATAATTTGAAATAGAGTTATACTTATGATTAGATTTTGTTATATTTGAGTGCCCACGCTCGTATATTGAAATACATTCGTGATTTAAATCGAAATGTAAAAACTCAATATTCTTAAACAACTAGTGAAATCAATATTATATTTTTGTTTAGTTGGTAACATTCGCTGACGCTCGGTTTCCAAGTTCCAAACTTGAATATTCGATTCGATAGCACTAGTCATCTAAGATACTATTTTTTTTATAAATAACACTATCAAAAAAATTCATAGCTTTAAATTAATTAAGAGAATTAAAAAATAAAAATACTTTTTGTTTAAAGGATGACCCATCAACTTCTGTTATTAACAATATTTATTTTATCAATTGTAGTCCGTTTAACCGCAAACTACAATGACAAATACATAACCGTCGAACAATTAGGTAAAAAGTCATGCGGATTAAATGGCGTTAAAACCCAAAAAAATCATAAGTATATAGCTAAACATGGCGATACATTAGAATTAACTTATGGTAACTATCCACATAAATTTGAGTTTATTCCACCACCATCTGACCCTGTCTCAATTGACACCCACCAGCCTGCTGAAAATGATAGTACAAATGAAAAAAAAATCTCAAACCGTCAAAAACGTAGTTTCGATAGCGACAGTGACGATGATCTTACAATAAATACAAAAAAAATGAAGAATACTATTCCAAGTGACCAGGGTCAGAGGGCATCGAATGTCGATAAGAAGAATCAAGATGCTGGTGAAAGTTCAAAAAATAACGCTAAAAATTTGAATCAAACTCAAGTCACTGAAAACTCAAAATTCAAATGGAAATCAGTTAATGGCAGTTTGTTCATTATGACAAGTTCAAATTGTGAAGCTAAGTCAAAAATAGCGGCTTATGATTTAGATGGTACTTTGATTACAACAAAATCAGGATATGTTTTTCCGCAAAATCAAAGTGATTGGAAAATATTATACCCAAATATTTCAAGAAAATTAAAAGAGCTATTCGAGAATGATCATAAAATTGTTATATTTACCAATCAAAATGGTATTGAAAGTGGAAACACCAATCTAACGGAATTTAAACGTAAAATTGAAGCGATTACAGAAAAATTGGATGTTCCATTCCAGGTGAGATTTGTACATTATTCATTTTTTATAGTTATTTTAAAAATGATTTCTTTAATAATAATTCTTACATTAAATAGTGTGACTTTATGTTTTTAATATCCCTGGTTAAAAATACTGATTGAAAAGAATTAAGAAGCGGTTACTCCATGCAAACTGTATATTTATAAATACAAACAAAAGAATTGAAATTATTGAAAAGAATTCGAATTTCATCATTTTTAATTCTTTTCAATCAATATTTTTAAAGAGGGATATTGAACAGTTTTCTGACAGAAATTTAGGTTTTCTGGTTTGAGCTAATGCAATCTGTGAATTTTTTTTTTGAATACGCAAAAAAATGTTCCTTACTTTCAAAACAGAACCATTTTTTTAATTTAAAACCACAAAAAGAAGAAAAATTTTAATTCTTAAAAAAAAATCTCTTTCATTCGAAATTCATACAGAAAATAAATAAGATCTCAGAAATATTTTTAGATTGATGACTTATTATATATAATATATAGATTCATCGTATTTCAAGCTGCTCTTTTTGGAGGATTATTTTTACACCTAAGACTAACTTTTAAGACCATAAGATTTGAAAAAAATATTAAATGTTTTTTTTTTGAAACACCCTGATATACATGAGGCATTCCACGCCAAATCGAACGGCTTTAAGAATTTTAATTTTCAATTTCCGTCATTTTTTTATATTTTTTAGTACTCATCAAAAAACTCATCCTCCTAAATGTTGAGATTTTTTTGATCATTAGTTCAAAAGATGAAATTTTCAAAAAAACCGCTCTTTTCATGGTTTTTCGCTTATAACTTTTTGAGAAACGGCTTAAATAAAAAAACTCAAGGAATAAAAAAGTTTCGTTATTCCATGTACTTTTAGAAAAAAAAAATACGAATAATTTTTTAGAAATTTTTAATTTTTGAGATTTAAAACTTCAAAGTCGTTCTCTGAAAATCATGCATATTTTGATTTTCTTGAACATTTGTGACAACAAACTACTAGCTATTCCACAACTTTTCAGGTGGTTCCGGTCGTGGGACCTCCGTGGCTACTATTTTTTTTCGATTATTGAAAATTGAAAAAATTGTTTTTTCGCTATAAATTATTGTCCGTATCGATTTTTGACACTGTACAATTGTTTTTCTTACATATTAAAAATTGATTTCGATATGTTTTTATTCTGAGTAGGGATTTGAAAACAATAAGCAAAAGTTAATGCTATTTATGAGCAGTTATAATAAATCTTTTAATTTATTGAGAAGCAACTATTTTGAAGCAAAAGAAACATTAGATTTGCTATGTAATTCAGTTAAGACCATTATGGAAGCTCAAAAATATCATATAATTACTCGATAAAGCGACGGAGCTATATTAACTAAGGAGTACTCCAATTCATTACACAATCGTTAACGTAAAATTTTTAAAAGAACACGGAAATAATTAAAAACGTTTGTAATACAGTTCCGTTGCTTTTTCGAATAATTATATGATATTTTTGAGCTCCTATAATGGTCTTAACTGAATTACATAGCAAATCTAATGTTTCTTTTGCTTCAAAATAGTTGCTTCTCAATAAATAAAAAGATTTATTATAACTGCTCATAAATAGCATTAACTTTTGCTTATTGTTTTCAAATCCCTACTCAGAATAAAAACATATCGAAATCAATTTTTAATATGTAAGAAAAACAATTGTACAGTGTCAAAAATCGATACGGACAATAATTTATAGCGAAAAAACAATTTTTTCAATTTTCAATAACCGAAAAAAAATGGTAGCCACGGAGGTCCCACGACCGGAACCACCTGAAAAGTTGTGGAATAGATAGTAGTTTGTTGTCACAAATGTTCAGGAAAATCAAAATATGCATGATTTTCAGAGAACGACTTTGAAGTTTTAAAACTCAAAAATAACGCGGAAAAATTTTTCTAAAAAATTATTCGTATTTTTTTTTCTAAAAGTACATGGAATAACGAAACTTTTTTATTCATTGAGTTTTTTTATTTAAGCCGTTTTTAAAAAAGTTATAAGCAAAAAACCATGAAAAGAGCGGTTTTTTTGAAAATTTCATCTTTTGAACTAATGATCAAAAAAATCTTAACATTTAGGAGGATGAGTTTTTTGATGAGTACTAAAAAATATCAAAAAATGACGGAAATTGAAAATTAAAATTCTTAAAGCCGTTCGATTTGGCGTGGAATGCCTCATATATAATCAGATCCAACTTTTTTTCCGGGTAAAATTATATGCAATTTGACTGCGAAGTGACAAATCAGACAGTCACGATTTTACGAGATTTACCTAATTATAATTCTTGTGACGCTTCTTTATGAAATCTTATGTCAATTAACGCACTTGCCTTCGGTTCGACAAACTTCTCTCTCGTTTTCATAAACACGCGCCATGAGTCTTAGACTCATGTCGCAATATCGAAACTCGGAAAAATCGTCGCTTTACAGCCAAGTGTCATAAATATCTATTGCTGCCACTGTATTGCCTATTCTTACTGAATGAAAGTCAGCTAAATTAATTAATTTTTTTAAAAAAATTATCTCTCTTAAAGGTTTTTGTAGCGGGTTTAAGAGATTTCAACCGAAAACCATTAATAGGAATGTGGCAACGTCTATTGGAGTACGAAAATGATGGTATCGAAATAAATAAAGACGCAAGTTTTTATGTCGGAGATGCTGCAGGTCGCCCAAAAAATTGGATGTTAAAAGCTAAAAAAGATCATTCATCTGCTGATCGTTTATTTGCCATAAATGTTGGGCTAAAATTTCTAACGCCTGAAGAACATTTTCTGGGTTATGGAAAAGCTAAATTTGATATGCCTAAATTTGATCCGAAACAATCTAAAAATCTAACGGTTTTTGAACCTTCGGACGCTCTCGAAACAGCATCCGGACAAGAGGTACAAATCTCGGTTACTTTTTCACGGATCCCTTTAAAATTAGTGTCACACCAACAATTATTCGTATTTTTTATAGGTAATTATAATGGTAGGTGGGCCTGGAAGTGGAAAATCATTTGTGGTAGCTAATTATTTACAAAAATATGATCATATTAATCGAGATAAACTCGGAAGTTGGCAAAAATGCGTCACGATGATGGAAAAGTCATTAGATGAGGGAAAATCTGTCGTAATTGATAATACTAATCCAGATGTCGCTTCCAGAAAAAGATTTATCGACGTTGCAGTAAAAAAAAAGGTTACTGTAAGATGTTTCGTACTTACGACAACTCCTGAACATGCCAAACACAATAATAAGGTAAAATATTTTTTTAAAAATAATTTAAGTATCAGATTATTTCAAAAGCGCTGAAATTTTTTATGAAACCGCTATTACTTCCGAATTCTATAATCCCATTATAGCATCCACGCCGAGATGAACAGATTTTAAATAAGTCACTAAAGATAAGTTGATTCGAATAGACGTCTTCTCGCGCTGATAGTTATATCACTTGATTACTGCATTTTTTATAGTTACTATACAACACTGAAAAAGAATAATTGTCCAAGTATACACTTGAAAAAATTTAAATCAGAATATAAAATTTAGAAGAGTAAAAATTTTCGAATTAAAAAAAAAAAAAAAAGGAATAACTATTTTCCCGCGATTGAACTAGTTTTAAAAAGTCATATTTATTGAAGTTTTTTTGTGAATGTTTTCAAAAAAAATCCAAGTGGACAGACATTCCAAAAAAAAAAACCTTTTTTAACTTTAAACTTAAAATAAACAATGAAGGCGACAATTTAGATCAAAATCATATTGTTTTCTTGAGCGTTCAAAAACAAAAATTTTCAAAAAAAAAAAAAAGATAACGATTCGATTAGGCCAATTTTTGCGAAATTAGGAGTATTTAAAAAAAGTTTGGAAAATCCAAAAGTGCACGTCTCGAACGTTCATGTTCCAATAAAATATAAAAATGATTAATTTTCATTTTTAATTACAATATTTTTGAATAAACATCTAGAAAGAAAATCGTCGTTTTTTTTAAATTAGTTAATTTTATGACAGTTGGCAATAAAAAAATTATCTGATGATAAAGTAGAAGCTTATGATATCAGCAAAGTTCGATGATAAAAAAAAATATTCCCGGTAAAATAAAAAAATGGTTGTAGTGTGTGTTTGCTTACATGGTGCCGGTTTTAACAGAAATGATTTATTATAAAAAAAACGAGAAGGGCTACAATGGTGATGTTCGAAAAGGACCTTCTTTGCATAATTCTGAAGACAATGGAAAATAAAATAAAGTCATTTTGTCAAGCCGTTTACGAGATATCCGTGCCACAGACTTTTTTTGGATTACAGACTAACTGACGTCCACGATACATATTTTTTATTGAACTTTTTTTTATTATAATACGTACCGAACAACTTAATGAAAGTATCAGTCTTATTAATTAGTATTTCCTCTTTAGATTCATGTGCCTTTTATAACGTGTAAGTGTGATATGTAAATAATACATACAGTTTAATGCGAAAAAATCGCTTGACCTTGACAAGTCCGTTATAAAGCACAACCTCTGCGCTTCGCGTTTGAGGCGTGCAAAATACTAAATACCACATATTTGTCCCATTTATTTTTTTATCATGCAAGAAGACCATCTTCGATAAATTGTTCTCTTACAACTCTTGTCGGTCGCTTGTAACCAGATTACTCTGTATATTCAATAGATTATTCATTTCTAAGTATTCTAAATAATCTATCGGTACTGTATGATAGAAAGGCCCGATTAAATGACAATTAAAAAAAAAAATAAAAAATGTTTTTTTTTTCAGTTTCGAGAATTGACTGATAAAAACCACACTACCATCAGCGACATCATTATCAATTCCTATTAGTAAGTATCAATCAATCAATAAATAAATAACTCTACTCGATTGTTTATAAACATTTTGTTCTTCACAGTAAGAATTACGTCCAGCCACAAAAAAATGAAGGATTTTCACAAATAGTTAAAGTTAATTTTGTACCGAAATTCAAATCCGAATCAGATCGTAAGCTCTATTCAATGTACTTACTTGACAAATAGTCAAAAATTTGTATGAATTTAAATAAATAATATTTTTAAAACCTGTACAATCCAACAAAACACATCTTGACCGCCCATTTTTTTTTAATTATTACTGTTATTTTACAATATGATTCTATTATTTTGTAATTATGAATTTTAATTCAACTTTTAAATTGTTAATTTGATTCTTTTATTTCTTATTTTCAGTTTTATTTTTTTTTTTTTTATTAAAATTTTTTAAAAATATCCCGCTCTTTTGTCTTGGATGTCGCTCTTTTTTCAATCCTACTATTATGCGAGTACTGCTGCCAGTCGTTAAATCAGTTAATTAGTTGACATCAGGGCTCCCTCAACTAAATTATCTACTTCAAAAATAACATATAAAGGAACACTGTATGTTGTTTTATAATTATTTCTTAATAAATTTTCTGTATGATGATATAAGTTTCACTCTATTTTAATATACTTTAAAAACATAGAAATGATTGACAGCGAGTGAGGGACCTGAAAAAAATGGAGCGCCAGTAGAGCACACTCAGCGCTTCACATTGTAACAGCGCGCTTTGGATTTTCGACTCGAAAATCGGGCGTGAAAATTTAAGTCATCTGACAGCCATCTAACATGCTAATCGTATACTATTTAAATACTTCAGTTACTCAGGGCCCTGTAAGAGGCCCGTAAGATCGAATTTGAATTAAATTATAGACGACATTTGGGTAACTCCACGTCAGCAAAACTTAATCTATAAAAGGGCCAGCAAGCGATTGCTCGAGAGACTTAGGTCCTGGCTACCACCCACAGTAGACCAGTAGGGTAGTAGATTGATAACGCTTGGCGAGGTCCCTACTCTACCCCAGAGCTCAGTACATATAACACGAACTGGCCTAAAGCTAGTCGAATATCTGGTCATTTAGTCCCAGTGATCATTTTACTTTAATTGTGTATTTGATTCGAGTTTGGTCGGCCGGTATCGATATAGTTGCAGTGACTAATACAAAATATTTAATCGAAGAACGTTTGTATCGGCCATATAAACATATTTAGAGTTAAAAAGTTAAAACTTAATTTGAGTTGTGCCGATAACACAAAAATTGAGTCTTGCTGCATCGTTGCTGTTCATGTCCTGGGGTTTTCTACCACCGAAGAAGGGGTCTACGTCGTTGATGCCACGTTCGCTGTCTACGCTTATTAAGGTAGTTGTTGCGTAGATTAATTCAATGTAGGATTTTTATAAAACTTCACGTGATTGTTTTTTGATTGACTACAAATCATATGAGATTAATCCAAATAACATTGACCACCCCAATTTTATGAAAAACGATTTCAAAGTATTGAGATTTTAACACGGGCTCTTATGGAGAATAGAGATTTTCGGGCGATTTTTTTTGAATAAAATCAAAACCCAATGTAGGATCTTTCTAAAAATTTAATATGCTATCAAAAGTATAATTATAAACCACATAATAAAAAATGATAATTATTGACCACGTCGTTTCTGAATTATAATTTATCAAAGCTTGAAACTTTTTCAAAATTTTAAAGTTGTACCAAAACAGTAGTGTAATATGGCAACAGCGCTTATCTTATGTATAGCCAGATAAGTGCGCGAAAATACGAATAGGCGCATAATATAAAAATATAACCAATAAATAAAATTAACGATCATTAATAATTCGGATTATTCTATTATTAATTATAAAAATTAATTAATTAATAAACTGAAATTTTTGTAAATTTATGAAAGCGAAACGTTTTATGAATTTGTTTTCAAACAAAATAAAGATAATTTAAAATTTATTTTTTATTTATCCTAAACATAAATACTATGTTCGCACATTCCGTTTGATAAATTTTTTACGTTTATTATAATTAAAATAGAAAAATATTAAAATTTATACATTAAATAACGTGTGTATATGGAGTAACAGTGAACAGTGTTGCCACGATCATTTCTCGAATATTATGGATGTATGCGTATATAAACGTATTGACACTACTTGGGTGTATGTGAAAGCAATGTGACTGTACTTTTACAAAAGTTGCCAAAGAGCGACGTTAAACTAACCACTTCAGTTATACTATTTTTTAAATTTAGTATGCTATACTTTTGAACGTGACTACCTCGAAACAACTACCTTAAGGGTCAATTCCACCTACCACTGCAAAGATAGAACACGTCATAAGGTACACCGTAAGTGGGATCCTTCTTCCCCAATTTAAACCTCTTGATCTCCTTCCGCGTAAAACAAAATATTAAACTTCAAATGCTATAATTATTCTAAATTAATTTGATAAAATAAAATTTGGGGGAAGTTTCATACTGTAATTGATTGAGTACTTGGTTAAATAAAAGTATTTTCTTTTGACGATGTAAAACCAAAATCTTTTACTTAATAAACCAGCAGATCCTTATTTTCAAAATTGTTAGATTTAGCGAATATTTCAGGATAACGAGGTGAGCCCGCCCCCCAGCTTACAAAACGAATTAATTAAGTTAATTAGAAGTAACCGTGGCCAGCACAAGAGCTAGCCTAGCCAGGCCCATCGGTTATAAGATGAGCAAAACAATAAATCGAATCTAAATTTATTAAGCAATATTATATTATAAGAAATATATATCTATGAGGGTATTCTGTATCCCATGACTTAACTTTGGCTGCTAAAGCAATAATAAAATGATATAGTGAGGCTAAAATATGCATTTAAATTATCGTACGGTGATAATAATTTGCATGCCGGCATTGCGGCACCTATACACTTTAATACTTACACTCTCTTACTTACTCTTATTTCATCCTTTATAACTACTATACGTAGGTACCGTCTATTACTACAACTAGTATATAGATATACGAGAAAATATAATTCTCAACCCACTTACTCTTATTCTACATTCCCACTTCGATGCTCTTCGTTCGCTTAGTTTAGTCTCGTTTAATTTAAATAATATTTCTCGGTTGTGCTGTGTATTATAGAGTAATGCTGGTGGCTGGTGGTACAGTATTGTAGTGGGAGGAGAACTGAGAGCGGATATATCAAGGAAAATCCAACAAATATACATAAAATTGCCATAACACTGAAAATTATTATTATTTAAATTATAGCAAAAATATTTTATATTTAAATATTTTATAAATCAAATACACTTATTTTGTGCATATTAATTTTTATAGAATAATTATTTGTTAAGTCGCACTCGGAAGATTTAAATCTGCCTATGAAAAAAAATTATTGGTCTAATGCATTGAACCAACAAATTTTCATACAAAAATCGAAAAGAAATAACCGGTTTGTTTGGGTTGTTCTAATGAGTGTTAGAGGTCAATGTTAATATTTTAAAAAATCATTTGGATTGATCGAGATTCGAACGCTGATCTCCCGCGCGCGAATTCTGTCTTTAGTCTCTGTCCAATGTCTTTTTTGAAAGAATCTCTCTGAATTTGTAGCAGAATGAGAAAAGAATGTATATTTTCAAGAAACAAATCTTGATTTTGAACGGTCTATTGAACGATTATAATTCGATAATGAGTACACCATAACAGGTTCACTGCTAAGTTTTCGAGGAAGGGCGATAATCGGAGGCCAAAATATTATATTGCTTCAATGTGACTGAAAAACATTTCAAATGTTATTGGCTATGTACTTTTACAGGTTCTGTGGTGGTTATGTTAAAAAGAGACCAGCCCCCTCCTTTGCACCCCACATCTCGCGCTCGCGCGAGACCCGCAGCCAACGTGATAATCACAGAAATAACTTATTACTGAAAGTTACCAGACAGCTCGAAATCGTTATTATTGGTAAACTTTTCCCGAGTCAGAATAATGAACCTACATAAGCCTACATGAACCTACATGAGCCTACATGACAATTTTTAATTATTTTAATCGATATTATTGTCAATTGTTTTGATTGATCAATGTAACCTTACAAAATACACTCATATCAATATTAAATAGTACAATAAAAATAAATTGAAATAGTAACTAAAAAATTATTGTTAAAAAAATTTTAAATTTAATTTGTAAATTGAGTCATTTTAAATTATTGAGTATATTATATTATTATTAAATAGATACATTAAATTTCAGTACATAAAAAAACTGTAAAAAAAATTGTAGTAATTTGAATAATTATGTTTTTATTATAAATTTATTTAATTTAATTTAATTAAAAGCATTTCATTAAATCAATTTAATTTATAATTATTTTTGTATATAAATAAACTATTATTTTAATTTTATGATTATTATTCTACTCCAATTCATATTTATTTAGTGGTATGCCAATGACAATTTGGTGGTCTATATTAATTGTTACACAAACATCAATAATATTTTTTATTGGAGTTCTTTCATGTTCTTAAATGTAATTTATCTATTTAATAATAATATAATATACTCAATAATTTTTTAGTTAGTATTTAAATTTATTTGTATTGTACTATTTAATATTGATATGAGTGTATTTTGTAAGGTTACATTGATCGATCAAAACAATTGAAGATAAAAATATCGATCAAAACAATTAAAAATTATCCTGTAGGCTCATGTAGGTTCATTATTCTGACTCGGGTTGAGCTCTTCGATCTCAGATAACTGCTGGACCTTTCAAACAAACTGGCCGATTTCCACGCGCTTTGCGGCAATTGAAAGAGCTTGCTAAAGCTTAAATTTGATCAAACTAAGAAACAAACCGGTTGATCAATTTACGATTTCTGCAACAAAAACTTTAAATGAAATTTTTTAAAATTTATATTTGTCACATAACTTTGTGAAGTACTCGACCGATTGACTTCAAAATCTAATCAGTCCTACGTCTTGGTGAGCCCTTCCGATTTCCGTTTGAATCGGATGATTCGTTCAAGAGATATCGTCGTACAAAAAACGTTTGCATACATACACGCACGGGTGGACGGACGAACGGACGTGCATCTAAAAATGGGCTGAATAGATTCCTAGTACCTCAAAACGTCGAGATCTGATGAAAACTTGATTTTTAATAACTTCCTTTTTTTTTTGAAAATTTTCACTGCGGGAAGTTGAAAAACGATTGTAACGTTCTATGGAATTCCACTTTTTTTATTTATAGATAATTTGAAATTTTTAAATTCATCGTTGACCTTTGGTTGGTTGTTGAAAGACTCCAGGTAGGGTCTGGTCGCAAATTATTAGTCGTGAAGGAAGGAAGTATCTTAGATGCTGAATTTCAGCGTTCAAGATAGAAGTCCAGAGGGGTTGGATATTGCGCGCTCACCCCTGTTGTTATAAATAAATTAACGATTATTCAAAACATCTATAATATTTAATTAAAAAAGATCAGCAGTCAGGAGAAAATCCAGTCCTTGCGAGAACAGAGTACTTGACTTCTTTAGGTCTGGCTCTTGACTGACTTTTCTCTGTACGATTTTATAAAATACAATAGTAAAGATCGTTAACGTTGCATTTTAGGTTACCCCAGTGAGTGTCGCCCAGGCTCACGCCTCGCGCACCGTCATTGGTTTAAACTCTAGACCCACGATGGCATTCGCGGAAATTGCTTACCTGCTTTGGTTACTATGTTGACGAATTTTAATCCTCAACAGAACAAGCAAAGTCTTATTCATATAAAATAATATAAATTCATACAAAATAATGATTTTACGAAACAATTAATATAAGTACAATAGTAACGACATATAATCAATTTGGAAATTTCCATGTAATTAACGTGACCTATTTTTTTGTTTTATCAGTAAGCTAGGCAATGATAGCGTTTATTGCCATCGAGTAATATTGTCATCAATAACCGCAGCTGTTAATCTACAGTCGACACCTGTTGTCAGCAACTTCTCCTACGATTTTGAAGTTCCCCCACTATTTTAGACGCTCAAATTCCATGTTAACGCCCGTGATAAGCGTCACTTGTTTTTTAAAATAAATTTTCTAAATAAATAAATTTTTTTTAAATCATGGTATTTCAAATACAGTCGACTACCTGTCGTAAGTCTACCCGTAATAAGCCTTTTTCCCCTCACCGGTAGCTACTGATTCCAAACAACTTCCCCCACTTAACCTCTCTTTTGAGTTTCGCACCGGACAGTCCGTTATAAGCCACTGTCATAATTATAATCATGAATTACATTTGATGTTTCTGTCTGAACATTATAAGTATTAGTCCGACTCGTGTTGAGTAAGATACGTAACGCACACATGTAGAACGTGCAGCGAGAATTGGGATGGAGGGGAACCTGAATTTTGGATTTTCCCAAGAACTTTTTACCCCAGAACCACTGACTGTTGGTTATAACAAACTTCGACTGTGGATGGCCAATCAATAGTATTCCAATTACATTGAGTAACTGAAGCACAAGAGTAAAAAAATAATCTGTTGTACAAAATGTCTAGTAAATACGATGTCTTTCTCGTGTGTGCAATATTACAAGTGTTAATTATCGTTGCATTATCAAAAGATGTTTCATATACTATTCACCTTCCCAATGATAATCAAGAAGCTCACTATTTTGCTACAGAAGGTCTTAAAAAATATTTATCAAACAATCCACAGTATCAGGTAGAATATGCGGTTAAGAAAATTTATAATGCAGATTTGGTAATGGCGCATGATGAGAGACAATATGAAATTCATTCTGAACATAGAAGGACTTCTTGTCCTAAAGGACAATATAATGAGTCATGTGATCATCCCAAAAGGTGAGGACGTTTTTTTTGTGAGGTCAATGTTCGGACAAAAGAAGTCGAACCTATTCAAGTTAAATGCCATAAATGGAAAATGTACGTATATTATTGGATCGAGTATACGAAAGAAGGTAAATTACCAGACCCTTACCGATGAAATTAAATATGTATTATTGAAAATTCAAATAAAATTTTATGAATTATTACAATGGACATTTTAATAACTCGGATTTTTTATTGATTTTTTCCCATGATTTACTTTCCCCGATAAAAAAATCTGGCCGTCGGTTGGCCCTGCGGGCCAGCCTCAAAACTTCCTGTTGTTTCCGAGCTCAAGGAGCTTGTAAATTAGTTTATATTTAATTTATGATAATATCATAATTTAATAAATAAAATAACTTTGAAAATTAAAATTTGGAAATGAAGAAAAGAATTGATACTATTTTAGAACTCCGACTGTGGGCAATTCAAACAAATATTGCGGTTTGTCAGTTTACAGAGTTATTGAAGTAGTTCAGTACGTTTGTCTAAAATTATAAATTTTAAAATAAAAAATAATTTATGGAATTTTTACTTTGCAGTTTGATATTATTAGTTCATTAGATAAATTTATATAAATTTCTTTGAGTAATTAAGTGTTGATTCATTCAATTTATTTATATTAATTTTAAGCACGAGTAAATTTATCATTATCAAGTTATTAGTTTAATTTTATCGTTATAATAATCATTTTGAATATTCTGATGTATAACCTGAAGCTTTGAAATGATCAATGACGTTTAAAAAGCCGCCATTTTGGATTGAGACAATCTCTAGCGAAACTGGCCAGATGCTAGCTAGCCCCTCGTTTCCATTATTACTAGGGTATAATATTTTTTTTTTACCGATCCAATCAGTGGATTCTCATATTTGTATATTCATATATTCATATTGTGAATATTCACTAATACTGCGTGGTGAGGTTATAACATTGACAAAAAGTGGATGTGCACTTGGAATTAGTGAAAAATCACTAATTCATGTTTAGAGAGTATCACTAATAAGAATAAAAAAAAAGTTAATAAAATACATTGATAATTAAAAAGCGTGAACTATTCGTAATGTTGATGACTCGTAAAAGAATAAAAACTGAAGTAGAAGTGGGAGTAGAAAAGGGAGTGAAGAGGTAGGAGAAGAAGAGAGATGGATGAGGGGGAGGGAGGTGAGAAATGAGATTAACCAATAGTTTCTAGTGTCGCAGCAGAGGGTGTTATATCGGATAATTTAGTGGACAGTTTGATATACAAACAATCTTTAATGAAATTCTTGGTGTTCATTAATAAACGCATTATAGCCCACGTATACGACATTTAACTACTACCTTCGGTCGAGCCAACTATCCTCTACTAAATCCTCAATTTAACCCTTTACAACCACCCCTCTCACTTCGCTTACCCCTTTTATCGTTTATTTTTATTATTTATTGATGTTTTTTAGTTTATTAAAATAAAAATAATGATGACGGCAATAAATTTTAATAACTAGCTAAGGAAATTGAGAATATTTGAAAAATTGGAAAATTTTCTTTTAAGTTCTACTTTCGAAAATCAAGTTTTCATCAGATGTCGATGTTTTGAGGTCTTAGAAAGTTATTTTGATTATTTGCAAAATAACGTCCGAGCGTTTATATATGTCAAAATCAGTTGATTAGCTCAGAATATATTGACGAAGAAGAATTAACAAAACAATTATCCTAATTTTTCAAATTTTTTCTTATTTTTCGGATTTCTCGTAGATTACGGCAGGACATATCACAACTAATACAAGGATGTATATTTTTGAGCTTGAAAATGTATTTACAATACTGTTTTCGAGCTCCTTGAGCTCTTTGAGCTTGAACACAGGAAGAAGTTCTTGGGGCTGTCCTGCAGAGTAAGTTATGTTCCAGATTTTTTTTTTCGAGTCTCATATGAAAATTTGTTGGTTTAACATATTTTAAAAACCCTACACGGAAAAAAATAGATAGAAATGGTTACTGTGCTACACCAGAATGATTGTAAAGTATGTAAAAATTAATCTTAGCACATTGCTAGTTCTTGTTATATAGGAATGGGTCGTTTTTACATACAACGGAATTCGATCCAACATAGCAACCATTACTATGTTACACATTATATCGAAAACATGACTGGTTATCGTGTTCACAGTCACCATTCGCTTTTCAGATAATACAGGTTCCTTTCAGCAGTCGATGTGCTACTATACATAGAATAGGTATCGGTCCTGTGTGGAGATGCGAAAGATTCCCCGGACAAATGCGTTCCATTATCGTTCGGCATAGTAACCATTCCTATGCTAGACAGGAGCTGTTGCTTTCAGTCACATGTCTGACTACTGTTTAGCGGGAACTTATATTTTAAACAGCACTTCAACATGTGACTGAAAGCAACAGTTCCTGGCTAGCACAGGAATAGTTACTATGCTGAACGACAATAGAACGCATTTGTCCGGGGAGGCTTTTGCATCTCCACACAGGACCTATACCTATTCTATATATAGTAGCACATCGACTGCTGAAAGGAACCTGTATTATCTGGAAAGCGAATGGTGACTGTGAACACGATAACCAGTCATGTTTTCGATATAATGTGTAACATAGTAATGGTTGCTATGTTGGATCGTATTCAGTTGTATGTAAAAACGACCCATTCCTACTCTAACAAGAACTAGCAATGTGCTAAGATTAATTTTTACATACTTTACAATTATTCTTGTGTAGCACAGTAACCATTCCTATCTATTTTTTTTCATGTATCCGAAAATTAGCTCGATAAAAAATTTATAAGAGTTTGCGTAAGTTATTTGGATTTTATGAATTTTATATAGTTCATACATTTGATTTAATATTTGTATCCGTCAATTGGCAATAACCGTTCTGCTGATTTAAGGACACTTTGTTCTGACATTCCTTCATATATTTTTCAATCATCTCTTAAAATAATATCATTTTAATTAATTACTAATTATCTTATAATAAATCATTATTTTGAGTTACTTATCTACAAAATTCTATAATTGTTAATTATCTAATGATAATTAAGAACTTGTCTCAATATGGAAAAGACTTGCTTCAATACAGAGAGAAATTTACGCTAATAATTACAGCGTGTTATGGGAATGTTATCCAAATTGTATGGTAACAGGTTTCTTGAAATATCGATTATAAGAATGCCACCCATACAAGTTATGGTTACTATTCCTATCTATATGGATTTTAATTCCTATTTTTGAATAGCCTGTTTTCTTATGAAAATACACCAAAATATTTTATTCAATTTAAGCCATACTATTATTATTCTTTCAGTTTATTAAAAATAAAAAAATACAATTGTCTTCCTTGAGAACCGTGAAACGTTTTTATTGTCTTCTGAAGAATTTCCCAAATGTGGGATACGACGTAAAAGTGGCAGTATCGATAATTTCATCACCCTACGATATAGGAACTTTTACCTTAATTATAGCAGTAGGTTTTATAGTTATAGAAACTATTCCCAGAAATTATAGACGTATTTCTCATAATTCCAAGTAATTATTACCATAACGTTATGGGTTGACATTTCATAAGTGTAATAGGAACAGTTACCATAATTATCTCTCAGTGTACACAGTTGAAAATTTTGTGTTCTTGTCTATCAAAATTCAATGGTTAAATATTCTGTCAATTATTCGTCACCATTGAGTCAACTTGTATTTTTGTTTGACACAAGTATAATGCGTTAAATTAACAAAAAAAATTTAGTGGACCGTTTGGGACATGTGATTTGTGTTAAATTTAACACAAATTTTTCAATCGTGTATGGGAACAACTCGACTTCATGCAGAATAACTTGCCTCCATGCCATAGCAACTAGTCTTATAGAAATTTACTATTTAGCTATTAAATAATTAATTGGTTTCCAGAAATATTTAACATTTTCTTAAAACTCGAACTTTTAACTTCGGCCTCCCTTATTATATTGTTACAGTAAAAAAATTCAAAAAAAAAAAAAATTCAATGATTTAATGACAATAAATACCGACTCTTAAAATTTTATTGTGTATTCCCGCGAGACAAAAAAAATTAAAAATAAGTACCCATGTATATTTTCATATATATATATGTAGGTACGATGGATTATAGAGGGTCTTGAAAATGGCGTGAATGCCAAGTTCGAGTGAACAACTCTCATGTGCCACTTGTACGACCTTTATAATCCCTTATAGTGTAATTACTAAGCAAGACCACTAACCATTAACGCCATCATCAGCATCACTCGTTTGAATTTCGTTCGCTATTCGTCTTTTTTACTTCATGTTTTATAATTTTTCTTTTATTGTTTCAAGGAATTAATTGTTATTAATTATATTTCATTCAAATTTCTCGCCGTTTAAACGTAATGACAGTTTTATATTCTATTGTATTAAAAGTGAAGACTTTAGTATAAGACTCTGAAAAAATATCAAGTTTCAAAGAAAAATTTATTTAATCAAGTCAATATGTCATTGAAGGCATTTTTATTTTAATAATGTTGAAATGAATTTAATTAGGTTATTCGGATCAAACCCGCCCACATCTAAATTTGATTAAAAAAAATGCGATTACCAGATTTTGGTCACCATATTTTACTATGAGCTACAGATACCCTGGGAGTTTGTAACTGCTTGCTGGCGCTCAGGCAACCATCTTACTGGCGAGTACCTTTCATGTTGATTGCCGTCCACTATTTCCTTATCGAAAGCTTCTCGTAAGACATCGACACTGGGGTAAGAAACGCCACCGACTTTTCTCTTCAGTTGATAGAAACAACCAAAACTACAAGGACAAAGTAGGGGAATATGATGACTAAATCCATCGTTCAATGTTATGTTGATGTAATCAGTACTCGACGGAAGAGTGCCGGTGAGGTCTCGTGTTTTCATTTAACAACCATAGCGTCATCAACGCAACGAATGATAAGCAACAACTACATACTCTACATATTGACAGAATAATGTGACTTAATAACTTTCAGACGTTGCGCAATTGATTTTTTAAACCGGACAGGTTTGATCTAGATGACGTAATATTTATACTTAACATATTAATTAAACTTCTTATCGTTTTTGATTTAAATTGGATGTACAGTGCAATCTCGTTATGAGACTCCGCATTATACTTTGCTGTGTCTATGGATAGACTGCGTCGATATTCTTAGGACGTTTATTTAAGATTTTATTTCAAACGGCTCAGAAACTATAGATTGAAAATAATAATGCAATCGATATTATTAATTTAATAATATAATTAAATATAACGAAAACGTAACAGCCCTACCTAAAAATTCGAACCTGGGTGTCTTCTCAGGAATGCAGGTCAAGAAACCATGTTCCCTCTTGACTAAAATGTGGTATGTTAACCAATATATGGAATTGGTACTATAGGCGAATCCTCTCCTAGCCGGCATAAGGAAACCCGAATGCTTAGGATTCACTGGGTTCGGACTTGTAGTGGCTGATGGTTTGACTCCCACATGCAAAAGGATCTTGGGTCTGATTATCAAACCTAGGATAATGCCAATAATGAGCTTATGCTTAATATTTCGCTACAATCATATTTATGGTAAAGGATATTCGCAGTGCGTGTGTTTCTGAAATAGGCAAGAAAACGGCCTTCCGTGAAGCGAAGGTGGACTTCAGTCCTGTTACATTAATTAATGTTTCCAAAAGTATCTATAGATCCAACGCAAATGGGTCAAAAACTACATGGAAATCAATATACTTCTATTGGTTCTTACGCGGTTTTTGACCCATTTAAGTGGATTTTATAGGAGCTTTTGGAAAAGGGGACTGTACAGAAGAAAACTACCCAAAGTGTAAAAAAAGAAGTTTTCGTCTATAACGGAACATCCGATTGAAAATGTTTTTGAGCGCGGAGACAGTGCGATTTCTTATAAATTTTTTATTTACCGAAGAAAATATATTTTTTCAATGTACCCATGTTGTAATCAATACATTATTTTAAAGTTAATCAACTGTAAATTTTTTGTAGATTTGATCATTGAAGAATTCATTACTTAGACAAAAAAGAAAAAAAAATTAAATAAGAATACGGATGAAAAGAAAAATGATGATATAAAGGTATAAAACTAAAGAAGTTGACTTATTTATCTAGATAAATAATAGGAAATAAAAAGGTAGATGGATATATGGGTGAGTGTTGGTGATAACAAATGTCCGCCACTCGATCTAAATTGAGTTAGAGACTATCCTTATGTACCCCCTGCAAACCCTAACCCAACAGCTCTGGATCACTTCATTCCCTTCAAAGAGATCCTACGAGGATATTTCGGGACAACATCCATATTGCCACGTTCTTGTTTTTTTTATTTTTTTTTATTTATTTCTTTTTTCTTTCGGGAGTATACACACTGTCTAACAGACTATAGAGACTGGATAGATTTTTCTTTGGACTTAATCTAAGCCTCGAATAAAGCACTGAGTCCATCGTTTTCCTTTCGCGGGTAATGACTTTTTTTGCGACTGGGTGAAGAGGAAAAAAAACAACCAATGGAATTTTATATACGAGACGAGAAAGTTTTGTTAATGTTTTTTTTATTTTAATATTGTGAGGGTATTGATAAGTAGAGAATGATAAATAACAGACATAAATTTTTTTTCTCCTTAAGGTAAAAGACCTAGTACCCGATCGGGGAACTAGTAGTCTAAAAGTCCAGTGCCCCCAGACATTACTTAAGTAATAATTATTTTCTAAAGGACAAAACATGGGGCTTCGAGTAGTATTTATGTGTGGACTGAATGCCATTATACCTGCTAAGTTGTTTAGACGGCCAATTGTCAGATACCACGTGAGAAAGGTAACTAAAAATAAGGCTAACATGTTCCATAAAATATTATAACAAAATAATATTGAACATTGCCAGACACTCTCCGTCGTTCATAACATTCGCCAGACACTTTAAAGCTCCTAACAAAATATCGCAAATTTACTTATATTCTAACGTCCGGTTTTTATATATGTTATTTAAGGCACTATTTTAAGCATATATTTGTTCAGCCAGGCTAATTGTAAGCACCAAAGATCCTCCAGATACCAAAAACATTCAGCCATGAGTATGAGTGCAACGATACTATGCTCGTGCTTTGGAGCGAGTGAGATATCTATCCGAAGTGATTTCTCCCTTTTAAACTCTCAGTCCGCCAAAGTCTACTATGTATGTGTAATAAGGATTACAATGACGCTAACAACGATGACCAGAACGATTGGGAGAGAAGCCTTAAACAAATTAAATCCATTTTTCTATATGTGGGGCACTCCACGCTAAATCGGATGGTTTCGAAAATGGTTGTTTTCGATTTTCTTGTTTTTTTTTGGTATTTTTAGTACCCCTCAAAAGAGGCTTCCTGGTAAATTTTGAGATTTTTATGATCAATGGTTCAAATAATATTGAATTTCCAAAAAAAACTGCTCTTTTTATGGTTTTGTGATCATTACTTTCGTAATAGTGGTCGAATTTTAATGGCTTTTTTTTTTAAGATTTTTCTTTTTTAGATGGCCTTTACAGGAAAAAATATGAAACAAATATTTGAAGTGTTTTTAATCGAGGCATTTGAATTTTAAATTTCTAACCGTGTTTTTAAAACTGTGAGTATTCTTCGATTTTTTTGAAAATTTTCTATCTTAAAAGTCTATCCATCCTGCAACTTTAAAGCTCGATTCAGTAGTGAGCCTTCCATAATTACTATTTTTTTTTTTCCGATTTTTGAAAATTCAAAAAAATTTTATTATTAATTTATGTATATATGAGACATTAATATAAATAGTCAACTAAATACAAATTAAATTAAATTAGCAGACTTAGAATGACTGCGAGAGTTTTTTTTCTACTTTAAGTAATTCTATGAGCAAAAAACGTGAAATTTCGTACAAGTAAGAGGTTGTACGGCGGACTTTAATGAATTGACTTGTACAAGAGACCGTCGTCGGGTTTAATAGAATAAGCTAATTGTGGGATATTGGCTAAGAGGTATAGAGTTGAGTACAAAAGAGGGTGTTAGACAAAATGGCGTACTCATAGTCTGGTAGTTACTACTAGTATTAGTAGTACTTGGAGTAAGTTTTCGTGACTCGTGTCTTTAGTCACTCGTTTTATTCTGTATAAGAATAAAAATGAAGTCACCGAGTGCCGTTGGCTGTTGGGTCATTAGTACTGTTTGTAGACGACCAGAATCACAATGTCACTTCTTATACTATTATTCTATTTAACCTATTCTATTTATTTATTCATCTATAATAATTATTTTTATTTAATTACAATCAAGATATTTATCAATTCATCTATTTTATTTATTTCGTTTGACTCAAAGAATTTTGTGGTATTTTTTACGTGAAAAATTTATGAAAAAATTATGACAGTAATGGCAACATGAGGGCAATATGAAATTATATGCTTAAGTGAGGCAAGCTGGTTGAACCTTAACTGCCGATTGAGGGAAAGAGGCTTATTGCGGGCAGGCTTATCACGGGTACTCAACTGTAGTACAACTTATTAGAATATTGAATTTTCTCAGCATTACCTAAAATTTTTGGATAATTTTGACTACAAAATCATCTGCGTGAACCAAAATATCTCTGAAATAATCAATACCAGAAACAAATATTACTCGACGTTACTATCTTATTAAATCGCGCACTATACACCAGTTTGGATCAAAATTCCTTATGAAATTAACAGTTTTATTTATCAAATATTAAAAAAAAAATGTTAAATAAATATAGTTACTAAATATTAAGATAAATAAATAAAATTCCACGTAAAAATATCTTCTTCTGAAGATGGATTTACGTTGATGTATCAGTATATAAAAGAGGGATTGACGCCTACGACACGAACTCTCATGGGATTACGCGGAAATGTCTCAGTAGTACGTGACGATCACTCGAAATAAATCGACTTCAGTTAATATTCCGCCGGCAAATGAACACAGAGCATCTAAAAAAAAGACTAAATAAATCTAAAGAAAAAAAATATATATACATAAACCTATAATATATGTCTCTCAAAAACTTATCCAAGTCGACGTGGATAACAAAAAAATGCAGATTATGCTTACGTAGAATATTTCGTGTTCATTATTTCAAATCGTAACTTGAATATATAAAGTTATGTATTTTGAATTTCTAAACTTTTGGCTAAGAAAATTGAAAATTTTCAAGAAATAAAAAGTTATTGCTTTCTGATCGATTTACCGAACTTGTGTTTTGAACAGATTTTTGAGATCCTATAGGATCTTATTCGTCAGTATGTAAATTATTTATTATGCCGAGTAACAAATAATTTTTCTGTCGAATCCTGAGTGACAAAAATTATATTTAAAATAACCGCCTCCGCTGAAGGCAACTCTAGTAGAATGGTTTTACACAGAGATGTTACGACAAATTTATAGAGTCCCGATACCACGTTCCCTGTCTTTTATATTTCAACATCCGTCATATGCTGTCGTAGCGCAGAAGAAATTTTAAAAAACAATCTAGTCTTCTGACTCTTAAAAAGAATACTAATAATTTTAAGTGATGTTGAGCAAAATAATCTAGTCTTCTGACTCTAAAAAAGTATTGTTGCTAAATTTAAGAGATGATTCATCTCTAATACCAATTTTATTAAGTATAGTTAAACTATTCCAGTTTGTTTAACCCGTAGGCTTTATTACCATACCGTAATAAAATAAGGCCTATTCATATGGTTTTTGTAAAAGTATAATTTTTTATTTGTTTATGGTAAAAATGACCATTACTTCCTTACATTTTATGGCTAATGTATTGAAATAAAGATTAATGATACATTTCGATGATTAAATGCAGTATTTTCGATTCTATTCAAAATCTCCCTTAGCTAGGCCTTATTACCCGCCGGTACCTTATAAGATGCTCTGCATCATGAACATCCCGGTTGTAAGCCAGTCAAGAATATTGATCGGTCTTTTTGAGGAATACGTTAATTTCAGAGAAAAAAGTACAAGTGCCGCGAAAATTCTGAAAAAAAATTCATATCGCATCCATAGCAAGTGGAGATTTTGCTTATAATGTACATATTTTCCTGAAGCTCATAGGAGATTTGCTATGATTCATTTGAAACTTTTTGCGATTTTGATACCAAATACTATTAGTCTATAAATTATATCCTTTAATCAAACCCTAATCCTTCTTCGACGGAATATACCACGAACATTTAGATCGAAATATATTATCGTATGATTGTGAAAAAATTCTAAGTAGCTCCTGAGAGAAATCCATGCTAATGAAACATTTTAATATGATCTTTAATGTATCAATGCAAGTAAAAATCATATTGAAATTTTTCTATGAATTTCGTAGCATGTACTCCTCTAAGGAACTACTCAGGAACTTTTAAATTATATACATTCAATTCTAATTCCTCTTAGAATCACAAAAAATATTATGTAGAGATTGACCGATTCAGATCTTTGATGCGGCATTCGAAAAGGCTTATCCATACCTATATTCTGTAAGATGTTGAGCTTGATCGGTACAGCACATGTCGAGTTATTCCAAAAATAAAATTTTTATAGTACTTTATAGATTAATTTCAAAATCTACTAAGCTTTAAGATTAAAAAAACTATCAAAATCGATATTTTGTTCAAGAGATATGATTGACAATAAATTTCGAAAAAATGTTTTTTTCTACGAAATTAAAATCGTTAAAGGACCGATTTTAAATCATTTAGCGTTGAAAGCTGAAAAACTGACTCGGATGCTGCATTAAACATCAGAATCTGTTGGTTAGTTTGAAAAATGTCTGTGGCGAAATATTTAAAAAATCACAATTTACCTCATTTTTCCCGAAACACTTATATTGCAATTTGCTAAAAACATCTAAAATTATGCCGGTTCTTTGTCTTTATAGTTTCGTTCGATCACCACACAACTTATTGCAATCGGACCGTTAGTTTAAATGATATTATTGATGAAAAATTCCATATTTCAACTCTCCATCTTAATTTTTTTATTGACTTCTGTCCAAATACATTGATTTCATCAAACATAATCGTGAACAAAATATTACAAAACGTATGTTTATTAATTGCTTTCGATTTTTCAAATTTTTAAACTTTGACGTAAAATGTAACTTTTGTGAGCTCTTAGCGCTTGAAAATATTAATGTACTTTAAGGAATTGTCAAACTTGAAGAGCTTGAAAACATTGACAACAATGTTTTGTTGCTTAAAAAATGTGAAAAATAGTGGAAAGTTTTGGGTCTGACTCGCAGGGTCAACCGGTTTCGAGTTTTTTTTTTACAATGGTTTTGAAATCTATAATTTAATTTCAAGTTTTCTTTTGTTTTGAAACCAATAATCAATGAGCTAAATACAAATCAATTCCTTTTATCAAAGATATTTTTAAACTTCGATATCTCACAGGCTATTGAACTAGTGTAAATAGTGACCGAATCCTCTGTCGTAAAGAATTTTGAGCTATACATTTTTTTATTTCAACATTTTTGTCGTAAAACTAATAGTTATTGAGTTGATGACTAAAAAATAAAAGAACGGAAGTTTTAACTAAAAGGAGTTTGTTCAATGAAATAAAAAATAATAAAAGAAATAACCGGATCATCCGATATCGAGAACGAATCACCTGTTGCGTTTTAATAGGGTCGGGCAATAGTTTGTCAGGGTTTAGGGTCTACTGGGTTGGCGAAGAGAGGCTAGTAAGGGATGAAACGATGAGACTGTAGACCATTTAGGAATTTCATGTTTCACAGTTGTACGTACCAACGGGTCATTTGATGTCTTTTAAGTGACTAAGTCATTCGGAAGTTTTAAACTAGAAACATATTTTTGAAATTAATCAAAAGAATAAAATAAATAATCGAAAGTAATTAATAAAAGAAAAATTATCAAGTTTTTCTGCTTTCTCTATTGCGGGCATTTGACAAATGATATATTGGCGAAAAAAATAAGATATATATGATGTAATAATATATTTTGAGACGTGATAGTAATCAAAATCATCGTATGCACTCACTGGGAAACAATATCAAGGAAAATATTATGATAGAAATAAATAACTATTATTACGATATAAGAAGCAGTAAAGTGATGATTGGGAGGGCGCTATCGATCTGACAATTATTAATGATAGCAATTTATTATTGAAAATGTTATTGAAGGGTGAGTTGGGAGATAGTTATTAAAGAAGATAGCATCGAATTCAACATCATCGCATCACATGGGTTTCTCAATTATTGTTAAAACGTTTTTATTAAAAATTGTATATTAATTGATAGTATTTCTTGTTTACGTTTAACTAATTTATATACTAAAAAATTCCCATTGCAAGCCAAAAGTCCTAAAAAATAAGAGAACGTCTATTAAAAGTTCTAAAGTCACCACTATTGAATCTTTCATGACCGCGATGAAAATTCATGTTTCAAAAATAGCTTAACAATTTTTTTCATACTCTAATATAAATTGCTTGTAAATTTGAAAAACGTTCACAAAAAGTTCCAAATCCAAGATTTTTTAACTTTTTTGAAACAAGAGTAAAATGTAGTAAAAATACGTAGAGAAATTTTTTTAAAAACGTTCATTTTTTAATGAAATTTTGCTCACAAAAAGACCTGGATCAACTTATATTTTTACTATTAAAGTTACAAAAGTTAAAAAAAAGTTCCACTCTAAGTTCTAGTCTGGCTCAAATTAAGTTCCATACGTCAAACTTTATTTGAATCTTTTTGGAACGAATTATTTCTACACGGGAATGATTATATTCATTTACTATTATCTGACACGCTATTATAAAAATTTGCCCAAGTATATTATCTTATTTTTTGAAATATTTTTCGGCCCGTTTTCCTTCATGTGTAATATTCAGTTAGAGTGACATAGCTTGAAATCAACTCAATAAATTGATTAGTTGAAGATAAAGCATCGAACCAAGATTAAAATTGGTGATAACTAGCATATAATAAAAAACTATTTATGGCATTAGCGTTACTTATTTTTTTATTTTATCAGTAAGCTAGTTATTGACATCATTCATTATCTTCAATAATTAATGCTGTTGTTAACGTATATACTTTAACAGGTATAACTAAATTTCAATAATTATGACATATTATTCGTATTTACATTATGATGATTGTTTCTTACTTTTATTCATTAACTCTACAACATAGTCATAAATATGTGATTTCAAAAATTAATAAGAGACTGTAAAAAATGTATATTGAATGTAAAAGTAATAATTATCTTTGAAAAAGAAGTGAGTGAATTCGAGCAAGTGTATTTACTTACTGCAAAGTAATGTATTGTTTCAAAAACAGAACCACATTGAAACCAGTATAAGCCGCTCTAAGTCTCATTTAAGCTTTCCTGATCTCATGTTGTTAATCTTGTGATTGATTTCATAAAATAATCTCACTTCAACCTCATGAGCCTCATCAATCCCTTTATAAAGATCTCAAGTCGAGAAGTTCAGCCGCGTTTGAACTTCTTGCACCTCATTCTTTTTACACTACAGTAGTATTATTGAAATAAATACAAGGTATATTAAACACATGGAGTAACTAAGCGGTCTAAAATACATTGCCAGTATTGTTCTCGATGATGGTCGGCGAACCAAGCTTACGTGTGGGCAAGAATTTCAAAGATAGGTTTTCAGATACCATTTACTGGTAAGATAAGAGACCCAGTACCCAATCAGGCAACTAGTACCCGATCACTTACCGATTTGTACATTTATATTTAATAAATTTTACTAAATATCAATATACAAATACATGGAATGATTGCTTACTAGTTCCCTGATCAGGCACATGGTCTTTTACCTTACATGCTGTGCAGAAATAAGTAAATAGATTACAGATGCAACTTAGTAGCATTCTCAAGGAAGTCTTATATAAATCTGTAGCTGCAGTTTTTAGCAAGTCTGCATTATCAATCTCAGACTAATCTGAAGTAAAATACTCCAGTAAGAAGGGTTAAGTAAATCTGTAGTAATACTTGCTCAAGATGCATTAGCTCAGACTTTTTGCAAAATCACTTAAGACACCGGGACATAGCTACCCTCATCGTTACTTCGTAAGCCGTCTTTTCAGAATTAGTATAGTGAATTCGGTGGCGACCACTCAATGTTCGATATAATTTTATCGAGTGATGCTCTATCAATTGGTAGTACTTTGAATTAAATGAGGGCCACTGGATTTGTTGTAGATATTACGTTTGAGATTGGAGTGACTGATATCTTGAGAAATTCTGCAGCAACTCTGACGTAACATTGTTTTATTGTTCGTATATTGCTTAAGAATTGCTGCAGATTATTTCTACATATTTCCGTAGGCCTTTAAGAAGAATCTGAAGCAAGACTTGATGAAATCTTTGGTAAGTATACTTATGCAATAGATCTACATCAAACCTTGTTTAAATTTTTGGTAAAAAAAAACTTGTTAAACATTCGTCAAATAACCAGCTTAGTACTCTGTGCTACTAGGGATTGACTGAGTAGAAAAAGAGATAGAAACTCGGGAAGTTAGACAATAAACAACAGTTTATATCTAAATATACAGTTATAAAGAAAAGATCTATTACAGTCGAACATCCGTTGTAAGTTTGGTCTAGAGGACGAAGGGGAAATTTTTCTTGGAAATTCAGTCTCCCCACTACCGTGTGTTCAGTTTTGTTCTCAACTACTCGTGATGAGCTTGTTTTATTTTATATGATTTTAAACGTTATATTTACGATTTGTTTCATTCTTATAGTGCTAAAATAAATACATATTTTTTTATGCTGTTTGGACTCGGTAATTGCCGTTTGATGAGAAGAGACTTACTGAAGGCAAGCTTATGACTGAAAGTTACGAAAGTTAAATAAGATAATATTCAAGCTCATTTGATGAACCTCTATAGTGAAGAAACGGAAACGAGCGCAGTATTGAGGTTCAAAGAAGAATCTAGAATATTTTTGCGAGATACCTCATTGAGATTCAAATTTTTCAGCCTAAATTGGAGGTTGAAAAGAGGTTGAATTTTTCGAGTTGGGTTTGAATAAATCAATAGTAGTCAACAATAATATCATTTCTAGCCAAAAGGAATTGTATGCTTGTGTTAATGAAGTTATTTGTGCAACAAGTAGGCTAAATTGATCATTAGTCAAGCACGGGTCGTAGGTGCACACGGACGAGCGTCAGTGATAATGTAATTATCTAAAAAATAGGCAAAGTAGCTTTTGATTAAATAAAATAATTGAGGCATTATTTCGAATCCAAAATCATTGATAGTTCACTTTATTTTTTTTTTTTTTTTTCAAACAATAAACAAATGTATTCTCCAATGAAATCACATATTGAAAATCAGCCGAACGCTTACTCTTGTATTTGTCATGTTATCGTATTTTTCCATTTTACTGAATGACCTTATCATATTTTTAAATTTCAAAGTTTATTCCTTGTTGTAAATAAATAAAAAAATTAAATCTACAACAAATATTACTTTCCTTAAAATTTCACAGTGTCTTGTTGATATAAAGAATATACACGTTCTTGTAGTTCATGTAACACAACCTACACATTTGTTGTTTTCTTGAAATAGGATTTAGTCTAATAATAAGATCCTCCTTGTTCTAAAGACGACCAGCCACATATATATTTATGTATATATATAACCTTAAAGTAAATGTAGAAAGCACAGCAAGAGTAAGAGTAGTAAGATACGACATTCATGCTGTGGTTTTAACTCCTGGTTATATTCGTATAGTTATGAAACTACCGGATCTTTCTCTCGCCCTATAACTAACTCTCTTTCTCGTTCTCTTACTTACTTACCATTAACAACGTTGCTACTTCTACTCAGTATCTTTAGTAGTAAGTCGCGATTCTGGAGAATAAGGATAACAGGATAAGGCTATACTATGTCCACGACTAATGGTTTGCGTGATATTTTAAATTTATACGCCTCTAAATTTAACATTTTCTCGTTGGTAGATTATTTTTTGAGTCGACTTTTGATAGTATTTTCATGATACCAGCATTGAAACTGAAAGTTTTAGTGTCTCTGTACAGCCAGTCAAAACGAACCAATTTCAGAGCAATGCGATTCAGCGGGCACAAATTGATCAGTTTCTGCACTATGAAAAAAAACCTCAATAGTTCTTGCCTGCAAAACTAGTTTCTTACTTTCGCATTTGTTTATTGTAGACCTCTTAATAATTCCTGACATTCTAATAACCAACGAAACCGACAGTGATATTACGAAAATTAAAAATACAATCGGAGTTCCAATAAAAAAAACTGAAAAACGGTTGATCCAACGAGCAAGTCTCAAAACTTTGTTTTCTGTTTTTTTCGAACTCAAGAAGCTGGAAAACAGTGTTTTCGATATATGTTCGAGCTTTTCGAGCTCAATAATATCTTTAAAGATATTGTTAACTTCGACAAAAGTGACGTTCCGTATTAATAAGTTGATATATGAAACATCCGATAAAAAATGTTAAAAACAATTTTCTAAATTTTGGCATTGTTTTCAATTCGTTGGTAATTTTTTAACTTAGATAAAAGAATTGATAAAAAAAAGTAATTTATTCTTAAGAAAATAAACAAATTATTTCATATGAAGAACTATAATCTAATTTAGAGTATCGTATTTTGTGGTATCCATCCCTTAACTTACATTCCGTAACGATCCAAGAGGGTATAATGCACAGTAAGAGGGTCTTACCGAATTTAAGAGTATCTAGGGTGTATTAGTCGCGTTACCAACGACTTTGGTCAATTGTCAAGATCTTCAAGACGAAAAGTAAATTTACAACAATGTGTGTAACCTTCCAAATGTATATATCCATATGTACTACATCGTCATGACGTGACATAAAATTCTATTGTCTTACTGGTCCCTCTAGTACCTTAAATATATCATGAGGAAAATTTTGTACAGAATATGTAGTGGTAATAATGTCGGTAATCGGAGAACAAGTAAATAATACATGAGAAATAAATAGCGTCAAAATTTGTTTGTATAGTTATTTCACACACTGAGAGATAAAAAATTCAAGTAATTACTTTTCTTATTTCATTTTTTTCTAAAATCAAATTGATAGTTCTTATTTTAAGAAAACTATTGCTTCACTTTGGTAATAAATTTCTAGAAGCATGGACTACTTAAGACAAGCGAATGTTTCTTCAATTTTAGTTGATACATTCTTAAATTAATGATAATTAATAACTTCAATAAAGCAATTATTTGATGAAAAAAAAAGGAATTGAAGATACATATTAAGTAATTATTCTATTTCATTGAAAATAATAATTGCTTGGCACTATTCAAGTAACTAAAATACTTGAATTAGCTTTCGGGAAATATTTCTATTTCTTAATTCATCGAGTGGATCAATCAGAAACCAATGTCATGTATATTAGACAAATGAAAAAAATCAACTTTTTTTTTCATTTTTTAAGGACTTACTTCCTAAAATTTTAGCGGGGCAATAAAAAGGCCTGTTAAAATTTGAGCCCTTAATATCAATATTAAGCACTTGCTCATTGCAATTTTCCGTTTGAATAAAACCAAGAAAAACCCTTATTTAATTTTGGAATTTTATAACTCATTAATAAATGAGTATATCGAAAAGACCGATACAATATTGTATAGAAAATTGAATGCTCTATGAATGTGGTCTCTCAACAATTTTTGGTGAATTTAATATTTCAACAGTTAATCAAGATCAAAGTTAATTTTATGGAATTTCTACTATGTTCCGACCTATTTGCAAAAACTTATTACAAAATGTTATAAAATTTTTTTTTGGAGACCGTTTTATTTCCAACAAATAATCTCCAACGAATTTTCCAAAATTCGTAAACACTCTTTAGTTATTTTTATTCAAATTAAAATCGGCCATAATACCACTTTATTGATTGATTTTGAATGCGAAAGACCAAAGAACTTTCAAAAATTTTGGAAACTTTGTGACAGATAATTCGAGGAAAATAAAATGATTTATAAAAAGGATCTATAACATTTTACGCTGTCTGATAGTTCTATTAGAAAAGTCGAAAAATCGTAGGAATTCTTTAGATTCAACTGTGTCCTCAGATAACTTTCGAAATATTGAATTTCTCAAAAAATGGTGAGATGTTCTGTATTTTTTGTAAATTATTTGATTCTCTATAAAACAATTATTGTCCTTTTCGCTACAGAGTTTTTTAAGGGTTATCAAATTTCCAATTAAAAAGAAAAAAAAAAACAAATCTATTGTTATTTATGTAAGAAATGAAAAATTGCATTCAGAAAGAAGTTAATGTTCATATTAAGAGCTCTGATTTCAACACACGCTTTTTTTTTAAATCCTACTGAAATTGTTGAAAGTGTGTCCTCGAAAAAGAACAAATTGTAAGCTACTCTTTCCTGAGTACCGAGCCTTTTGCTCGATAGGCATCTTGAGGCCTGTAGCCTCTCCTTGTCAGGAGCTACCTCCAGCCTGTGACGAGGTTCACCCCACTAGAGAAGGGCGAGGTGGATATTGAGGCGGACGAAAAGAAAGAAGAGGCATTCCGACGTGGCCCTCCGAGAGGACCCAACGTGACATCATCTAACTATTCTCACCCTTAGCCTTATTATATCACTTATATTAATTTTCCGTGTTATACAAGTAGTTGTCGGGTTCAATAATGTTTAATTGTTAAATAAATATTTGGTTCTATCTACTAGCAAGTGAAATATATTGAAGTGTCCTTCTTACAAAATACTTATTTATAGAAATTCATAAATCAACTTGTCTGATCATAATAGCGCACGTAAGATTGAACGAATTGAATTGATTCACATTTTGAGTTTTTTATATTTTGAATCTACTATTGAGACAACTAATATTTTTGTGTCTCATTTTGGAGAATAAGGTAACACAAAAAAAAAAAAAATATTCAAGACTTGAATTTAAAAATAATTTATGAATCGGAAAATAATTATTAAAAAAATATGCTTACATAAAAGAAGAATCAAGGATCAAAATATAAATGCGTACATTAAATTGAGGTAGAAATAACCACATTCACGTGTAACCATGTACAAGAGGGTTTTCTAGGCGTCCAAGAGGGTGTGGGTGAGATAAGAGGGTGGTTTTTCCACATTCGTACGTTGGCCAGGAATGGAAAATACGACGAAGAACAACGACGAGTAGGTAGCCAAGCGAGGCTGTCTGCAATTAAAATAATTCCCTTTCTGAATGCAACCAAGTGGAAAGAAACTTACCAGTAGCTTCTATGTTTTACCTTTAACAGGGCGAGAGGTTGATGCAACCTCCAGCGATGTTCGAGGTGAATTTAAAGGGGTTGGGGCTGTTTCTGGAAGAGTTGGATAGAGAATTCTGGGGGTGTAAGGGGGAGTTTTCGGCTCGGGTTATACACCCAACAATTGGACAAGGGTTGCGCGTGGTAAACGTAGCTATTTTAATTGTGTCGTACTTGACCGGACACTTAAAATTACGTATACTCGGGATGAAATGGTTCACATGGGAATTTTTAAGTTATTGTTCTTTAACTGCTGTAAAGAATCAATAGTCATTTACAGAATTATTCGTAAGTAGGTTTCATTTGAAGAAGATGTAGTATCAAAATGGACCATCTAAAAATTTCATTAGCTCATAATCAAACTGAATATAATTTTATCACATTTGCTTCAAAAATACATTATTTTTGCTATGTATTGAACTGATTTTGAAAAACAATAATTTGATTTTAGGCTAGACTACTTAAAAAAAATTATAAAACATTATAGAAAATGATTTTATAACTGGAAACACCTATAAAAAAGCCTTAGACGGCTGGATTTTGTTACATCTTAATTTGAGGGGCATGAATCCCATCAATGAATGAAATTAATGCAATTGAAAGTTTAATCTCAATAAATTTTTTTTCTTCTATTTATAAGTCACTTTTTAACTGTCGGAGTCATTAGCAACGATAAACTGTTGGGAGTGGTACGTTGAGACTTTGGGGTTTTTCGTAAAGTCAACAGTAGGCTGAATCTCAGAGAACCGATTTTTTAGCTAACCCTAGGATTTGAATCCACGTCTGGCTAGTTACCATGTTCGAGCTGTAAGCCTACTTACCTCGCGACCATGGTGACTGGTTAGTAAATTTTTTCGGTTGTCATAAAGAAACGTTCAAATCAATCGCTTAATTCAAGAAATATCGTTCAATAAAAGTTATTTTTCTGTTGAATTTATTTTTGTTTGGTTCAATAAAAAAACTAAGCATCTTCTGACCTCAAAAATAACTGAAAGTTCTAGGTTTAGCCTGTAAGCTTAAACTTTTTTAAGCATTCATTTTCTGTGAACAAATAGGAGCATTATGACACTAACGACACCGAAAATACTAAACAAACAAAAGACCACTCTCGTAACATTGTCTCAAGCAAGTTACTGACGAATGTCCTTCAGCAAGTTTTTTTTACCGAAGATTTAAACAAAACTTGGAAATAATGTATTACAGAAGTATGCTTGCCAAAGATTTCATCAAGTCTTGTTTAAAATTCTTTCTAAAAACTTACAGAAATCTGGAGAAACTGTTTGCAGCAAGTTTTAAGAAATATACGTACTATAACAATTTCAGATTAGAGTTACTGTAGAATTGCTCAAGAAATCAGGCTTATTTATCTCCGAATCACTCCAATCTCAAATGCAGTACTTATAGCAACCCCAGTGGTCCTCATTTAAATTGAAAGAACTTCAAATTAATAATATTATCACTCTGAATCATTTAATTTATTGTATTGATGCTGAATAGACGACTTATGAACTAACGAAGAGAGCAGTCATGTCCAGATATCTTGAGCAATTCTGCAGCAAGTCTGAACTAATGCATCTTGAGCAAGCATCTTGTCTTAAGCGAGTATTACTACAGATTTACTTAACCTATTTTACAAAAGTATTTATCCTCAGACTTTTCCAAGATTGATGTTGCAGACATCATAAAGATAGAAAATAAAGATTTACGTAAGACTTCCTTAACCATGCTACTAGGGTTGCATCTATGGCCCACCCATTTATTTATATGCTAGATGCTCCAGCAAATTATATCTGAAAAATTATCTATAAATTCTTGCCTAGATGTAGGCTCGGTTCACCGATCATCATTGGCAACGATACTAACAATGTATTTTAGACCATTTAGTCACTCCATATGTTTAATATTTCTTGCATTTATTTCAATAATTCTTCTGTAAAATGAAAAGAATAAGGTCCAAGAGGTTCCAATGAAGTTACTTCGTGATTTGAGAATTTTTTAAGCCGATCGATGAGGCTTATTTGGTTCGAGTAAGATTGTATTATAAGATCAAACACAAGATTAACCACATGAGGCCAGGAAATTTTAAATGAGACTTGTAGTTAGAGCGGCTTATACTGGTTCGAATGTGGTTCTATTTTCCGACCCAGGAATATTTATTTTACAACTAAAAACAATACGTTGCTTTGAAGTAAGTAAGTACACTCACTCGATCTCATTCACGTTTTTTTTAAAGACAATTATTGCTTTTACATTCAATATATATTTTTTACAGTTTCTCATTACGTGTCAATTGTAGATTTGTAATAAATTTTTAAAATCACAATTCATGACTATATTGTTCAGCTGATAAATATAATTAAGAAATAATCGTTATTGCACAACTCATTTGCAAAGTTATAAGATGTTTTCTGCTAACGTTTACTCGGTCCCAGCTCAACTAGAACACAATTTGTACTATTTGAAAGATAATTTATTAGTGAATAAAATGAACACAATTTTTTCAGCACTTGTTGTAAAAGTATGATTGAAAAAAAAAAAAAAAAAAAAAAAAAAAATGTAAGCAAAACCTGGATGCCCGTCAGTATATATCTATGTTGGTAAACACAAAAACTCAAAAAATAAAAAACCCACACTCTAAAACCAAGTGTGTTACAAGTATTTTATTTTGACACACATTAAATGTGTTCTATGTTTAAGGCCATAATTTTAATTGTGTTAATTTTGACAGCACACTTGGTTTTAGAGTGCATTGATTTATTTTATTTCTAGATAAACTTCCTTAAGAATGCTACGAGAGTAAAGTATCAGTCCTCGAAAATACTAGAGCATAAGTTTTTCATTAGTGTTTTCTTAGAGTATTCAATCGTATTTTTCCATATAGGTAGTGACCATTTTACCCACACAGATTTTCATACCAAAGCAAAAACCACTTTACAGAAAAAAAAATATTTTAAAAGCCTACTATTTTATTTCCTTTGATCAATCCTCACAATAATATACCATAGTGTCACATAAAAGCCGCATAAGTACCACCAACAATAAAGCGTCATTAACTCATATTGAAATAAATAACTAAAGAGATTGAAAATACTTTTTTCCTTTACCTTTAACAATTTTATTCGACTTTATAAATCTCAAAAGTCTTAAAAAAAAGATACATTTATACATAACTTATATATTTATAACAGAGTTAGAGATGCGTATTACCTTTCAAATTGTCAACTGAAAGTCTCATCCCTTGTACACGTAAAAAAAAAAAAAAACTGTAAGTGTCTTTTGCCATTTTGCTAAGAAAGAAAAGACGAAATATATTTTTTTATTTTAGCAACCCTCGTAATAAAAGATAAAGGATATAAAATAAATAAAAGACTTGAAAGAAAGTATAGTGTAGATATAAAGAGGCATTGAAATAAAATGCGAATGTTTTAACAACACTTATTTAAAATTAACTAAGTGTAAATACATTTTACATTCAAGCAATAGAACAAGATATACAGGAGAAAAGATATTTTTATTTATTTTTTTAAAAACGTTTAGGGAATAATTTTTTTTTAATAGACATGTGATTTTTACAGTTTTTTGAGTATTTAAAGTGATCTTTTTATTTTTCGTGTGTTACTTGTCGTTATTAATGGTTTTTAATTATTTCCTTTGTGAGAAAGAGTAATTTTTTAATGTTTAATGAGCATAAGATACCATGCCTCGCGACTCACGACTTTTCGTTAGTTATTAATTTTTTTTTAATTTTCAAAACAGCTATGCTTATGAAAAATTTTCATCAGATTTTTTTCATTCAGAATTTGATGCTCTACAAAAAAAAATTCAAACATTTTTTCAGGAACGAAAATTTAAAAGTGAATTATAACAAATAATTATCCGAGAAAAAATTATTATATTTAATTATATCTATTTATGTCTACAATTATAAAGAATCATATCCAATTATATATAATCTGATATGACGCTTGAAACCGAAAAGATATGGTTATATATAATTATACATAATAGTGTATGACATATAACATCTTGTGCGGGTGCGTACACATTAGACTGTTTCAAATTAGGGGACTATTTTTTTTTTTTTTTTTGATGAACATTGAAAAATCGAAAGGGTATCTTAAAAGATGGTGTCAGTTAAAATTTGAGCTCTTAATATTGATATTTAGAGGTGACTATTTGTAATTTTCGATTTTTCATTTAGAAACATGGTAAAAAATACATAACTTCTGAAAAAATCAAGATACAAAAAATCTCTTCTCAACTATTTTGTAGGAAATTTACTGATCTACAAAAAAGGTCTTTTATGATTTTTGCATAACTTCAACCATTCACAAGATATCCGACGTCAAAGTTTAATAAAATTCAAAGAACTTGTTTTTGCTCGTTTTGAATTTTATACCATGTCAACCAATAAGAATTCAGAAATTTTCGATATAGTTTTTTTATAGGAAATTGAATGCTCATCAAAAAAAGTCTCCTATTATTTTTTGATAAATCCATCTGTTCGAAAGTTATTAGAGCTCGAAGTAAAGTTGGAGATCTTTTTACTTTTTCGGTGAAACTATCGGACTAATCATAAAATGTCATAGAATCTTTTTTGTGGGCAATTATATTTCTCACAAATTACCTCTGATAAATTTTTCTTAAATTCTGCATTCTCTTCTAGTTATTTCCATTTTAATGCCAAGCTCCTAAAAAAAGTGTTCTGATCGATTTTAAGAGCTCGACATTAAAATGGAAATAACTAGAATAGAATGCAGAATTCAGAAAAAATTTATCAGAGATAATTTGTAGGAAATAAAATTGTCTACAAAAAAGATTTAATGACATTTTATGATTTGTCCGATAGTTTTACCGAAAAAGTAAAAAAATCTCGAAATTTACTATAACTTGACTTCAAGCTCTAATAACTTTTGAACAGATGAATTTATCAAAAAACGATAAGAGACTTTTTTTGTACAGCGTCCAATTTCCTACAAAAAATTGTATCGAAAATTTCTGAATTCTCATTGGTTGGCATGGTATAAAATTCGGAACGAGCAAAAACAAGTTCTTTGAATTTTATCAAACTTTGACGTCGGATATTTTGTGAATGGTTGAATTTATGAAGAAATCATAAAAGACCTTTTTTGTAGATCAGTAAATTTCCTACAAAATATTTAAGGAGAGGTTTTTTGTATCTTGATTTTTATGGAAGTTATGTATTTTTTACCATGTTTCTAAATGAAAAATCGAAAATTACACATAGCCACTTCTAAATATCAATATTAAGAGCTCAAATTTTAACTGTCATCATATTTTAAGATACACTTTTCAATGTTCATCAAAAAAAAATAGTCCCCTGATTTGAAACAGTCTAATAATTATATATAATTATATAGGGCCATTTTTTATATATAAATTTTTTTCCCGGATGGGCATAAACAGACATGAACATACCTGATCAGACCTGAACATGCCTGATTAGGCATGTTCAGGTCTGATCAGGCCTGAAGACTCATGCCTGTTCATGTCTGATCAGGTCTGATCATTTTTTCCCGGGTAGTTGATTTTCCATAACTACATAAGAAAAAATACTAAACGACTTATAAAATATACGTATCTGTTTGTATTTTTTCATATAAATCATACAAATATAATTGTAGGGTATAAAATATAGTTTCATGTAAAAAAAAAAATAAATCAATATAGTATATTATAAATTATACATTTAGAAATATAGAAATCATAATATTTAAATTTATATATGATATATATTTATATAAAAAATGTATGAATTGATATAAGTGTGAAAATACATTATTATATATTTAAAACAGCCAAAATACCTATATGGGGAAATACAAGGTATTGCATGTTTTTTCATATATTTCTATGTTATAAAAATATATTATGCCATAAATTTTTCCCATGTATTTTTTTCAACCATTTTTGGAATTTTGGAATTTTTCAGCGATCTCTTAAAAATTTTTTATCGAGCTGATTTTTGGAGAGGGTTCTTAAATCATATGATAAGTATACATAGAAAAAATATTCAACTCGAATCCAGAAAAATCCGGAAAATCAAAGTTATCTTGCACCAAATAAATAATTATTTTGATATTTTTATCTTAAGTCAAAAATTTTTTTTTTCAAATCGACATATTTCTATGCTTAATCTGAAAAATTTTGAATTGTTAAAAGTGTTTTTATTTCTTAGTACGAGATATATTTTTTTACAGAAAGTTTTTCGTTAAAAGTGAAGATGAATTGTAGTTTTTAATCGAACAATTGAAATCAGAACACATGTACCTATTATAGAATCTGGAGATTGCTTGTTAATTATATGCAACCATTTATAATTATGTTAGATTATATATAATTATATACAATTATATAAAATCATATATAATTATGTAAAATTATATATAATCACCTGTGATTGTTTCTCAGCATTATATATAATTATATATAATTCTATATGAATCATATATAATTATATACAATCATATATAATTATATTGAATTATATATAATTTTTTTTACCCAGGATGTTATACAAAAAATTTTCATACGAGACTTGAAGAAAAACAAATATTCGGTTTTTTGGGCCACCCTAGTACCCACATTAATATAGAAGAAACTAATCAATGGGAAATTATAGAAATTTCTAAAAATAATTCAAAGTTCTCACAGCTAGAATTTTTTTTTTTATCTTGTTGATAATTCTGCCTTAAGATTCTCCACTATTTTTCAATAGGGTACTTATGAATTACTAAAATTACTAAAATGTTACCAATAAAATCAGTATAAATTATTCATTACAATAAAAAATAAACAAAAATTATTTAAATTCATATGTTCAATTGATACTAATTATTTTTTATGACTAAATTAAGGGGTGGATACTAATTTGCAACTAAAACAGCGATGCAGTTGGGGTTGAGCATTCTAGAATACTCAAAAGCTTCCTGGTACCACCCACTATGTCTATCGCGCGTGTCCAAAGGCGCGAACAAAGAGTTTTACGATTTTACGTCACCAATGTGAATCCCAGGTTGAATGCACTTCTTGATTTTGCGCATTCTGGATCTTTGATAATTTATTTTTTATCTAATTATTCTTGAATATTTTTTTCCGAAATCCGAAACTAAGCTTGGAAATTAAAAAAAAAAAACAAATGTTACAATTCGTAGTTATTGTATCAAAAGTAAAACTGATTGTTTCATCACAAATAAAGCATATAAATTAACAATTGAGAAAAAAAAAGAAAAATGTTATGTCTTTAAATTAAAATTTTAACTATGAAATTGAATGAAGCGTTGAAGATCTTATTTTTTTTTTTTATTTTTATTTTTTTTTTTTTTTTTTTATTCTGTCCAGATAATATTTCCTATTTAATTGGGGAAGGAGAGAAAGAGACCATTCCTAGTCCTGTTTCCATCCTGAACCTGATCCCATTTCCATCCAAGGTCTACCTAACTGAGGAGGATGGTTACTTTTAAATTAAATTTATTTTAATTTCATTAAACAGGAAAATTAGAGTCACATACATCAATTAACTTCTTAGCAAAATATTTTTTTTTAATAATTATCAACTCAATTAAATCATAGATTTTTTTTTTCCATTATTCTTGCGTTAGCGTACAGGGTTATTTTTTCGGCTATGGTGTTTTTTCCCTGCAGTGTAACACACAGGTATATTAACTAATGACGGAATCGAGTAAAATATTGAAAATAATTTAAATTTCAATTAAGTTCGATTTTTTGAACACAATTTTTATTGGAGCGATAATTTCATTGAGAAGGGGGTAGAATAACAAAGGGAAACTGATTTCAAAACATTTGAATATCTAGAAACAAATGCCTACGGCTTATTGGATAGAGACGACACTAGTGCCAGTCAAATAGATATTGACAACTAAACAGCGCATATATTGTACTTCGATAAACTATTTTTCTTTTCCTTTTCTATTACCACTGGTAATGTGGCGTTATTATTTCTAATTTAACTATGTTGTTATTGTAATATAAGATATTAATCTGTAAGTCATTGAATATTACATTATCTATATTAATTATGACACGAATGAAATACCTCCTATTTGAAACGAATACTGTTTATTAAATTCAAATAATTTAAAATTTGCCGCTAAAAAATCTAATTTATTAAACGGAACTGCAGACGTCGTTAAAGTAACCGCGAGTAGTTTTGACGCGAGCCCCCATTTTTTTTTACACCAAGTATTTTAATTCAAAGTTATAAAGATTTTAACTCGATTAAAAGATTCTATTGAAATAAAAACATAATTGTTAATTTAGTTATTTAACTCGATAATTTTTTCTTTCCGATTTAAATTCATACAACGTTGAAATGATTAAACCACTCTGTTGATTCAAATATTAACGAGTTGACTCAACTCTTAATAATGGATGAACCACTGACAATTCAGTGGATGATTATCGAAAGAGGTTAAAATCAAAGACAGCTTAGTTTTCACAATGACATGGGCGCCATGGGTCATTGACAAGAAGCAATAATTCCAATGATGATGATTCTTTTATAGAACGGTTTTGTTTAGTTTGCTGTGTCCCAATTCCAAACAGCGTTCAACCAACGACGACATCGCTCCTAGTGCTAAATTTTTAACTTCCCGCTAAGAAAATTGCAAATTTTCAAAAATTCGGGAAGTTATTAGTTGCAGTCCGATTTGTGAAAATCGAAATTCCAACAGATGTCGACGTTTTGAGGTCCTAGAAAGCTATTATGACTAATTACACGATGATGTCCGAGTGTATGTATGTATGTATGTACGTACGCACGTACGTATGTAAATATCTATAACTTTTGAACGGATCAACCGCTTTTGATCGTCAAGGTGTCATTCGACGCAGTTTTTTAATATCTTGAAGCTGAAAAAAAATTGAGCTTGATCGGTAGGGCTTGTTCGGAGATATTCCAAAAATAAACTTTTTTCAAAAATGTTTTTTTTGGATAACTTTTTACGGGCTCGATGGATTAATTCCAAAATGGACTGGGCTCTGGAGATTCATAAGCCGCGTCGAATGCCACCTCAAACATCAAAATCGGTTAATTCTTTCAAGAGAAACCGTTGTCGAAAGAATTTAAAAAAAAAATTTTTTTTAGTATTTTGAAAATTTTTCAAAAATGACTTGATGAATCGATTTCAAAATTTAATCAGTTATAGAACTCAATGAAACGCGTCGACTGCCACCTTAAACGTCTCAATCGGTTTATTCGTTCGAGAGATATCGTTGTAGAAAAAATTGTAAAAAACGTTATTTTTTGAAAACAAAAGCATACAAAAGTATTTTCGAGCTCGAAAATGTATCTACTACAATTTTTCGAGCTCAAGGAGCTCGAAAGACGCGGGAAGTTTTGGGGCTGGCCCGCAGGGTCAACCGACAGACCGATTTTTTTTTCAGTAGACCACAATAATTATTGATTACAATTTAATAGAACATTTAATTTCTAGAAAAAATTCTTACGAGAGTTGAATACTATAGATGGAATTTTAATGTAAAGCTAATTATGAAAAATTTTCATAGCACAAATTTTTATTTACTCAAATTTTAAATTAGAATTTTGGCTGAGCTTCCTGGAATGACTATAAAAACTATTTGAAAAAATATAGAAAATTTTCGATAAATAAACTGTAAGTGACTTTTAGTTTAAATTTAATAGCTTAAACTAGATAGAAATTTCGTTTTTAATTGATGCATAGTTTAATGAAATAACTGAGTGGGTATCAAATGAAACCTTATGATCAATGGACTTGAGGCCGTCCATAAATTAAGTAACCTCGAGGGGGGGGGGGGGGAGGGGGGTCTAATTGGTTACGATCTGTCACGGGGTGGAAGGAGTTGGTCAAGTATAGTGTAATGGAACGCAAATCATTTTTGACATTCCGCGTAAGCTTTTTTTAACTTCCTGTAAAGAAAATTGACAATTTAAAAAAAAAAAAGAAAATTATCGGTTTTAGGCCGATTTTAGAAAATCGATATTTCATCAGATATCGCCATTTTCAAATTCTAGGGAGCTATTCTGATTATTTTCAGAGTGATAATTTATGGATAACGCTCTTTGAAAATATTTTTTATAATTCATTTTCATTAAATAAATTATTTTAAGAAATCTAAAGGCTCCTAAAGGTCGATTCTTTTTTCCACAACTATTGACTAACAAATTGCTATCAATTATCATGATTCTTTTGCTCAAAAACATTCTGTTTTTTGCCAAATAAGTGAAATTCATTTGAGAAAAAAAAAAAAAAAAAAAAATAGTATTACAGCCAAAATGTCGCCGTAACTAAAAAATTAAAGTAACAAGTCACGATTTCCTAATTAAAGTGAGCTAAATACCGCTAGAATTTTTTAACATTACAATATTATGATATTTAGTATGCACACTTACCTTGCAAGCTTAAATAAAAGCTTTATCCTGTTTGTTTCTCATTTTATTGTCCAACTTTTAATATTTATTTATTTTAAAAAAATAGTTTATAAAATTTTTTATCACGTGATCAAGATGAATTTAAAAATCTGACAGAAGTAAAAAATGAAAAAGAATAAAAAACAGTGAAATAAAATAAAAACGCGAGAATAAAAAAAGAAAGTATAATAAGAAAAGGGTAAAAATATTTAAGAGACGGTAATTTAACGAGACGCAAGGACTTTACTCTAAAACTGTAAGCTAACTGCTAATTTAAGGAGGTTAATTCCTTTGGAGACAAGTTGGCAGAGTTATGATGAAAATATTCATAGCATTATGCATTTATTACGCTTACCAAGAAAATACGGTAACTAATAAAAATTAAAAAGTATAATTTTTTTTATACTTAATATTTAACATTATTATTACTAATTTAAAACACACATTTTTTATTACTATCTTATTTCTTTAATTATTCAAAAAGTATGTGACTTAGGATGAAAAGTTTATAGAATTGTTTTTAGTAAATTTTACGCTTTACAATTTTATATCAGTACATTTTTATCGTAACTTTGATGGTTGATAAGATATTTTAGAAAGACTAGATGTAGTCATTTTATTCGATCAAAAAAAGAAAAAAAAAATCTGATATGCCCAAAATTTAGTAAGATGTGATTTCTGAGTTTACTTTTATAAAAAGTCAAATACACTTAACGAACTGTAAAAACTTGGTCAGTTTTTTTATTATATTTGAGACAGGTTATACCTGAGTAGACGAATAATTTGAAGGGTCTACAAGTTCCTTTTTCGAACTAATAAAAATGTATTGTTAAAAATGTTTTCAAAATTTTTATTATCAAGTTTTAGATTCAACAATTTTGGATTCAGCCATTTCCCAAAAACTGGCGGAGCGAAAAGGGGCTAGAAATGGAACGACAAAGCTGCATTTTTTCTGTTATTTTGAGTTACTGTTTTTGTTTTCTTCAATTACTCGATAAACTGGCAAGTGGGCGCCAAATTTTACTTGCTTTGAAAAATTGGAATGCGTAAATCTCAAACTAGTAATTTATTACTTGGGGACGAGATAATTACATAACAACTAGTTCACAATTGAATGTGACATAATGCGACTGATTATGGTGCTGCCGTTGTTGCCGTTTAGGTGGCACACCAGACTGAGTACGGTGCTAGGCACGATTAGTTCGGGTGCAACACCGTAACTACTCGTGTGCTACACTCGAACGGTTGCTGTTCATAACTTTCTAAGTGCGATTAAAGAAAATGTCAATAAATTTCAAAAGCACAAAACCTCAATATTTAAAATATATTGTCACACTCAAATGTAAGCGATGATGAAATATATTTATAAATTTGTTATTTACTGACCTTAATATTTAAATGCTATTTCCAGACAGTATGCTTGAAATATTTTAAAGATTTAAAAATATTGAGGTTTTGTGCTTTTAAAATTTGTTGACATTTTCTTTAACAGCACTTAGAAAGTTATAAACAGCAACCGTTCGAGTGTAGCACACGAGTAGTTACGGTGTTGCACCAGAATGATTCGTGAGCAGCACATAAGTAGTTACAGTGTTGCACCCGAACCAGTCGTGTCTGGCACCATACTCAGTATGGTGCGCCACCCGAACGACAACAACAGCAGCACCATCATCAGTCGTGTGCAGAACAATATTGATTCATGTGCATAGACGAATCAGTATTGTTCTGCATATGACTGATTAGGGTGCTGCCGTTCGGGTGTTGCACCAGACTGAGTCCGGTGATAGACACGATTGGTTAGTGTGCGCACCAGAACTAGTCGTGGCTTGCCCTTATTTTTTCTTGCACACGAACCAGTCGGGTTTCAATTTTTCCGTGTTTCCTTGGTTACTTGATTATCTTTTTCGCAAAAGGGTGTTGTCTGGGAAGAGAGATGGGAATGTACACGTGTGCTAACCTGAAATAAGTGAGGAAACAGCCCCTGTATGTATTGAACCGGGTAATTGTTTAGATGTATGGCTCCACACATTTTTCGAAGTTCCAAGTGCTTGCACATTAAAGATCTGTAATTAAACTTTTTCCACGTGTTCAGCTACACGGCGGATTGAATTTTCTGTATGAGTTTATGTCTCTAACACTCGATATCTATCCGAACCTTGTACCTAATGTGTACAAAATTGGTAAAAATATCACAAAATCATGTAGATTTTCAAAAATAAATTTTTTCTAATAATAATAATATAATTTATTTAAAGCCGTAAGATGGACGGTGGTGATAGAAAGGTCTACCTAAGAGTTACAAATAATTTTTGAACTCTTGTAATAGTGAAAATCAGCATATTTGTGTTATTTCAATATTTTTAAGGTGTACAACAGCTCACCTAACATTTTGTTACAAGCAGTTTAGACGGTATCTGCCTCCCCTTGCTAGTATAGTGTCTGGCTGAAGCCTACAACACTGTTTTACGCCGGCTCGTACTAGTGAGAGATGTAGTCTAAGGCAAAAGTGCGTTAACATAGCCTTACTGATGAGTCCGTTAACGTACTTAGGACGAAACTACACAAATTATGGCAAACAGGCATATACCTTAAGTTTTGGTGGTTGACTTAAGAGTCAATACATAGAATGAAAAGAAAAATATGCCAAATAGTGCAGTGCAGCACGGAACTGAAAAATCTCAAAGAAAAATCCAAAATATGAGCATTTTTATACCATAGGCATACACTTATACAATACCAACGCTTAATAAACACCTAATTAAGCAAATGTAATTTCAATCCGCCGACAAAGTCTTACGGTTGACATTGGTTTCAAAGCCATTGGTCTATTTTTTGATTTTTGCTCCTAAAAAACAGGTGGAGCCATGGATCTACACAATTACCTTGAACCGGCCTCCAGTTAACTTCATTACATTAATAAACCACTAGATAAACTACTTGCGAATTTTTTTAGCAGACTAATTGAAATCTGCAGAAAGTTCCATAAGATTGGTGTTTTGATAAGAAATGCACCCAATATCGAATTTATAAAATGAATTTAGGTAATAAGTGAAAACTTGACAGATGATTGTGAAAGATATATTCAATATCTTTTGCACAGCAATATGGTGATTGTTTGATATACTGAAGTTTACTAATCTAGCAATTACTGTATTTTCATCAGATACAGCCTCGGGAAAAAAAATTCTTTAAAAATTTAACAGCTTTCGAATTTCTTCAACAAGCTCTCGGAATTCTCCATCATCCTCCAACACTTAGGAATATCTCCCTCTAAACTTTTTTCTCCCACTCGTTTCAGTAATAAAAATTGTCAAGATCATTTAGTTACTTCTTAAACTTCTGGTTAATCACCGGTAAGACAACTAGAAAAATGAGCTGATGGGGATGAGTTAAATAAGGGGACGAGGAGAATAAGTAGGGATAAAAATACGTTTAAATGAGAGTAGAAGAAGATGAGAAAAAAAAATTGTTAAGTGTAAAGGGAATGAAAAAAACGACAGTTGAATTTGAAGAAAAAGGTAGTGTCAAGTTGAATAAAAAAATGTTTGAAATTAAAGATGAACCTTGAAAGTTTATAGGGGTGATTTTTTACACTCCCTGTCTCTATTATCAACCCTCTTGAGAGGTATATTAAATGTTAAATCACTTGGAAACGTTGGCTTAATTGTTCTGACTGTTATTAAGAGTACACACACCGTGTATTTTTATATTTACCTTTCAGCATTTTGTTCAATTTTAATCAATAAGAAGATTCATTAGCCGATAAATAAATAAAAAAAATTTACTTATAGATACTAGGTTGGTCCAAAAAAACCCAATTATTTTTTTACTGTCACAAATCAACCCGATACAAAATTTTTAAGTGGTCACTCAAGAAACGTAAATTCTACTAATGATTGAAATTATGGTTTTTAATTTCAAATTTTTTCTATTTTCCTAGCAGAAATACTGTCTATTTGTAAAATCAATGCTATGCTGAAAATTTTAGCTCAAAATATAGATTCTTAAACATCACCGAAGAACTTTAATTATAATTCACAGTATGTAACTATTACTTTGAATTGATTTTAGTATCTTTTCATAACTCAATTATTATCATTTCACTGAAAAACCCTTATTAAAAGAAACGATTTGAAACGATTAAAAAAAAATTTTTTTTTAATACGTTTTAATGCTTTTGAATTGCCTTGCTTATAGGCATTTAAGATTGCAAATCGTTTCGAATCGTTTCTTATAATCGAGAAACATAACAATTGAATTAAAGAAGAAAAAGTATGTGAATAATTGATTTTTATTTTGTCTCGGGTTTTATTTTTATACATTATGATAAAAAATCACGGTGACAAAATCAAGAAGCCTTAATATTAATATTCCAAGAGTGGCTCGAAAATGTCTAAAAGACAGTATTCGGAAACATTCAAAATTATTGAACGACTTTTTAATATTTAAATTTTGGGCTGAAATTTTCAGCATGGTCATGATTTTACAGATACAAACTAATGCTGCCACGAAACAGAAAAAATATAGAGAAAAAAAAAAAAAAAAAATTTTCAATCACTATTGGAATTTTTTCAATTTTAGAGTGACCCTTTAAAAATTTAGTATCCAGCTGATTTTGGAAGAGGATTCTTAAAATATCTTAAACCAACGAATTTTTATATAAATCTTTAAAAAAATAGTCGATTTTTTTGGGCCTTCCTAAACCCTATTTTAAAAAACTTTTTAATTTCTGAATGGGTGGGAGAGTAAAAAAATTATCATTCTGACAAAGATAGTGAACTGTTCATACAATTATCTGCTGGGAGTAACCGAATTCGAAAACTTCTATTGTTGAAAGATACATAATTTCTGATGAAGATAATAATAATAAAGTTTAAGATGCTGTGAGTATTATCATGGTAATTTGTTAGAAAGAAAGATTGTAATTGTATGGTTGTTATGGTGGTGAGTTTATAAAGGGATAAGATAATAAACTAAGGGGTTGAAATCTTGGTACTAGTCTAAAGTCTCAAGTTAAAGGTATATAGTATTATACATAATCTACGTAGGTTTCTACAAGATCTTGTGTTTTGGACATTGTCCATTGTCTTAGGTATTATTTATGCATCTAAATATGTCAACATGGCGGATATACACTTGTTCACATAAGATTAAATTTATAAGCTATATACCACGAGGCTTTGGGTACTGACTATTGTTGAAATTCTTTAATTATATACACGAAAAAAGGAGCTTGATGGGAGCTTGAAAGAAAATATTAAGATGCGTTAGCAACTTCACAAACTATTAAGTAAATTTCATTATGTTTGGTGTAGTAAATTTTTGTTTTTGTGTTGGTGTACAGTTTTTTTTTATGAGCTCACGTTAAAAATAAAACTTGATTTAGGCTCGCTTCACCTTATTTTCTTTTAAAGATCGATATGCCGAAGATTTTTTGATAAGATCTCGACTTTTTCGAGTTGAATTGATTTTTTTTCAACTTTTTGAACTTTTTTCATCTTAGCGTAAACATATTTTAACTTTGTATTTTTCGTACTTAGTTTCAACTTATTTGTCTTTACTTCGTGCACTATAGTCAATCACCTTACTTTTGACTTGCTAAACCAAGTAAAAAAAATCGGCTTATTGGTTGGCCCTGTGGGCCAGTCCCAAAACTTCCCGCTGTTTTCGCGCTCCGTGAGCTCAAAAACAGTGCTGTGAATACATTTTCTCGAAGAGCTCGAAGATCTCGAAAAGCTCGAAAATACGCTTGTATACCGTTGTTTTCGAAAAAACCGATTTTTAGCATTTTTTTCTCCCACGATATCTCTCGAACGAATTAACCGATTGAGATAGCTACACGAGATAAATATATAGTATTAATTAAATATCTTAGCTTTCACCACACGGAAAAAAATGAACTAAATAAATTGAGAACAACAAGTAATATAATGATAAAATGATCAGTAAATACTATCATTCTACATAGTAATTTTTTCATTTATGATTAAAACATGAATAATTACAGGATAAGTATAAAAATTTATTGTCTATGCAAGAAAAGTTACTATTTAAACTTTAAAAATCGTAACTGATACTTAGAAAATTGATGACACGGATTATAAAATTTATTATTTGGAATGTTAAAACCTTTTATATTGATACCCGGGTTCCGGGTTATAATTTTAAACACTAGTTTTTAAAGTTTATTTCTATCCGTAAATGGAATAAGTAATACATTATTGAAGTACAGTTGACTACCCGTCATTAGCCTTTTGAGTTTTGTACCAGATAGCTGTTTATAAGTCTCTGTTAAAATTCTCAAATTTATAAACTAAGTAAGGTACTCGCGGGTAATAAGGCTTGCCGGTAATAAGGCCTAAGTGACAGAAATAATATTTAAAATAACCGCCTGCGCTAAAGGCTACTTTAGTAGAAGGGTCTTACATAGAGATATTACGACACATTTATAGAGTCTCGATACCACTTTCTCTGTTTTCTATATTTCATCATCCATCATATGCTGTCGTTGTGCAGAAAATTATACAAAACAATCTAGTCTTCTGATTCTTAAAATGTATTGTCACTAAATTTAAGTGATGATCCATCTCTAATACCGATTTTATTAAGTATAGTTAAACTATTCTAGTTTGTTTAACCCGTAGGCCTTATAACCCTACACTGAGAAAATTAAATGATTGGAATTATCATCTAGTGATGGTAAAATTTTTACTATCAATCTGATAGTAATGAATATCATCTAGATGATTGTGTAAATCATCTAGATTGTAATGGTTACCATCTGGATGATAAGTATTACGATCATGGATGTTAACTCGAGTTAATTAGGATTATTATCCTAAATAGTTATATTTATAATTTCTGATGGTAACTGGTACCATCAGAAATTATAATAGTTACCATCAAAGATAATTAGAATAACAATTAATTCGATTATAATGAAACCATCATTTTACAAGGGTAAAAAAATACTAAATGTTAATAGGGGAGCCTGGGGCACGAAGGACCCTTTCAAAAATTAAGTAAAAAAGTTTTATTTTCATTTTCCGTCAAGTTATGACCTCTATATTGTTTTTATCATATTTTTAGGCCAATATGTGATATGTGGGATAAAATGGATCACTCTAAAATAAATTTTTTTTTTTCGTTTTCCGTCAAATTCTGACCTCTATAATGTTTCTATTATATTTCAGGTCAATATGTGATATGTGGGGCAAAATGAACCTCTCGAAAAACAAAATTGTAACGAAAAAATTATTTTTTTTATTTTCCGCCTAGTTAATTTTTTCGTTACAATTTTTTTTGAGTGGCCCATTTCGCCCCACCCCTCCGCCTCAAACACTTTTCACGTTAGAAATTTTGGGCGGCCCATTTTGCCCCCAAATATTTCGAGGCATCCAAAATTTCAGGGGGCCCATTTTGCCCTCCCTTCCCCTACTTTAAATTTATTGAATTTTCGATCAATTTTTTCATAATAATAATTACCATCCCTGATAGTAACTGTAATCATCCTGATGGTAACTGTAATCATTCTGATGGTAACTGTTATCATCCAATGATTGTTAATCCTATTAATAAAAATTATAACTCTAACTATCTTTGCATTTAAAATCGTTCTTATCATCCTAGATGATTGGGGCTAAAAATTTAGGATAATAAACACAATCATTTAATTTTCTCAGTGTACCGTAGTATAATAAGGCCTCTTCGTATGGTTTTTGTAAAAGTATAATTTTTTGTTTGTTTATTGTAAAAATTACCATTACTTCATTACATTTTATGGTTAATGTATTGAAATAAAGATTAATGATACATTTCGATGATTAAATGCAATATTTTCGATTCTATTCAAAATCCCCCTTAGCTAGGCCTTATTACCCGCCGGTACCTTATAGGGAAAAAGTAGACAAATTAATAATAATTTACTATCGATAGTTCGCGGAGAATAATTTAATAAATATTGAGTCAAATAAAATTCATTGAATTATCAACAAAATTATTATTATTAATATAACTGTAATTAGTACCATCACCTAATCGTTTTTACATTATAATTATTATTAGTGTAAAAAGATAAGTATTTATTTTAGTAATATAATTACTAAAAAAATCAAAGTCGTTACGTATATAACGTTTAAGATGATACAAAATAAAACAGGCCGATTAAGGGTAGTCGAGAACAAAACTAAACGCACGGTAGTGTGAAGACTGAAATTTAAAAACAAATTTCTCCTACGTTCTCAAAACCAGACTTAAGATGGGTAGTCTGTAATGTAATTGTTATGTCATTAGTATTTAACACGTAGATATGGTAATTATTTATAAATTGTAAATTTTGAATATTCGTTATTTTTTTTAGCATACTCCTTAATGTGGTATTAGTTGTTTCTTTTCTTTTTTCAGAATTATTATATCATTCATTAATATTGACGTTTACTACCCAAGGCAATATAAAAAATTAAGTGAATTTGATGCTCAAAAACTGATAACTAATTAATAGCTTTATAAATTTAACGAGAACATGACGTTAAAGGAATTGTTCATTAAATTTATTTCATTATAGATGATAAATATCACTGTTTCCAGAAATGGTATATGACGTAGAGATAAAAAAATCTGGGAAAAAAACTTCCATAACATGAGTGTTAATACATTTTCGAGCTCGAAAGAGTTACGTTTTATATTAAAATTGGGAATTTTAGAATCGAAAATAATTTATAAATGAGCGTTTTGTAAATATTTATCCACGATTATGCTCAATAGGGGAAAAAAGTATATTCAGGCAAAAAATCGATATAAGTGATCAATGTAAGGATTTAAATGAGTTCTGACTCATATCAAAGCGTTAATGCATGAAACATCCACGAAAAATATTGAAACCGGTGGTTTTTGAATTTTCTCTTTGACAATATTATTTAAACTGAAGAATGAGTTACATTGTACTATGAGGTGATCGAAAGAGACCATAACGACAAAGTGTTAATATGATTTTGAATACATTTAAGTGCATTATATTATGATTTATTTGGGAAAAATTATATATAATGTTTTTTTTTTAACTTTTCAAAGCCGATATCTTTGGAAATAATGAACCGATTTTTATGTTCGAGGTGGAAATCGGCGCGTTTTATTGAATTTCAGAGATATTCGTAAAAAACCGTTTTTTAGCATTTTTTCTTCGACGATATCTCTCGAACGAATCAGTCGATTAAGATGGTTGAGACGGCAATCGTCGCATCTTATAAAGTTCTTGAGCTGATTAGATTTCGAAGTCGATTTTTCAACTCGTTTCTGAGAAATCGAAGAGCTCGAAAATATATTCACAGTGATATTTTCAAGGTCCTTGAGCTCGAAAACAGCGCGAAGTTTTGGGGCTGGCGTGCAGGGCCAACCGACGCCCAGATTTTTTTATTTGTTTTTTTTTTACATTCTCAATTTTTTAAGCAAAAAGTTAAAAAAATATCTATTACTTTTAATATCTGTGTTCTAAAAAATTTCTGCTCACGAGAAATGTTTTTCTTGCTCTCCAGAAGAGAATATTTTTTTCTAATTATAATAATAATAATAATTATTATGATTATTAATTAAACTTACCCTGTCTACTTTATATACTTATCCTTATTATGCAACGTATTAAAAAAGACGCGGGCCAGCATAAGAAAAGTGTATATTCATACCAAAAAATAGTCAGGATGGAATAAAAAAATACATATATACGTAGTCTAGGGCTAATTAAAATTAGAGAAAATATTATTTTAAATTAACTTACAAAAATATGATTATGTATATACGTACACACCGTTCTTTTTTCAAGGGTCTCACATCTTTTCTTTATTTCCAGCCCTTTTCTTTTCATAATGTAGTCTTACATTACTCATAAAGTAAAAAATGTAAACACTAAATTAAATAAAAAAAAAATAATTTAATAATAATAACGGGATAAAAACTATGCTATGAAAAAATAAAGGGGTGAAATGGCCAAAAGTATATGCAGATATTTATGTACTCGAGCTTTTAATTATACTCCAAGTCTGCGGATAAAAATAATACCGCGTGTCTAATTAACATCGTTGCAGTATTTTGAGTACGTTATTTTTTAATTTTCATTTCGCTTTTTTTTTCGTTGAATATTTTTGTTCAAATTTCGGAATAATTTGAATGACGCTGGTAATCGAAATATTTTTGCGATGACTTTTTAGAAGAGGGTCTTCTTACATTTTTCGAAAGTACAAATGGTTTAATGGTAACTGCCAATAATTCATTTTTTTCTACGAGTTTAGTCACATAGTGAATATCTTTACTAGAATTCTGTTAATTACATTAGATACTCATGCAAACCTTGCACTCGAAGTGTTAAAAATTGTAGAAAGTAACAAGAAATCGCAAAAATTTTTCAAAACAAATTTTCATAAAAAAATATGGAAAACGGTGGCTCCGCGGGCGAACTCTGAAATTTCCTGATTTTCGAGTCTTTCGATCTCGAAAAAAGTTATGTTTCATGTTAGTTTCCAATTCAAGATATTTAAAATAATCAATAAAAAACACTTTTTTGACAAGTGCCTTTGATACGAAATCCATGGGCCAGTAATCGAATATTACTGGCCCATTAATGTAATTCGATCATCGGCCAACCAAGGTTACCTATTGATCGGCCAAACATTAGCTGAATGACTGGCCAAGTGTATCACTGGCGATTTCGATACAAGATCCTTGGGCCACTCATCAACCATTAATGGCCTAATACTGGTATTTTGATCATCAGCCAATGATTGCAAGCCATTAATAGGCCAGTCATCGAAATTGTTGTATGCCTAGCGGTTCCTACACGGATTATTATGGCGCAGTATATTACTTAAGTTTAGGTGGTTGACTTGATAATCAATATATAGAAAAATGAATAGATTACAGCAAGTAATGCGTGTTTGCAACGAACCCTGAACTCTTAGCCGGAATAGAAATTAAGCATATGTTATTCTTTGCGAATAACGTTGTGGTATTGATGCTTGAAAAAGATCTTATTTACCAAAAGTATCTTCAATCCATCGACACGTAGTCTAAGTTTGTTACAGACAACCGTCAGGGATTGGGGAAAAAATTCTCAGAAAAGTCCTAGATGTTGACTTCTTCTTAAACTTAGTTCTCGGTACACGTTCTATATGTGTGCGTTACGTATAGAAATCATCGCAAGTCACTCGTTATAAGCGGAGATTGAAAATACATTAAAAAGATCATCGATCAATGACATGTTCTGTACAGATCAAAGTTAATCAGACGCAAATGTTATTGAATTGGAATTCAATATTTTAATGAAGATTTATTACTGTGAGTCATTAGTCTTAAACAAACAAGAGTGATGCTTATAACGAGCGTCAAGACATAAAATTTGAGCGTCGAAAAGATTAAGGGAGCTTTAAAGTAGTATCAAAAAACGCGATAGGGAAAGTTGCTTACTACGGCATCGCTTAGAACGAACGTAGACTGTATCTAATCGTCATTTGAATTAAAATAATTCCGGCTACAAAGAAAAAAAAACTACATCTTCTCGAATCTCAAAATTTGAAGGTTCTGATTAATTTATTGATTTTATTATTTTATTTGTCATCGAACACGGGAAACAAAAAAAAAAGTTTATTTGTTATGGAAAGTTTTCCATTGGCCGTACTGTCCGGGCTCATCAACTAGCTTCAGCTTTTTCTACAAACCATAATTCAGTATTTTTAAACAAAAAAAATTTCGTTTGTCTAAAAAATACTGTCTTATTGTGCCTCAGTATTTTTAACTTCCCGCTAAGAAAATTGCAAATTTTCAAAAATTCGGGAAGTTATTGGTTTCAGTCCGATTTGTGAAAATCGAAATTCCAACAGATGTCGACGTTTTGAGGTCCTAGAAAGCTATTCTGACTAATTTCACGATGATGTCCGAGTGTATGTATGTATGTATGTATGTATGTACGTACATATGTAAATATCTATAACTTTTGAACGGATCAACCGATTTTGATCGTCAAGGTGTCATTCGACGCAGTTTTTTAATATCTTGAAGCTGAAAAAAAATTGAGTTTGATCGGCAGGGCTCGTTCGGAGATATTCCAAAAATAAACTTTTTTCAAAAATGTTTTTTTTGGATAACTTTTTACGGGCTCGATGGATTAATTCCAAAATGGACTGGGCTCTGGAGATTTATAAGCCGCGTCGAATGCCACCTCAAACATCAAAATCGGTTAATTCTTTCAAGAGAAACCGTTGTCGAAAGAATTAAAAAAAAAAAAATTTTTTTAGTATTTTGAAAATTTCTCAAAAATGACTCGATGAATCAATTTCAAAATTTGATCAGTTATAGAACTCAATGAAACGCGTCGACTGTCACCTTAAACGTCTCAATCGGTTTATTCGTTCGAGAGATATCGTTGTAGAAAAAATTATAAAAAATGGTATTTTTTGAAAACAAAAGCATACAAAAGTATTTTCGAGCTCGAAGAGCTCGAAAATGTATCTACTACAATTTTTCGAGCTCAAGGAGCTCGAAATACGCGGGAAGTTTTGGGGCTGGCCCGCAGGGTCAACCGACAGACCGATTTTTTCTCTACCTTTCCTTATTATGACAACGAAAAATCGTGAAATTATTATTTCAGTTAAAACAATTATAGTCTCTTGAGCTTTAAAAAAGTGATTTCTTTGCTAGACATTTTGTAGTACAATACAACTCGTTATTAAACTCCATACCATAAAATTCGTCCTCTTAATTTCTTAAAAAATATCGAAAACGCTTCCCCCATCAATCGTCTTGTTTACGTTTTGCGCACATTGCTTTCATATATAAAAATTTTGTCAAGCACTCACATTAGTTATAAATTTATTCAAAACTTTATTTAATTACATAAACGGAAAAAAAAATATTGTGCTCATCACTCAACGGTATCGTGATATTCACTCTCTTCGGTTGGTTATACGTTGTATACGGAAAGTCTTGGTCTATCGGATCGTGATTATCGCTATCCAGGCGGATCCCGAAATCATAAGATCGTTTTCCTATAGTAACGATCCGTTCTGTTATAATAATGTCAAATGCCCATAAAAATTTGAGGTTAAAATAGATGAATTTTTAACATTAACTTCATTACAATATTTTTTTAGTTGGAATTAATAATTACATGTTAATAATTATAATAAGCGCAATAAAAAATTATTATTTAATATGAAGAAATGTAATCAAGTAATAGAATATACGTAAGTAATTGATGTAAATTTTTTATTAAATAATTTGGTTATGAGTGGTGGCGCTTGAGAAGTAGATCGCGATAATCACGATCCGTTTTGGTAGGATATGGATACGTTAACTAACGACCACTATATATTTAAGTATATTCACAATCCGTAGGATCATTATAATAAGTATCTAGTGTTTCATTCATATTGATATATATATCGTGAAAATCAAGTAACAATTTAGTACTAATCACGATACAACTGTCGCTCTCCGTTGGTGAGCGATAAGCGCAATATTTTTTTTTCCGTGTAGAACAAATCTTTTTTTTTACAAAAAAAAACATCGATAGTCTTTGATCGAGGTTCAGATGCAAAACCACCAAGCATGATAGTGCAAGAACCCAAATTAGAAGCATTCTTCCCCTATTATCCCGAGTCAGTCTTATAATGAGGTTGGGCTGTAGTTGTTGCATTGAATATACGTGAAACACATAGCGTGTCTTATTTTGAGGCAAGGAACTAATCCTTTACTCGAGTGATGGATCTCGTCAATGCGGTAAACAAGCAGAGCATAAAATATTGAAGAGTGAATAATTAATAATAATTCATATTTACATCAATTTCTAGATTTTATGAAATAATTGGTGTACACTGAATCAGTTAGATGAAAAAATTGTTCTGACTGAATAGGTTCTATGGATTGGAGGGTGCGACTAGTAGAGAAAAATATGTTGGATTCGACGGGGCTTACGCGTTGATCTATTCGCGCCTAATTATGGCGCCTTTGTTCTGATCATTATAAATTTCAATTTCAGATGGAATTGACTTCCAACTTCAAATTCTGACATCTTACAACACAATGCTTAATTTTAACTGATTGTTACATTGTACTGTGTTCAAGCTTCTGCTAATTTTAAGTTCAGACTCTCTTCTAGGCTCAAAATCTTGAGTTTATACAGATAGAAATTGAGAGGTAATACGTTCGAGTAGGAGGTCGTGGTTCAACTTCTTTATCGAAAGAGTGAAGACGATAATAAAATTTTGCGTTTCAAGATTGTGCTCTTGACAAGCTTCTCTTAATTTGAACAGAAGAAATTTTGCCTTGTAGGAGTTGAATGGTAGTCAATAAGGAGGCAATAAGTTCGAGCGCATCCGGTATCATGCGGAAAGAGGCGAAAGGCATGAAATTTAATGGATTATTCAGTGTAAGGTAAAGGGAGAAGGGCAAAGGACGAAGGGTAAAAGGAAATAATTGTATGTCCAGAGTTGAAATGGATTCATGTATCATTTTTACTTGACCTCAAGGTTGCAACTTGCTGGTCTTAATTAACTGGGAATATACTTCTATGATTTCGTAAATGAATAATTCCCGTTTGGCGATACAGGAGAGCGGTGACTAGATGGAATGAGGCAGCGTGAGAAAAATAAAGTAATGAAGAAAATAAATAAGGATTGAATAAAAAAGACGCATTAAGTGTATAACCAGCCGACGGACGTCCAGGTGATCGGGTAAGTTATTAATATTTAATATCCCCGTAATAAATTTATAAATTGGCAAGATGAACTTTCAGATATGGATACTAATTTATGGATTTATTACTTGATCTCGAGATGGAGTTACGTCGCTCTTATTTACTCGGGGTGATGGTTGGGTGATTCAGTAAATGAGTAGTTCATTCTCGTATTCGGTCGTTAAAGAGACAGTAACTACGATAGAATGAAGTCAATATATCTAGAATGAGGAAATGGTAAACATAAGAGAGTTAAAATATTAAAAGGCGTTTTTAGAAACTTCAAAAGATAGGATTAAGAACAAATAAAAATGCCACTGATAATAAAATGGGTAATTGTTAAGTTAATGTCGTTATTAGAATAAATGAATTATGAGGTTTTTAATTAGGTTTTTAGAATGGGTCGAGTTACTTGTGATTACCTGAGATGAAGATGCGGTGAAGCCACAGGTAAGTGAATTTAAGTAAGTAAATACCACTATGCAAAGTTTAGAGTAGATAGGAATATATATCACTGAACGTAATACGTAAGGCGGTCCAAAAAAAACGAAAATTTTTTTTCGAGTCTCATAAAAATTTGTTGGTTTAGTATATATTAATAACCCTCTCCACAAATCCTAGACAAAGAATTTTTTAGGGCTCGCACACGAATTTCGAAAATTCCAATAAGGATTGAAATCCTGATTTTCATTTTCTAAATTTTTATATTTCATGTGACAGTAATATTCGATATTTGTAAAACCGTTAATATGCTAACAATTTTAGCCCAAAATTAAAATATTTGATCGTCATTCAAGAATTTCGAATGTTTCCGAGTACTGCCTTTTGGACGTTATTGAACGACCCTTGAATAATAATATTTTTCAGTAAATATTAATACTTCGATTTTTCTCCATCAATTGGTGTCGTAATAAATAAAAATAGCACACGAGGCATAGAAAAAGTTAGATAGTTACATATTTTTTCTTATTTGTTTTAATTATTAGGTTTTTTGGTTTTCAAATCTTTTCCAATTTTATTGTTTAAGAATGTCTTATATATTTTCGGTTATGCAAAAGTTATATTTCAATGAAATGATGAAATTAGTTTGATTAGTTACATATTATGAACTAATATTCAAAATTTTTGAGCAAAGTCTAAAAATCTATATTTTGAGTTTAAATTTGCAGCATGATATCGATTTTACAGATAGAAAATATCGTTGCCACGAGAAAAAAAAAGTCAAATAAAAAGTTCGAATTTCGGATATTTTTTTAATTTTCGAAATTTATACATTAATTATTATTATTATTATTATTATTATTATTATTATTAATGTTGAAAAATGATTGTTTTACTTTTGAAATATTCACAAAGTCGGGTATCTTCAAATGGTTTATTCCTTCCAATTTGTTGATTTTTTTTCTTTTTTTCTTTTTCTATTACTTTTTTGTTACAGGCTATTTCTACAGATACTTTATCGATTTTTCGTTCTTCAAAAAAACAAGAATAGTCCATTTTTTTTTAACACTATTAAATATATTGCAATAAAGAAAAGTAGCTCCTCTTATTTACAGAGCGATAAAATTTTGTTGTCTATATATTACTTAATGATTTTTACAGCATATAAGTTGGAGGATGGTATTGTTTTCTCTTCTTTCGTTTAAATTTTGTTTATTAAAACTTTCGAAAGATGGCATCACTAAATTTCCTTTTTAGTCAATGCTTGTAAAAATAAATCAAGAGATGGCGCTGTTTTATCTGTTTTTATAGAGCCTTCATAAGATTAAACTGAGAGATGGCGTTACTTTGTCTACTTTTAGTTGATCTTTATAAAGTCGACTACCCGTCATAAGCCTCTTCTACTCAATCAGCAGTTACTGAACAACTTCTCCCACTTAATCACTCTTTTACGTTTCGTATCAGACAGCCCATTATAAGCTTCAATTAAAATCGTCAAAATTATAAATTAAGAATAGAAAAAAATAAACAAATTAATGATAAAAATTTACTATCTATTCTTCGCGGGGTATAATGGAATCAATATGAAGAGTAGTATAATTCATCGCTCATAATTATAATCATAAATTACATTTAAAACTTCTGTTACAACTGAAAAGTTTGATTGGTCATTATTCTCATCACTTAAATTATTATGATCATTACTGTAATTGATACCGTCAACATTATATTTATTTGCATTATAATTATTATTAGTGTAAAAAAATAAATATTTATTTCAGCACTATAAGCACCAAAAAAATTGGGATTGTGACGTATATAACAGAGTGTGAATATAACGTTTAAAATCATATAAAATAAAGCAGACTTATAACGGGTAGGCAAGAATAAAACTAAACACGCGGTAGTGGGGAGACTGAATTTTCGAAAATTTCCCCTACGACCTCTCGACCAGGGACATAATTTGGAATAACGTTAGGTACATTTTAGCAAAATACTGAGCAAATCATGTGAATCTTTCATAAACAACGTCGATATAAAATTACAAAAACTTTTAATAAAAACAAATTCGGTTACTAAAAAAAATTAAGAAATTATTCAATATTACTTAATTACATTAACTAATTAAATTATTATAGTAATGTAATTAAATTTTTAATTTATTTAAAATAAAAATGTGGACTCAATATCTTTTTACTGTGCTAGTGCGAGAAAAAGAGAGTGAGTAGTATTCATTCCTTAGGGTGCAAAGGAAGAACACCTATAAGTGAATCCAAGATAAAACTTTTTTGGCTTAAGACTTTAGTAATTTTGGTTTGAGATTTTTCATGTAATTAGTCAGAGAAAGTAGTACTCAAACCAAGAGTTTCAATTTTTTAAACCAACTACCTTTATTTTTAGTCCAAGTTCGTACGGTTTATTATTTCAAAACACCATAGCTCTTTAATTAAGTGTATAGTTTTCTTTAACCAAATATTTTCATTTCTTAGTTCAAATAAGCACTATACTTAGATAAAGAAGAATTTTTACTATCACAAGAAAAGCAAAATTTTGAAAACAAGTTAATTCTATTATTGGACCAAGTATAAAATGAGTATTGGCTTAAGGAAGTTGTTCTTAGTTCAAGATTTAAAATTGAGCCAAGATTTTTTTTTCTGCGCACTTTTTCCTTTTTAAGTTTAAAAGTTTTAGAGGTATAAAAAAAAATACGGTTAGAATTAATTAACTAATTAAACTGATAATTTAATATGCTAGTTTATATATATTTTATTATTAATCAATATCCTAGTATTTTATAAAAATTATTGACGCGGAAAGATTTAAGGAATCTTAAGAAAAGAGAAAATATAGACACGACCCTCAATAAAATTTACCGAGATAATACGCAATCATTGCGAAATGGAAATGAAAATCAGATGAATTCGTAACGATGTCGTTTATTATTTTAATTTTACGGTAAAAGCATCTACCTTCATCATCAGCCAGCGTTATAAAATAACTCAACGTTCATAAGATTTCAAATTAGCTTTATATTAGTAAGAATAATTACAACATGCATTTTAGTAATTTAATAAGAAATAAAAAAAATTACACAGAAAAAAAGGTTGGTGGCCCAAGATAATTTTTGTCTTCATTTTTTTTAATCTTGGGCTGAGTAATTGCGTTTTTTTTAATCCGAAAACATTTTCTTCGACTAATAGTATGAAAATATTGTATCAAGAATAATTCAATTTTAATTCAAGTTAAATAATCTCGCTTTAAGAATATTTATTTTAAATCAAGTGTATTTTGTTTCTAACCATGTAAAAAAAACTATGAAAACAAGATGCTTGTTTGTCTTAGTTGGTGAGTATAGTAAATTGTCACAATATATGCCGACATCTCAAACCAAGAACTTTTTTTGCGTACCAGAAGAATAGTTACTCTCAGTTTGAGAAAACTATATTATCGACTCAAGACAACGGTCTATTGAACGATTTCGAGCGACCCTTGAATATTAATAATAAAGCTTTTCAATTTTATCACCATCAATTTGCATTACAATGAATGAAAATATAACCCGAGAAACAGAAATAATAAGTTATTTACATACTTTTTTATTTTTTAATTCAGTTTTTAGGTTTTTTCGGTTATTCAAAAATTACCAAATTTTATTGTTTAAGATTGTCCTGTATATTTTTGGTTATGCAAAAGTTATATTTTAGTGAAATGACAATAATTGAGCAATAAAAAAATACAAAAACCAATTCAAAGGATTAGTTACATACTATCAGTTAATATTCAAAATTCTTGAGCGCCGTGTAAATATTTAAATTTCGAGCTGAAATTTTCCGTATAGACATGATTTTACAAGTGTAAACTATTACTGCCGCGGGAAAGAAAAAATTTAGAAGTAAAAAATCCGAATTTTAAACATTTTTGATATTTTCAAAATTCGTGAGCGACCTCTTGAAAATTTTTTATCGAGCTGATTTTTGGAGAGGCTTCTTAAAACATCGTAAGCCAACAAATTTTTATACGAGACTCGAAAGAAAAATAGTCGATTTTTTTGGGTTACCCTAATATATATCAACCTATATAATTATATCTGATTGTATAAAATTGTTTTTCCCTTCCCTTCCCATATGGATTTGAGATGATTCAGATTTTCATGGGAACCCACACTGTAAAAAATAATTTGAAAATTACAATACAAAAGGTATTGAATTTTCATAACTAGATATTTGAATTGTATTTTCAATAAAAAAAGCTTCAAATTTAATGTACGTAATTTAATAATCAAACTGGTATTTAAAATTAAGAAAAAAAATCTGGGCGTCGGTTGGCCCTGCGGGCCAGCCCCAAAACTTCCCGCTGTTTTCGACCTCAAAGAGCTCGAAAACATTGGTGTAGATATATTTTCGAGCTCTTCGAGCTCGAAAATGCTATCATATGCGATTGATTTTTTACGATCTTCTCAAGCTCTAACAAGTTGCCTGTTATGCTAAAGTTTGAAAATTTAAGAATCAAGAATTGTTCATGAAGCGGTTTTTAAAATTTAATCTCTGATTATATTCAATAAAATAGGGGTATTCAAGCAGAAATCAATGCCAGGGATTCAAATCAAGATTTAAATGAGTTTTGACTCATGTGAGAAACAATCAAATATGAAATATCCGAGAAAAATATTAAAAACTACGTTTTATCGATTTCATTGTTGTTAGTATGATTTAAACTAAAAATCAAGTTCGATGACGTAATGTATCGAAAGTACCCATATGAAAGATGAGTTGGTATGACTTCAGACACATTTTAGTAGGTTATATTATGATTTATCCGGGAAAAATAACATAAAATGTTATTTTTTTAACTTTTCAATGCCGATATCTTTCGAACTAATTGATCGATTTTGACGTTTGAGGCGGCAATCGGCGCGTTTTATTGAATTCTAGAGCTGATTAAAATTTGGAATCGATTGCGTCAGTCGTTTCGAAAATATTTAGAAAAAACCGTTTTTCACCATTTTCTTCTCCCGCGATAACTCTCGAACGAATTATCCGATTTTGATGTTTGAGGTGGCAATCGACGCGTTTTTTTTGAGTACTAGAGCTGATGAGATTTTGAAGTCGATCGTATGAGTCGTTTCTGAGAAATCAATAAAAAACTAAAAAAAAAAAATTTTTTTTTTTCGTTATTCGCAGATATTTTCGAGTCTATTCGATCAAATGATCTGAAATTTTCAGGAAAGTTGATGGCCAACAAGCTCTTTCAATCGCCACCTTAAACATCCAAATCGGTTTATTAGTTCAAAAGTTACAAAGAGTTTACATACATACACACACACACACACACACACATACATACACACACTCGGACATCATTCCGAAAATAGTCAGAATAGCTTCCTAGGACCTGAAAACGTCGACATCTGATGAAAACTCGATTTTCGAAAATCGGGGTGAAAACAATAACTTCCCGAAATTTTCGAAAATCGTCGATTTTCTTAGCGGGAAGTTAAAAATATGAATTTGAATAAACGTACTTAAAATTTATACTTATTCTTTAAATTTTCAAAGCACGCATTGAAAATTCTAAGACACATTGAATTTTAATAATTCCATTTGAAATTTCATAATATTTATTTGAAAATTCAAATACTTGTATATGAAATTGCTGCGCGTGACGTGCTGCGCGTTCAGTAATCAAGGATTGTGTTTTAATACTAATTAGTTAAATATATAATAAATTTGAGTAATGTGAGCGGTGTACATCAGACTTTATTGTTGTAAAGTTTTTATTTCCTCGATAATATAAAGTAAATAAAACTTGTGACTGAACTGAACATCATTGATAGTATATGTATTGTATACAGTATTAAATGTGATATAGCATAATGCTAATAAACATAATATAGTTTTATAGTGATTTAAATATTAAAATGTGCTATAACTGTAAAATATTTATTTAACTTCTACTTTTTTAAATGTTTAAGAAAAAAAATATAATTACCCGCTATATTAAATATATTATAACAATGGTTAATAAAAAAAAAAAAATTTATAATGTTGTTTATAAGAAATTGATGACAGCTTACAAAATTTTGAAGTTTTATCAATAAACATTTTGTTACTTAACATACCTAATACACGGAAAGAAAATTATGGGAATGGTTCCTATAATTTTATGAAATTTCATCCTATACCAGTATAGGAATGACGACCAACAATTATAGGAACACGTCCTATAATTATAGGAATATTACCCATAATTATAGGAATAGTTCATATAATTATAGGAATGATACCTATACCATTATGGGAATGGTTCCTATAATTATAGGAATAGTTACTATAAATTATAGGAACCATTCCTATAATATTATAGGAATGGTTACTATACTATTATAGAAATGGTTACTATACTATTATAGGAATGGTTACTATACTATTATAGGAATGGTTACTATACTATTATAGTAACCATTACTATAATAGTATAGTAACCATTCCTATAATAGTATAGTAACCATTCCTATAATATTATGAAAATATCAATTTTCAAAAAAGTCTGGAAACCACTTTTACAGTACACAAAAGTATTATTAAACATAAAAACAAATATTTAAACATTGAAAAAAAAAAAAAAAATTTTAAATATCACAAATAAATTAGAGGGTCTTTTCGGCGGCCATATTGGATTGAAGCTTTTTCGACTTGTGTGGGGCTTAAAAAAAACACTCTGCACGAAAGTCCAGATTGTTTTAATTTGAATTGCAATTTTTAAAAATATATAAGTGATAGGGGTAGGTCGTAGAGGGGTGTTCCGGAGGCTATATTGGATTGAAACTTTTTTGACTAGCGTGGGGTCTCAAAAAAACACTCCACACAAAAATCCACATTTTTCTAATCATAAAAGTATTTTTAAAAAAAAAATATATTTTTAGTTGCACGAACGTTCGTAACTTCAGGGACATAAAAAAAATTCGTGTTTGGCAAAAATCATCAAAATTTTTCAACTGAAATTTTTTCAGCATAGAACATTCAAGAAAATTCAAATTTTAAAAATAAAAATTTATATTTCGATAAAATCTCAAATTCGGGTAAAATCTCGAAAAGTTCATATAAGTTTTAATTTAACATGATACTGAAGTAAGCCGATGTCTTATAATTTTTGGATTTTTTTTAACATTAAAATTTCTACACTATTTTGCAAAAAAAAAAATTTTATTATATTATAGGCACCATTCCTATACTATTATAGTAACCATTCCTATAATAGTATAGTAACCATTCCTATAATATTATAGGAATGGTTCCTATAATATTATAGTAACCATTCCTATACTATTATAGTAACCATTCCTATAATAGTATAGCAACCATTCCTATAATGGTATAGTAACCATTCCTATAATAGTACAGTAACCATTCCTATAATATTATAGGAATGGTTCCTATAATATTATAGTAACCATTCCTATACTATTATAGTAACCATTCCTATAATAGTATAGCAACCATTCCTATAATGGTATAGTAACCATTCCTATAATAGTACAGTAACCATTCCTATAATATTATAGGAATGGTTCCTATAATATTATAGTAACCATTCCTATACTATTATAGTAACCATTCCTATAATAGTATAGCAACCATTCCTATAATGGTATAGTAACCATTCCTATAATAGTACAGTAACCATTCCTATAATATTATAGGAATGGTTCCTATAATATTATAGTAACCATTCCTATACTATTATAGTAATTATTCCTATAATAGTATAGTAACCATTCCTATAATGGTATAGTAACCATTCCTATAAATTATAGGAACCATTCCTATAATATTATAGGAATGGTTCCTATAATATTATAGGAATGGTTACTATACTATTATAGGAATGGTTACTATAATAGTATAGGAATGGTTCCCATAATGGTATAGGGGTGGTTCCTATAATATATAGGAACCATTCCTATAATAGTATAGGTACAATTCCTATACCATTATAGGAACCATTCCTATAATGCATAGGAATACTCCCTATAATTTTCTTTCCGTGTAGTCTTTAATTTCCATGTAACCATAGGGGAGAGTGGGGTCAATTGAACCAAGGGGCAATTGAACCAGTAAGCTTAAAAAATCGAAAAAAATATAAAAATGAATCGCCCTCTTGGAATTATATTTTAATACACTAAACCTTAGTCTGATCAAAATTTCGAACCAATATGATGATTTAATTTTAAAAAATTCAAGTTTTTGTGTTTTTAGGTATCTAAACCTTGATTTTAGCTCTTGGTAAATTGTTTAATAATTTTTTAATTTTCAAATGAAATCTTAAATTTTTTTTGGTAATACCTTCTTACATATATTAGTCATAAATTTCTAGCTTTACTTCTCGTAAAATAGTTCTTGAATATTTTTTTTAAACTAATTATTTCAATAAAATTATATGGGGTCAATTGAACCAGTACTCTGGGGGACGGCTGAACCACACGAATCACACTGTGAGCATCAGACATGCGCGCGCATCTTGACAGAATGTGAAAACAAGCTAAACTAACCAAGAAAAAAAATAATTATATTGACAGAAGTTTTAAAAGTGATTGTTATAACATATAATACTATAAAAAATAATAAATATGATTAGAAGTGTTGCAATTTTAGTTTCAAGTTGTAATGAATAGTAAAATATTCATTAAAGTCATTCATTTGTGGTTCTAATACTCATGGTTCAATTGTCCCCGAGTAGTGGTTCAATTGCCCCCGCAAAGGGGACGATTGAACCATTTGATGCAGTTGTACAATTTCGTATTTATTGAAAATTTTCATCATTCGTTAAGTTATGTGCTTGTGAGAAATGATAGTCTGTATAATAAGTTATAATTTTGTAAAATAAAAAGTTATCATTTTGCTTTTATTCATATAAAAAAAAAAATGTCAAAGTATTTTTGGTTCAATTGACCCCACTCTCCCCTACACTGTTAAAAAAATTTTTTGAATTTTCAAAACATTCTATATAACGCAATAAACACATACAATTGTGTTTAAAATTTCATTGTAACGATCGTATAGAATTTAAAATACTCGCTTTTGAATTTTTAAATAAACGCTTCAGATTTTCATATACATATATATGGAAATTAAAAAGAGAGTATTTGAAAATTCAAAACGAAGTATTTGAAAATCCAAAGTGTTGATTTGAAAATTCAAAAGCATGTTTTTTAAATTCTATATGAAATTAGTAATGAAATTTCAAGCACAAATGTATGTGTTTATTGCGTTATATACAATGTTTTGAAAATTCAAACAATTTTTTTAACAGTGCAGAGCGGAAAGTACGACGGGCCCAGGCTTGTCCCTAGTATGTATGACCTTGGGCCAAGCTTGTAAACCAACCTTGGCCTAGTTTTGGTAGAAGTCTGGAATGATAACACAGTGCCAGTCCTGATTGCTAGACCTAGCCCTTACATCGACGAAACAAATAAATTTATTTTAAAAAAAATTTTATCATTATTAACCTCGTAGAGTTCGTGATCAGTAACGTTTAAAGTATCTGAAGGAGGTAAACGATGTGAAAAAAACTCAGTAAAAATCCTGCTGGGCTCTGGGCGCAAATTGCCGTCCTTCTGATTGCTAGGTCTGAACGTTAGCTACTGGATGAGCCTACTAATGTTGAACTGATACATTAATATGATCTACTTATTAAACCATAGGTATAGCCAAACTTGGGTAATCCAACCTTGGCCCAAATCTGGGTTGTCATTGGACGGCCAAGGCTAGGGTACCCAGTTCTGGCCCAGACTCGGGTAATGATTGGGATGGCCAGGAGTGAGTACCCAATCTTGAGCCGAGCATGGGCCAATGTAGGTGTACCAAAGCTAGCTTCCCCAGTGCTGGGCCAAGTAGGGCCGCGTCGTTCAACTCTGGCAGCTCCTGCATGGGAAATTACGTAGGAATTAGTGTAAGAATTTATGCTGGATTCCTATAGGAAACCATGAAGAAATCCATGTAAATACGCCATATGGGAATCCACATGGCAATCTTAGCTAAATTCCCACGTCCATTATTTCTATTGAATAATAACATTAATATTCATAACTAAAGAAACACTTTTTTACATAAAAAAAATTAACATAATAATTTATTAAAATAGTCATTTTACAAAAAATAAATTAAATACCTAATAATTGATATTTTTACAGATTCCTGTTTAATAATTTAGTCTTAAATATTTCATGTCATGAATAATTTTTTGCATAACAACATTAATTTTGTATGATAATTAGATTTCTATGAAACTACTGAACCAGAAAAATATTTGATTTTCGTACTATCTATTAGAGTTTTTAAGTATTTCATTTTTCTGGGGCAATCAATTGATCATGGAATAAAAATTTTGAAAACAGCTGATACAGCTTGTGATGGAAGATACATTTGATTGTTATTAATATATCTTTTACTGCCTCCATTCAATAAAAATCAACATACTGTGCCTCATTAGCGAGGTTGGATGCGAAACCTACAACACTATCAACAACATCTGCTTGATGGTCCATGATATCCAATGGATCAACGATAGGTGAAAATTTTTCTTTCATGTCCTTGACAAATGATGAAAAACTGAATGGTGCAGCAAGTCCCTGGACAATTACATTAGAAAATTTAAAAATATTGATAGTTAATTAAAATATTTGATAATTTCTTGAGATTTTGTGATTAATATAGTCGAGTCGCGTTATGAACTCGCCTCAAAGGCTGAAGGGGAATATAATTCTAAGAATTCCTATACTCCCACTTCTGCTCAGCAGTCGAATGCCATCACACTTCCCCTATTTTACAAGCATAAGAGTGTGTGCGTGATTATTTTCATAGTCATAGAGGCGGAATGTCTTCAATATAAATATGAGTCGTCGAACTCATAATGAGCGGACGGAAAAAATTCTTAAAAATTTCGATAGTAATTAGCAAACAAATTTTATTAATTATATAGATATTTTATAGTTATCAAAAACTACACTGAGATAACAATTTATTTGAGACAAAGATATGGTTCATTTGAATGAAATAATGATTTGTTTATAGTTAACAAATCTGTATTTGACAGCGCCACTAGCCGTAGTGGATTTTTTTTCAACCAAGATTTGTTAACTATAACCAAATATATATTTGAATGAAATGAATAATTTTGTTCAGTCAAATAAATCTATTTAGTTGGCTCAAATAAATTGTTCTCTCAATGTATATTTCTGGATATTAAAATATTAAGTAAATTAAAAAAAAATTTTTTGGCTAAAAAGACAAGTTAAGCTAGATTTGGAACAAACAAAATGCGCTGACTAAAAGTTATTTTTTCAAGTCGTTTAATTATGATACATTTCTTTGCTTGATATTTTTTTTTTAACTAAAAATTTGAACACAAATTGAAACTGCACTCAGAAATATATTTATATTGTTCAGTTGAATTCCTTAATAGCAAAAATAATCAATCTCTTGTTGAAATAAAATAAAAGTTTCAAAAAAATATTAAACATTTCGCAGACAAATTATCGATGAAAATAGTAAAAATAATGAACAAATAATATTTCAAAATAATGAATTTTTTCTGTAAATGTTTGAGTAATTGACAATATTTCTCAAATATTTGAATTTTAAAAAATATTATTTTGCTAATTTCAAAATATCCAAATAATTAAAAATTTTATTACAGCTAATAACTAAATGTTTGACTAATTAAAGATATTCTACGAGAAAAGTGTGAATTTTACAGTGAAAAAAAGAAATATTTGTCCCAAATAAATCAATTTATTTGTGGCTTTTTTTCAAATATTTCTTAATCACAAATAAATATATTTGGTACAACTAAATATGACAGTTGATTCAAATAATTTTATAATTTGACAGAACTATATAATTTATTTGTGGTGAGTAATTGATATATTTGTGATAAAGATATTAAATTTAAAAAATAAGAACTCTATATTGCACTCTGTATCCGGTAATTATTAATATAATTAATCGTGTATTTAAATAATAACTTACTTGTAAAATCAAACTTGCAAAAATAAAACACATAATGAAAATAGTCTTCATGTTTGTAAAAATACTTGATAAATTTTAAAAATAAATATTCACTCAACTACTAGGCTGATTACTAGTTCGACCTTGAATTCAGAAATGAACCTTCTAAACGAACTTATGCCCTTATATATTCACTCTCTGACGTACTTAAATATCATACGTGACATACCGTCTAATTATCCCAAAATGTCAATGACGTAAATGTTCATTTATAAGTAGACGAAAGAGAAACAGATAAATAAAGAATGCATTAAGTATTTATTGTTATTAAGTTTAAAGTAATTTTAGTGTTTCTATAATTAATCATTAAATACTTTAATAATACTATCTTTGAAAAAATAAATTTATAATGTTTCATAAAATTTTATATCGTAAATGAATTTATCATTTTAAAAATTTTATAGAAATTTATAAAATCTGATACAGGGATTGGCAAAAAAAATATTCAGTATTTATGTATATGGGGCATTCCACGCCAAATCGACGACTTTTGACCCTGACCCCTTTAGATTTCGCTAAAAATTTTTTCTCTTTTGCTACCCGATCAAAAACGTTTCTCATAATTTTTTCAAATTTTTTCACTCAACCCAAAAAAAGTTATGAATTTTTGAAAAAAATGGCTTTTTTTATTTTAAATAACTACAACTTTTTCAAAATTCAACCGATTCGGACGTTTTTTTTTTCTCAAACTTTTGTTTTTAAATTTACTTTTTGAAAAAAAATTCAAAAAAATCATTGCAACCTATCTTCATTGTTTGATCTGTAGATATTTGGAAAAAATTAAAAATTTTTCGATGTTTACCATTTTTGATTTTTGTTTTTTTTTTTTTATATAAAACTTTGACATTTTCTGCACATTCTCAAATTTTTTCAGAGTGGTGTTTTTTCGATTTATATTTTTTATTTCCAATTGAAAAAAAAATTTTTTTATAACTAGCCTTATTTCTCATAACATCATGCTTAAAATTTTTGAGAGTGCTCAGAGAACTTTTGAATTTAGAGAAAAAAAAATAAAAACAATAAATTTAAATGGTAATCATCGAAATAATTTGAATTTTGTTCGAAAAATCAAGTTAAAAAATAGAAGAACCTTTTGAATAATTTTTTTTTTTTTTTCTGAAAACTACATTCAAAAACGAAGAAAATGAAAAAAAAAAAAGTTTTCGTTTGGTCCATTTTTGGACACATGCTGGCAGTTCAAAAGAATTCCTTGTACACTTATTGTTTTACGGTTAAAAGAATTTTCTTTTTGAATTGCAAGCATGTGTCCAAAAATGGACCAAACGAAAACTTTTTTTTTTTCATTTTCTTCGTTTTTGAATGTAGTTTTCAGAAAAAAAAAAAAAAATTATTCAAAAGGTTCTTCTATTTTTTAACTTGATTTTTCGAACAAAATTCAAATTATTTCGATGATTACCATTTAAATTTATTGTTTTTATTTTTTTTTCTCTAAATTCAAAAGTTCTCTGAGCACTCTCAAAAATTTTAAGCATGATGTTATGAGAAATAAGGCTAGTTATAAAAAAATTTTTTTTTCAATTGGAAATAAAAAATATAAATCGAAAAAACACCACTCTGAAAAAATTTGAGAATGTGCAGAAAATGTCAAAGTTTTATATAAAAAAAAAAAATCAAAAACCAAAAATGGTAAACATCGAAAAATTTTTAATTTTTTCCAAATATCTACAGATCAAACAATGAAGATAGGTTGCAATGATTTTTTTGAATTTTTTTTCAAAAAGTAAATTTAAAAACAAAAGTTTGAAAAAAAAAAAACGTCCAAATCGGTTGAATTTTGAAAAATTTATAGTTATTTAAAATAAAAAAAGACGTTTTTTTTCAAAAATTTATAACTTTTTTTGGGTTGAGTGAAAAAATTTGAAAAAATTATGAGAAACGTTTTTGATCGGGTAGAAAAAGAGAAAAAATTTTTAGCCAAATCTAAAGGGGTCAGGGTCAAAAGTGGTCGATTTGGCGTGGAATGCCCCATATATATTTAGCAGTTAAGGTTGTTCGGACAGTACCCCGTAAATCAAAATAAAATCTAAATTTTTTTTCCCCAAAAATTGAAAATGTAATTATTTATATTCATTATTTAAATTTAGACTGTGTATATCATTATATTAGAACGGATTAATTCATTATTTTAACTATTATAAATAAAAAATAAAATACTTTTGACTCATTTTTTTTCATAATGTAGGTCTGACAACGTCGCTTCGAACAGCTGTTCATGTTGATCTAGCTGGAAAGTGTTCAGTTGAATTCTATTTATTCCGAAGAGTAAAAAATATTTTATTTAATTATTATTTAATTTAAAAAATTTTTAATAAATTAAAAAATGAGTGATAGAAATTACTTTTACTAGCTTAAAATTATTTTACTCCTGCTTATTATGCAGAATATTTTGTATTAATATGTTAAAAATTATTTGTTTAATTTTTTCAGATTACCACAATTACAAATTTAAAAATAAAATTAAAAATTGTCATAAAATATGATATGCATCTGCAAAAATAATCAGTTATGTTTTTAATTTTAAAAGTAAGCGCGTTTTATTTCTTGCGACGTTGCCGCACTCATCTAAGTCACGTGAATAGATTATTTTTTATCATGGCGGGTGAATATTTTTATAAATCTTCTGTGCTTCGTATTAAAATATTTTTAAATTCATTCGTCAGAACACTTCTTAACTATTTTTAACGTATTCCACGACAGTTAATTAATAAAGAGAAAAGTTTTTTTGTTTTTTTATCTTTACAAGGAGCAACTACACAACTTGATACAAGAGCATTTCCTCTACGTTTTCTATACTTTGTGTGTTAAATTACGATATTTCAATAATTAATAACTTAAAAACTATTTGTCAGATGTAGCTAAAAAAATTAATTTATACGTACTTGATATTATTTAATAACATACTAAAACTTCAGATTTTCATCTAAAAGTCGCAGTAATGTCCGAACAACCTTAAGGGTAAAATTAAATATAATAAATAAATTATTTAAAACAATTAATTATATTAAATAAATGTTTTTATTTAACGAACGAATTTAACACGGTGAAATTAAGAATACAATAGAAAAATGCTTAGATGCGTGTATGCAGTTCAGCGGTATAGCTTATTATGTCTCTATGAATGAGGTAAAGACGGAATAAAGAAAAATCGATGTTTGGCGTAGATTGCCAAAATTAATCGATCGCTTATTACTGTAGCAGCGCTACATATATAAATTTTTTTTTTTTTGCAAAACGACGGATGTACCAAATTATTATTTTAATTTTTTTTAAATGAACAATTTTTTTTTTTTTGTTTTTGTCTTCGATTATAAAGTATTGAATAATTAAAAGTATAGAAAATATAGTCCATCTAAAGAGTATCAATTTTGTAAAGATTCATTTGTATTTTTTTGTTCATATTAGAATTTCGCTCGTAATTTGATTTTCAAAAACAAAGATAAAGGGTAAAAAATAAAGAATTACTTTAAATTCACCCTTACTGTCATCTAATGGCTAACTCCGACGTCTTCTACGCTTTTCCCATACCCTCGCCTATCCGAAGGCGCGCTCGTTTTCAAGATAATACGAATGAAAGAACGTTTACACTCTTTTAGGTGCCCAAATGGAATAACTTCTTTAATTTGAAAATTTAGTGGATAAAAGCGGTTATCGTGGATGAGAAAAAAGTTAAAGACATTTTAGGTTAAAAATCATCGGTTAGAAAAAGGTCAGATGAAAAAAGAGTAGGGTGAATTGGAATTTACTCTAAGAAAGTCGACTAATGCTATAAGCATTGATTGACACTGATGATATTTTTGTTATTGACTTAAATAATTAGTACCGATTCTCTAGTAGAAATGAAATCGAGTTTTTGTCCAGATACTGACCAGAAAATTTTTCATTTTAGTTTTTCATTACTAAGACAATGAAAAAAAATTTTTTTTTCAAATTCCACCCTGTCTAATTTCGTAGGAAATTAAATTCTCTATACAAAAAGTCCTAAAACATTATGTGCGTCAAACGAACTGAGAAAAAGTTACGGGGTTTCAAAAATCAACCAAAATTTAGTTTCCTCTGTGTTAAATTTTTTTTTATTATTTTTCATTTTTCTTCTATCAAAAAAATTGTTTTTCAAATTTTGACAAGCACTAAAATAATTTTTAAATTTAGATAATAATCCGTCAGGTGTAATTATAATTTTATGAGAAGTATATTGGTCCATATATTTTCATAATCACATAAAAACAAAAGAATAAAAAAAAAAAAAAAAAAAAAATTTGGATTAGAATATGAGTAAAAATATGTTATAAGAGCGACAACATATTTCATAAATCTTAGTTCTAACATGTCTTTCAAAAATTGTTATACAAAAAATTCTTAAAACGTTCTTTTCAATACTTTCTCAAATTTTATGTTAAGTACCAAGACTTACATAATCAAAAATACATACTTTTAGACGCATATAACTATAAAATTATACGATAAGAGCGCAAAAATTTATCTTTTTGTTTCTTAGACAAATTTTAATTAATGTTTTAGATTATTTTTTGATTGAAATTTTCCTACTGGATTCAATCAAAAGTACCGAATTGAATCCCATTGCAAATTTTCAATCGTTTTTGATCAGTTTTTTTGATCTACGTTATCAAAGTCTCGGCAAAAAATGTGTTGTAAGTGGCACATTATAATAACAAATCGACCAAAATATTCATCTGATTTAGGAATCAATTACATATTTACCAAATTACTGATAGTTTAACTTTTTTTTATTAAAACTTTAGAATTTAAGACTAATTGGCTTACGTTTTAAATACAGATTCGAGTATTTGTACGTTGGTAGTTTGAAAAACTAACTATGAAATATGATAAATCGCGATTGTTGTCATGCCTTTATTGGCAAATACTATGCTATTATTGCATAATTGTTGACTGAATATTATGCTAGATAGCTAAAAAAAAAACATAATATCTACATGCGATGATCCCTGATAGACATTGATCTTTTGCATAATGCCGGCTTAATTCATTATTCTTGTGAATAACTTAGTCAGAATAATTACACTGTAAAAAATCGGGAGTGAATCCGGAGTGAATTCGGAGTGAAATTAAATCCGAATTCACTCCGCATTCACTCCGCCACTCGGAGTTCCGGAGTTTTAAAAAAAATCACTTCGCATGCGGAGTGAATGGGGAGTTTTTTTTCGGCGGAGTGATTGCGGAGTGACGCGGATTTTATTTCACTCCCAATTCACTCCGGCCCGGAGTTTTAATAATTAAATTAATTTATTTCAATTCATATTAAGCCGTTAAATAGTGTGTGTGTTCGGGTGTGCAAATGTGTGCGTGTGTGCAAATGTGTGCGAGTGTGCAAATGTGTGCGAGTGTGCAAATGTGTGCGAGTGTGCAAATGAGTGAGTGTGTGCACATGTGCGAATGTGTGCACATGTGCGAATGTGTGCAAATGTGTGCACATGTGCGCGTGTGTGCACATGTGTGCAAATGTGTGCACATGTGTGCGTGTATGCAAATGTGTACGTGTGTGCACATGTGCGAATGTGCGCGTGTGTGCACATGTGTGCAAATGTGTGCACATGTGTGCGAGTGTGTACGTGTGTGCGAATGTGCGCGTGTGTGCGAATGTGTGCGTGCGCGTATGTGCGAGTGCTTGATTGTGTGTGCGTGTGTGTGTTCGAATATGTGTGTGGGTGTGTGCGTGCCCATTAGCTGATCAGTAATTTTATACACGAATTTTTACTTCGATTAGATTAAGTGGATTTATATTTTATTAATTATATTCTTAGAACTCCCTCCGGAGTGAATTTCACTCCGGAAGAATTAAATTAATTAAAAATTATGTACTCCGCAAAAACTCCCCTGTGGAGTGAATTTCACTCCGAGAGGAGTGAATAATTAAAAATTCATTCACTCCGCATTCACTCCGAATTTAATCCGCATTCACTCCGCGAATTTTTTACAGTGTATCGGTAAAAAATATATATCTAATCTATAGAAATATACGCCATGTACATTGCACGGAAAAACAATCTGGAAAACGGTAGACCCTGCAGGCTAGCCTCAAAACTTCTCGCTGTTTTCGAGCTGTAGCTGCTCGAAAACATTATTGTCAATGCACTATTTTGCTCTTTTAGCTCGGATAAAATTATGTCTTACCTTGCATCAAGCGCGGGGGGGGGGGGGGGTACGCCCTAAATCATGAAAAAAACACTTTTTTATGCATTTTTTTTAGTGGTATGAATTGAGCTAATTTATCAAAGCCTTTTGAACGTTATTAAGTATATATTCAACAACATTAGGTAATTTTTTTATGTAAAAGTATCCGCAAACAAGCCAGTGACGGAGCTTTTCCCAGAATGTTTTTAAAAAAAGATGATTTGCGGTGAGCAGTGTATTTCAGCTGGAAATTATCTGAAATAAAAAACCATTGGAATTAAGTCAAAGCATTATTAACCCCCCCCCCCTCCCAACGTTCCCTGATTATTTTTTTTTTTTTCATTTTTTAATGGTCATTTACAGTAAAAACTGCTATTTTTTACGAAAATTTGCGCCGTTTTAGAGGTGGAAAACCCCCTTGATGTAAAAAAAAATTATAAAACTCAACGTTGGGGGGAGGTATATTATACGTAGAAAGTATGTACCAAGTTTGAAATTAATCTGCAATGTTGTTTTCAAATAGCAGTGAGCACAGTCCATGAGCACAGTCCATTAGCTCAATCCATACGACTAAAAAAAATCATAAAAAAAGCATTTTTTTCATGATTTAGCCCATACCCCCCCCCTCCCTTAAGACAATTAAAAAAAACAAAAATAATTTAGAAAAACAAGTAGCTCTTAAATTTTTATTTACGATTATTTCTAATGAAACAAATAGTTTCGGGGACAAATAAATATAAGTATAAGTAATTTAAAAGGAAAGTAAAAGAGTTTGGACTTGGATCATAACGCTAAAATATGAAGTATCCGATGAAAATTCAGAAAACAGTAATTTCTTTAACGTATTGGTGACGTAATTTCGTAAACCAAAAAATCGATCACAAGAGATTATGCGGTGATTACAAGCGGCTGTGACAATTGAAAATTAAGAATAATTTAAGATGCATTTGGTCAATTACATTAGGCAACTGTTTCGTAGACGATATTTCTCGAACGAATAACCGATTAAGATTACTATTCCCACAATCAAATTTTAATTCATGTTAAATAATCTCGATTGAAGAATATTTATCTCAAATCAAGTTTATTTTGTTTCTAACCAAGTAAAAAAAACTATCAAAACAAGATGCTTTTCTGTCTTAGTTGGTGAGTATAGTAAATTGTCACAATACATACCAACATCTCAAACCAAGAACTTTTTTGCGTGGCAGAAGAATATTTACTTTCTCAATTAATGGTTTATGAAAAATTTGAGAGAAATAAATGGTTTGCTCATGTCAGGATTCGAACCCAGGCCGATTTAGTATCACGCGAGAGCTTTACCAGTTATGCTATCCGATCATTCCTGAACGTTGGTTTACTTCACCTATATCTATTTACACTGTTCAATGTAGAGTCTATACTACCGCCATTTAAGTATTTTACAGTTAGCTTTCCCAAAAGAATTTTTATTTTTGCGTTGAGCCGTGAGCGCAGTTGCTGTTAGTTCAAACGTCTACGTTCACTTGCCGCAACACAACAAAATACTGAAACCGAGATATTTCTTACCATTGAGTTGAGCACTTTTAATTCTGGACTAAAATCACAGATCATCTCGATTAAAAATTAATTATTTATTTATTTTTTGTTTTTTATTTATTATTAATTATTCTTAAAGAAATAATATTTTACTCTTCGAACAATTGATTGTATTTCGTATGGTAGTCGGAGAGCTGGTGACTCATTTGAATGAAGTGTTTGATTCATTTTGGAATTTCGCAAGGTGATACTCTTAGGGTAGGTAAATAATAAATCGTATGTTTGGCTGGTTTTCTTTTGTACAGGAGATGTTGCGCATAGCATAAATTTGCAAACAAATATACGTCAAAAATTTTTTGATTCACGATCAGCGTTAAATTAAATGAAATTTAAGTACATTTCGAAGACAAAACGGAAAAAGTCAGACAATTTTGGAAGTGTTACATATAGAACCCAACTACCCAAAGTGTTATTTTTATAAAATAGAAATAAAGTGTCTGATTCAAGCTGAAAATTCAGTAGCATCTTAATTATATTTATTTAAAAATACTCAAAAAAAGCTAGACACTTTTGTTGATGTTAAATAGCAGCTAAACATTAAATAAATTTCACATTAGCTGAAGTGAGAACCTCTATAGACAGTAATTAGTGTAAGAGAGAGAGAGAGAGAGAGAGAGAGAGAGAGATTAGATTAGATTAGATAATAACTTTATTGTCCAGGGTGGTTGAACAAAAGTAAGAGAGAGAGAGAGAGAGAGAGAAAGAGTTCATGGACAATGTAGTCATCTGTTATATTCTTTACTGCTATTGGCTATAGCCACTATATTGAAAGATCATCATGTGCTATTTGTAATTTTTAGTTGTTATACCAGGCACAAATACTAAAAAATGGCCAATGACAGAAAGAAAATTTTTGTCATTGTACAAAAATTGGAAAGTATCATTACTTAGGCAGGGTTAAACGACATTGGAATAAACATTTTTATTTTTGATTTAGTAACTTTGGGTCACAAATAAATGATTTACGTCGTGGTCATGTAAAATGGTCAATTAGTGAATGAAACGATCATAATCGTTCTTAGATGGCTTTAATGAACCGTGTCGATGATAGGAAGAATCATCTCAATCAGTTATTGGTTCGAGAGACATCGAATACGAAAGAATTGCAAAATCAAATGTTCACATTTTTTTCCTCGATAGAACGTAATGTAATTGACCAAATATTTTTTGAATTATAGTTAACTGTCGTTTTTCACAGTGTCTGGTAATCACCGCATAATGTATTGCAATCGATTTTTTGGTTTATGAAATTTTGCCAACAAAACGTTAGAAAAATTACTGTTTTCCGAATTTTCATCAGATATTTCATATTTCAGCGTTATGATCCAACTCCAAACTCTTTTGACTTTCCATTCAAATTACTTAAATTTATTTGTTCCCAAAACTATGAGTTTCATTAGAAATTATCGTAAATAACAGTTTAAAAGTTTTTCTAAATTATTTCTGATTTCTTTTAATATCCCGAGTCGAAATTTTAAACCTTTCTAGAACCTAGAAATTCTAAAATTAAGAAAGAAAATGACTTACTGAGTACTTATTTTCTATAGAAAAACAACTCCTATACAAAACCTCTAAATGTCGGTTACGTGAAAAAATGACATGTTTAATCGTTAAATAGGCGTAAAAATTTAAAATTGTAAATACTATTTAGCCTACTCGGAAAAATTGAAACCCGACTGGTTCCTGTGCAGCACACGACTGAGTCGTGTGCAAGAAAAAATAAGGGCAAGCACACGACTGGTTCTGGTGCGCACCCGAACCAGTCGTGTCTAGCACCAGACTCAGTCTGGTGCAGCACCCGAACGGCAGCACCGTAATCAGTCGTGTGCAGAACAATACTGATTTGTGTGTGCACATAAATCAGTATTGTTCTGTACACGACTGATTATAGTGCTGCCGTTGTAGCCGTTCGGGTGGCGCACCAGACTGAGTACGGTGCTAGACACGACTGGTTCGGGTGCAACACCGTAACTATTCATGTGCTGCTCACGAACGGTTGCTGTATATAACTTTTTAAGTGCAGTTAATGAAAATGTCAACAAATTTCAAAAGCACAAAACCTCAATATTTAAAAATATTTGAAATATTCTGTTGGGTAATAGCATTTAAGTATTAAGGTAAGTAAGTAAAAAATTTATAAATATATTCCATCATCGTTTATACTTGAGTGTGACAATATATTTTAAATATTTTTTAATATTGAGGTTTTGTGCTTTTGAAATTTGTTGACATTTTCATTAACTGCACTTAAAAAGTTATAAGCAGCAACCATTCGTGTGTAGCACACGAGTAGTTACGGTGTTGCACCCGAACCAGTCGTGTCTAGCACCGTACTCAGTCTGGTGCGCCACCCGAACGGCTACAACGGCAGCACCATAATCAGTCGTGTGCAGAACAATACTGATTCATGTGCACACACGAATCAGTATTGTTCTGCACACGACTGATTACGGTTCTGCCGTTCGGGTGCTGCACCAGACTGAGTCTAGTGCTAGACACGACTGGTTTGGGTGCGCACCAGAACCAGTCGTGTGCTTGCCCTTATTTTTTCTTGCACACGACTCAGTCGTGTGCTGCACAGGAACCAGCCGGGTTTCAATTTTTCCGTGTAAGCATACTCCAGAATTTTATCAAGTCCTATTCGTTTTACAGTCGACAAAGTATTTTGAGAACCCATTGGTACTCCATTCCGGAAAAAAAATGATTATGTTAAATTTTGTAGAATTATTTTTTTTCCGGGATGGGTCACCCATCCAATTTATGGTCTTTCTCGATGCTGCTCAACTTTTGTTATTGAAGGATTGTAGTCTGCTTCGCTCCTCCATTGGCCTTTTGGCAAGATGAAAACTTCATGGCTGTATTTATGATTACACATGAATTCCTATCAGCCATATTTCATAGTATTAATTTATAATAATGATATATTGTATAATTATGATATAATAATTCGCACATTATTGCAGATATAACTTGTTTCTCAAACACGATCAGGTTAAATTGTATATAACTTCATTTATAATTATATATAAAAAAACGATTTGAATAATTCAACCATCGATTGTTTAATGGGCATAAAATTTTTAAATTAATTAAATTTATTGATTTATAATAATTTATATTTTTTAATTAATGGCGAAACCTTTGAACTTTTCCTTGAATAATGACGATTTAATTTCAATAGATAGTTGACTAAATTAAATATGGTGTATATTTCTATAGATTAGATATATATTTTTTACCGATAATTATTCTGACTAAGTTATTCACAAGAATAATGAATTAAGCCGGCATTATGCAAAAGATCAATGTCTATCAGGGATCATCGCATGTAGATATTATGTTTTTTTTTTAGCTATCTAGCATAATATTCAGTCAACAATTATGCAATAATAGCATAGTATTTGCCAATAAAGGCATGACAACAATCGCGATTTATCATATTTCATAGTTAGTTTTTCAAACTACCAACGTACAAATACTCGAATCTGTATTTAAAACGTAAGCCAATTAGTCTTAAATTCTAAAGTTTTAATAAAAAAAAGTTAAACTATCAGTAATTTGGTAAATATGTAATTGATTCCTAAATCAGATGAATATTTTGGTCGATTTGTTATTATAATGTGCCACTTACAACACATTTTTTGCCGAGACTTTGATAACGTAGATCAAAAAAACTGATCAAAAACGATTGAATATTTGCAATGGGATTCGATTCGGTATTTCTGATTGAATCCAGTAGGAAAATTTCAATCATAAGTAAAATCATAATTCCGCCCGACGGATTATCTAAATTTAAAAATTAATTTAGAATCTCTTTTTGATAATAAAATAAGAAGTTCATGTTTACATCATAAGTACAGCTCGACGTTTATTAAAATTAATTTTTTGTGTGGACTTGATAGATTAACAATTTATTTTAATTTAATCTAGATACTAACTGTATTTTTCAGAGACAAGAAACCAAAATGTCAAAAATTATTTTATTATTGACAGTTTTCGCTTTATGTAGTTTCTATGCTTATGGAGCCGACGAATGTCGCGGCGTTTGGGTAAGTGATTATTATTAATTCTAAAGAAACAGCTTTGTGAAAAAGTTAAAAAATATGTTAGTGACAAACGCTAATATTTATAAAATATTTATTTTTATTTGTTTTTAGTGTCATCCTTCTGGAGGTTTTAATTGTGAATGCCCGGGTTATAAATGTAATAACCGAATCGGGAAAGGAATTTGCCTGACCCACGATGAAATACTAAAAGAAATAAACTCTTAATCAAAATAGATTAAATAGTAATTGAAAATTTACTACGACGAAATGGCACCTTATGGATTTTGTAATATGTCTTTATAATTGCGCTAATAAATATCACAATAATAACGATAAACCGTTGGAATGATTATTTTTTAAACTCAGAAAAAAGAAAACCAAAAACTATTATCCTGGCGAACACAAAAAAAGCTAGTGAGCCTCACAGACATAAGATCACAATAGAAGTAAAACTTTTTTTTGATGACAGACACTTGAAATGTACGACATTCAGCGCCTATAACCGACAGCTAAAAATATTAGATAAGATACAGCTGGTAAAAAAGATACCTAATCGTTCTGATAGTGACGTCATCAACGGATCAAAAAATTTTTTTTGGTTGCATGTGCGATAACAAACGACAGAAAAAATATCGAAGTAACTCAACAAGTCATCCTGTGACAACATTTATCATCATATTGATTCGTACACTTACCGAGTTCCCTCTAATTTTCAACAAATACTCAAAACAATTTTACCAAATAATCGCGGATTTATAACTTGCTATTTATAGGCACTAAATGCAGTACATTTCAAATATCTGTCTTACACACCTCGCGTCTTAAATACGATCGCACTTGATAAATAAACTATAATAGTTAAGATGGTTTAACTAAAAAAATTAATAAATATATATATTATTAAAGAAATATATATGTATGTATATTTATATATAAATTTATATACAAATATGTATATGTATTAATATATATATATATATCACTACCGGGAATTTACCGGAGTGATGTCCGGATACACTTGCTATTGGTAACCTTGTTCAATGATTATTAAGTGGGGCCCCAAGTGATTTATTAATCACCAATAAACAATTATCATAAAATGCAACTCAGGGTGGCGATTGCTCCAAATTTAAAAAAAATAAGTTGTTCGGTATCACAACATAAATAATCAGTTATAATATTAGAGGAGAAGCAGAAATATATATTTAGCAAAACTATAAGAACAGCATTACTCTTTTCATGGGCCTACACCAGCAACTTATTCTGTATAAATAAATAAAATACATATTTTTTCGACATTAACAAAGATAATTCCTCGCGAAGACAGTGCAATAAAAATGATTCAAAGTTTCCCGCGTTATAGCAACGGATGCAAGTTCCGATGGTGTTGGGTAATAGCGGTAGTTGACGACAATAGAGAGTGTCTTTGTCTTCATACCCCCTTTCCGTTACTACTCTCTTTGAACATAAAATACTCTATTCCCCGTTACATAGTAGTCGTATCTACCTCTACTACTATTACTAGCCGAAGAGTATATTCTCCAACCCCTTGTGACACTTTTAAATCCCCGTACGTCCTCTCTAACACTCTCAACATCCACTGCGATCTCTCAAAACCCCTCCTCTTTCACCCCTTACCTTTGCTACGTCGCCGCTAATTCAACCCCCACAAAAGCGACGCCATTCTTCGCGGCCAACAAGATCGCGACACCTATCTTCCGGTTTTAAGAGAATGCCCAAGCAAACTTTTATTATTTATGACTGATATTTCACTTGAAGTATGAGCTTCAGTTATTTTATTACAATTAAAATGGCTTGCACTTGAAAAAAAAAAATAAAATATTAGAAAGGAGTATACTTTGATAAAATTTCTTCTTTTATGACGACAGGATGGTTTAATACTTAAAATAATTTTTAAGAACCAAGTTAAGTATCTCATATTTATCGAGCAAAGTAGTTTTTTTAACATAAACTTCGCGTAAAAACTACTAAATATTTTATAATTAGATTTTCTGCATCGATCGATCACTTAGAGGTGAATTCAATCTACAGTTTTGTTCATTATTGTTAGTATATGTCATATCATTAGGTGACTTCATTTTCTCGTACTTTTATTTCACGACTTTTACTCAAATATGTATCAGTTTTTTTAACTTCCTACTATAAAAATTACAAACTTGCCAAAAAAAGTGATTTATGGGTTTCGGTCCAATTTTTGAAAATCAAGTTTTTATCAGATCTTTTGAGGTCCGAGGAAGCTATTCCGACCACTTTCAAATGGATGCGTCTGTGCGTGAGAGTTAACCGATTTGAATGTATTTGGCGGCAATCGCAAGGGTTCACTAGGACTGATAAGATTTTGAAATCGATCGGTCGAGTAGTTTACGATTTATATAAAAAATTAAGATTATAAAAAAAAGTTTTTTTGGTTTTTGTTACAAAACTCGAAATTCGTTCGACCGAGTTATTTCAAAATTTAATCAAATATGAATCTCAAAAAGCCCTATCGTTCCAGAGATATCGTCGAATAAAAATTATTTTTTTTTTTTCAGTGGAATGTATTCTCTGACGGTCCAAGAGTTTTTTAAGCTCAAAGCATTTCTAATCACTAGTCGCATTGCTCTGGAATTGGCTTATTTAGACTGGCAAAACAAGCATTGAAACTCGCAGTTTTAGTGCAGGTGATATAATTTCTCCATATTTTTTTTTCAAATGAGTTAACGTGTAATTTTGACGGAACAAGATTATTAGTTGAACAGTTTCCTCTAGTTTCCTCTATTCAAAAAATCTATTCGGGCATGGAGAAAACTAATAAATATCAAAGAATGATTTCCTTATCAACTTAAAACGCTCGACTAATTCCTGGTATATATAGATTCATTATTTTTTTTTCCATACTTTACACACAACTTTTGTCCACGTTTCTCATCTCCCCGAAACCCTTGAATAAAATCTACCTACCCCTTATGATCATTTGCTAGAGGGTCTGAATTTGCATTTTATTCGTGTGGTCCAGGCAGTTTTCGTTTCTCCATTTGGATTCGCCGAATGCAAGAACATTTATTTTAATTAAATTACTATGTAGTAGCATCGAACAACCCATTTCCTATAAATTATTCCTTTACCACACTCTTTTACTTTCAACCAACCAACGGTATTAATGTAACCCGTTGACCTTTTCTGTTTTATATATTTCTCCTTTATTTCATATGATTTTATTTTAATTATTCTATTTTTATTTTATTATCGCAATTATATTTTTTTTTTTCTACGATAGTGTACTTGTTCATTATTATTTTCATAATTGTACATGACATGTATTAGGATGCCCTGTTTGAAATGGACATTTTATTTTTTTTTCGTTGCCCATGGAAAATCTAATTCTACATGCTTAAATAAAAATTCAGTACAATTTTGAACTCTTAACATCAATTTTAAGAACTGGAACAATGTCGTTGAAGTTTTTCCATGCTAAAAGCATGTCAATCTCGATTTTTTTTCATTTTATTCAAAAAAACAGCCCTAGATTAACGTATCTTATTGGTTCAAAGTTTTATTTAAAGAGAGCTGCATGCTCTTTGAAAAATCCTGTATGGACTTAGCGGTACCTTCAACTGCAGTCCACGTAGAAGCCTTGAAAATCGAATTTCTTATGAAATTAGGGGATTTTTGATGTTAATTTGTAAACGGTTAGCTATCAGGAAAAGGAAGTATAGAACATTATTTGTGGGAAATTTATTTTTCTACAAAAAAGTTTAAATAAGTCGAATCTCTAAAATCAATATTTAAAGAGATATATGAACTTTAAGCAAATAAACTTCCAAATTTTAGGTAAATGTCAAAATTCAATATGAAAAATTATTTTCAGTTATTAACTTATGGTTAGTACTGACTGATGTATGTTTTTATAAAATTTACAACCCCCGTGACTATTCATCCAAATTTTTTCGAAGTAAACCTAACGCAATTGCAATTCTTTTCAAATAATAAATTATCACAAATATGTTCAAAAAATTTCGTTCGAACTTCTAATTTCTTCGAGATGTAACAAATGAATTCTGTTTGAAAAATATGATTAATATAAATATTATTTCTTTTACTTTACGTTTATAAAATGATTTATTTGAATACACTTTTTTCGATTAAAAGACAAAGTTAAATTGTTCATAAAATAAAAACTACTATATACAACACTATATACTACAAATAAGGCTTCTTAGTAATAAATTTTGAGATTTTCTTGATCATTGGTTTAAAAAATATCAAATTTTTAAAAAACCCGCTTTTTTTTTAAGTTTTAAATCATAACTTGCTCAAAAAACAAATTTATTATCGTAGTTTATAGAAAAAAATATAAAATAAATTAAGGTTTAAGAAAAAAATTGACCGTTGATATTTCTTGCCTATTTACTTTCCGGCTGGAAAAATTTCGACGAGACAAAAAACGAGACTCCCGGGTCTCGCAGTATGTGGTCTCGGTATCGTCAAAATAATTTTGGAAGTGCATCGTCTCGGTCTCGTCTCGCAAAATCGAGACGAGACGAAAAAAATCTTGATCTCTGGTGAAACCCTACTTGGAGCGAGAATAAATTTTATTTGAGAAATGAAAAATTTTTGGAGTCAAGAAATCTCTTCTTGTTATAAAAAATTTGTATTTTCTATTTATAATACAAAAATTTTTTGCACCAAGAAATGATTTTTTTTTGTGTTTTTGATGGGGTAGACATTATAAAATTTTAGCCAATTCGAAGTGGGTCGGGTCCGAAAGAAGTGGCCGATTGGGCTTGTACTGCCCCATATATCCTGGTATATCTTTTTTTATATTGATATATTGTACTGAAAATAAACATGCAAAGAATTTTCCAATTTTTTTTTAAATTTTTCTGGTGACAATTAATTTGATAATTGAAAACAGTAGGGCCATTGTCAGAGAGTACCCCCCCCCCTGTCCCATAATTTTTTAAAAATATAAAATGACTTGAAACTATCATAACCCTATTGAAATTTTATTAATTAAAAAAAAATAAAAGCGCTCATTGCAAAAAAAAACAACGTCAACGTAATTTTGCAGAGATAGGGGTATAGAGTTTTAAAAAAATTACTTACAATTGATATCAATTAAGAGCTAAACGAAATTTGTTAAATAAATTTCAGTGACATCATCAGGTCAATTTTATAATTAGAATTTTCAAATTTTGAAGGCTAAAGTTTATTCAACAAATTTTGTTTAACTTCTCATTGATTACAACAGCAAGTAGTTTTTTTTTTTTTTTATGTCTATATCTCGACGAAATTGTAACTTAGTTGACCTTTTTTCAATTAATGCTTTAATATTTTTTCAATTATTTATAAAATTCATATTTTTAAAAAGTGAGGGCAGGGTTGCAAATAGCGCATTGAAATTATAATTGCATTAGTGCTCCAATTAAATTTTTTTTTTTATTTCATAATCCAAAAACAACAAATTGAAAATAATTTTTTAATTTTTAATCCTACATTTTTGAATTAAAAATTAAATTTCCAATTTTTAATTCGTAAAGTAGCGGTAAAATGTAATGGCTTAGTTTTTAAATCTACGTTTTAAAATAAAACATTAAATGAACAATTTCAATTCGGAAAATCAGATTAAAAAATTTATTTCTCATCTCAAATTCCGTATTTAATAATTGAAAAGTAAATCAAAAATTTTAATTAGCCATAGCTAAAGGGGATTAAAAAATTACATTTCGTTTTTTAATTTTCGATTTTCGTTTAAAAAATTAAATAAAAAATTTTTAATTCTGAACATCGGATTAGTGTTGTTTTAATTTTAAATTCTCTGTTTACACTGAAAATTATTCAAAAAATTTAATTCTCGAATGTCTCAGCTATGAATGATCTTTTTATTGCAAATTGTATTATATCTGATGATCAAGAGTAAGTTTAAAAATATTTAAACTTGAAGGTCAAGTAAAACAGTATTCTTTTCTGTTATAAGTGCCGCCAAATTTTTTGTCTCGATTACTTGTCTGATTGCGTACTGTATCTGAATTAAAAAGTGATTTCCAATTTTCGATCCCACGTGTTTGAATTAACAAGTACATAATTGTTTAATTTTTAATTCCACGTTTCTGAATTAGAATTAATTTTTGAAATTTTACACCTACGTGTCAATTTAAAAAATAATTTTTCAATTTTTAATTTCACTTGTCTGACTAAAAATTAGTTTTTCGATTTTTAATCACACGTGTGTATATTTAAATTAATTTTTCAATTCTGAATCTCTCGTGGCGGACTAGATATCAATTTTTAAATTTTGAATCCCACGTCTCTGGATTAAAATTAATTTATTAATATTTAATCTCACGTTTCTGAATTAAAATTAATTTTTAAATTTTTCAATTCGAGTTGTTAAATCAAAAATTAATTTCGTAATTTTAATCAATTTAATTTCAATAACGGATTTAATATTTGATTTTTATTTGTAAATATTCTCATTTAAGAATTCGCAACCCTGAGTGAGGGTTTCTGTCTGAAAATGGCCTCAAAGTTGTCAGGTCGGATACTTTCACCATTATTTTTAACACAAATAAAAATTATTTTTTACTGTGTACATTAGGGTGTTTAAAAAAAAACAACAAATTCTTTTTTTTATGTTGTCCAAAAATTGAAAGAATAACTGAAAATAGAAATTTTGGTACCAATCTGGACTCTTAATAGTAATATTAAGATTTGGCTCAATCCATTTTTCTATTTTCCATTTAAATAACACAGGAAAATTTTTTTTTTTTTTTTATAACTTTCCAGCTCACAAACCAATCGACAGATTTTTATGCCCAGTAAATGATTTTGTAGGAAATTGAACGCTCTACAAAAAAAGTCGCTTATCATTTCTCGATAAATCCCACTGTTCAAAAGTTCTTTAAACTTCAAGTAAAATTTATAGTAAATTTTGAGATTTTTTTACTTTTCCGGCGAAAGTATCAGTCTTATCAAAAAATGTCATAAAAACATTTTTGTAGAGAATTTTATTCCTTACAAATTATTACGAATAAAGTTTTCCGGAATCCCACATTGTTCACAAGTTATTTTCATTTCAATATCATACTTTAAAAAAAATAAATTTCCGATTGATTTTAAGAGCTTGACATTAAAATGCAAATAACTTGTGAACAATGCGGAATTTCGAAAAACTTTATTCAAAATAATTTGTGAGGAATAAAATTCTCTACAAAAAGTTCTAATGACATTTTTTGATAAGACTGATACTTTCGCCGAAAAAGTAAAAAAATCTCAAAATTTGCTATAAATTTGACTTGAAGCTTAAATAACTTTTGAGCAATAGAATTTATCAAAAAATGACAAGACACTTTTTTTGTAGAGCGTTCAATTTCCTACAAAAACATTTACTGAGCATAAAAATCCGTCAATTGGTTGGTGAGCTAGAAAATTATAAAAAAAAAAAAAAATTATTCCCGTGTTATTTAAATGGAAAATAGAAAAATCGATTGAGGCAAACCTTAATATCACTATTAAGAGTCCGGATTGGTACCAAATTTTTATTTTTAGTTATACTTTCAATTTTTGGACACCATAAAAAAATTGAATTTGTTTTTTTTGAAACACTCTAGTGTACATTTGATACCCAACAGGTGATTTCCGACAGATAATTTCCCTGTATCTGAAATAAGCCTCAATAAAAACAATAAATAATTACTTTTTGTACACAACCAATAATTTTTCAAGCTTTAAAAAATAAATTTAATTTGTACCTTAGCCAAGTTATTAAATAACTTTGTATAATTTAAAAAATATCAAACTTTTAAAAAAAAGAAAAGAATATTTGAGTAATAAATTAAAATTTAATTATCCTCACTGAAAAAAGATAATAAATTCGCTAGAAATATTCAATTACTTAATTACTTACCGGTTAAAATTTAAATAAATACCTAAAATTTGAATAAATTTTACCAAAAATAAAATGATCCTGAAGTTAGCAGACAAATAGTATTTTGCGGTGTTTTTTTTCATCAAATCAATTAAAAAAAATCGAAAACTAAAAATATGCACATGCAGAAAATTTTAAAAACTACAAGTGCAATTTTTTCAAATATTTTTTTTTTTACAATTTATTGTTTAAAAAAAAGTCCAAAAATTATTAGACGTCGGCTAACTGCACTATCATAAAATAAAATATATTTAGTTGCTATAATTATTTAAAAAAAAAATATATAGAATAATAAAAGTTTATAATTAATCAACAATAGTAGCAGTAAATTAAATAATTATTCACTTACTTGGTAAGGAGCTGATGGATTAAAATTATCTCCAATAATTAATACAAACAAACAGCATTTGTCGGTATTCCAAGCATACAAAATATCATCACGAATTTCAATAATATTACGCGTCTCTTTATCACTTTTAGGCATATCATTTTTTAATAATTTAAATAGTTCATGATCATTTAATTTTAGCCGATCGGTACAAGATGCCATTATAATTATTTATTTTTATTTTGGTTTATTTATTCTTAAGTAATCACCTAACCAACAAAAAATGTAAACACTTCCACGTGCACACGGAAAATAAATAGCATTCGATAATAAAAAGTTATGAAATATATTTGTTTTTATTATAGAAATTAATTTTTGTCAATTTTAAATAATGAATGCGTAATTTATAAATATTTGAATTTAATAGCAGTAAATAAATATTTATGTCTTAGTGTAATTACAGAACACGTTTTTTTTATCGAGTGTTCACAACAATGAAGTTAGCGACTGTAAAAATGCGCAAGCATTGCGGGAATCTTATTTCCTGCGCAACTCTCGCGCGTAAATTAAAATATTTAGCGCGGGAATTTCAAATTATTTGAAAAAAATTTTGATACGCTCCAAGTGGCCAGAATCATTGTTTGCTAGCTTTTAGTTTCCTATTCCAAGTCAACTTTCTGCTATTTAAAAATGTTAATAAAATGATGACAAATGAAATTTTTAAAGTCAACTTTTAAAAGTTATCTTAAAGATACAAAAAAAAAAAAAAAATTAACAAAATGTAATAAGGTAAGGGGCCCAGCTTCTAACCTTTTAAGAATGCCGGTTAAAGTTATACTATAATAATCAATGTAAGATATAATTCAATGAGAAAAATAATAATTTTATCAACTAGTTCAGGATTTTTTAAATAAAGTCATGCGCGTAAAATAATTATTTAAATTGAATTAATAATTTAAATTGACGTTTTAAAAATTTACATTTAGAGACCCAGTTTCTGACTCTCAGAATTCTTAAGGTCACAGTTTCTGACTCTCACAGTGGCCTAGTTTCTGACCCTCAAATTATATAAACCATGATTAGATTATGAAGTACTTACTAAGTTTGAGTAAACTACACGGAGAAAAAAATATAGTAAATTTTACTAAAAAATATGAGAATAATTACTAAATTAGGATAGTAATCTTGAAACGCTTATGATTTATATGAAAAATTCATAAACAGATAAGCATATTTTACAAGTCGTTTAGTAATTTCTCATATACTGGTTATGGAAAATCTCCTATATTGCATATTAATTTTTAGTTATATTTAATAAATTTTACTAATTCTGTTTAGTAAATTTTACTATCCCGTTTAGTAAATTTTACTATATTAGAATAGAAAAAAATAAAATAAAATTTTTATTAGCTTTTAACTTTTTATTATTATTGCAATCAATTTGATTATTATTGTTACTTATGCCATCTGTATTGGTGTCGTTTTGACTTAACTTTAACTTTGAATAACTTTTGAAGGAGTAAATTTATCAAATAACGTTAGGAGACGTTTTTTGTGAAGCATTAAATTTCCTTTAAAAATATGTATCTTGACTAGAAAAAATTTTAATATTTCTAATAGTTACAAAAATCCAAAATAGAAACAAAGAATTTAAAAAACAAATCAACGTTGAAGACACGGTTTTACAAGGAAACGGCTCGTTTGACGTCAAATTACTAAGAGAGATATTTTGTAGGGAATTCAATTTCCTTTAAGAATATGCATTACTCAAATTTTTCAGATAGATGATTGACGAGTTTTGGGTAAAAAATTCAATTTCTGTCAAAAAACGAATAGTCGTAACGATACACCTCTTAATATCAATATTGAGGGCTCAAACTTGCACAATAATTTCTTTTGGTCATCAGGAATAAGATTTTCACAGTATTGAAAAAAAAAAAAAAAATAGTCGATTTTTTTGGCCCAGTCTAATAATCATGGTACGGTCAGTAATTATGCTCAATAAATTAACTTACCTTTCTCCGAGCTGAAAAAAGTTTTCACCACAACAAATCAATTGTTTTTCACTAAAAATTATTGAAAACCAATTTCCATTCGAGACGTTCAACCCAAGAAAATAAAATAAAACTAAACAATAGAAAATATCTCAGTAACAATTTAATTACAAGCATTGATAATTTTGTATCTACAAATATTTCGATGGTTTCCTATCAGCATTTTTAAAGTATTTTATCTAATTTTATCTTCTTTTTTTAATTGACAAGATTTTTTTTTTACTGTAGTTGGTATTTTCCTATATTTAATTGAGAACATCATTTTATTAAATTTGAATACATTCCCATATAGGAAATGACGATAGGCCCAGCATAGGCCCAGGCCTGCGCCAACACTTCTTAACCTTGGCCCAAGATTGTGAACCAGCCACGGCCCAACTCTGGTTCAAATATGGGATGATAACTACGTGCCAGGCCTGGCATGTAGACTTGGCCCAAGACTGGTATTAAAGGTTGGGCCAATATTGAATTCTAGCTTGGGCCAAGAGTGGCAGTGAAAGTTGGCCCAATACTAAATTCTAGCTTGGGCCAAGGTTGATACCCGAGTAAAAATAAAATTTGATATTTAAAAAATTAAATTTTCATCTTTTGCCGCAACACCGCTGCAACACAGCGGCTCCGGGTGAAAATATTTATTATTATTATTTCATTTAATTGAATAGAATAGAAATAATTGTAATTATCAAATACTTATTTAATTGTCCGGAAAAAGAGAATTATATATGGCCATATATTAAAATTTTCCAATATATACATAGCTATGTATAGAAATTTCAAATAAATTAAAAAAAAACTTATTCAGTTACAGTATTTTTTTTTTTCCTTTTTTTGTTCAATCATTTTGGTGATTCGGGAATCATCAGATTATGTGTTTAATTTAATATCTAATTTAGTAGAATTTTTTATTACGCGAAAAAACGCTAGAACATCGACTAACCGCGCACGCTTTAGTGGGATTCGAACCCGGGACCTAACGAACGAAAGACCGACGCACTAACGACTAGGCTACGCTACCGACAGTGACTACTGAGTTTACTTGTGCTATATGAGATTGAAAGAGTACATTATTTTTAAAACAGCAAAATATAATTGAAACTCTATTTTTATTAATAACAAAAAAATTTCTTATTTTTTTTTTTCGTGTGCTATAAAATCCGGTATGTGAGTAATTGCGATATGTGTAATTTTGGTTATATAGTTATGTATAAAATTGTTTAAAAAGTATATTGGCTTTATATATGGCCATGTATGGTCATATGTAACTCGTTTTTCCTATACGATTAACTAGTATGCTTACATTGTAAAAAATTTGCGGAGTAAACGCAAAATATAAGCAATTCCCATGAAAATTATGTCACTATAACTATTAAATAATTAAATGTTTTCACTATGTCTTATATAAAATTATAACTTAGTGAGTTACTAAAACATAATTTTTCTCAAAATTTTGAAATATATTTTTAAGTTCCACAACTTGAAATTTTTTTATGTTCTATTTTGAATTGCATGCAATTTTTTTTTAAGTACCATAATTTTATTTAAAAAAAAATACTATAGCCGAAAACAGGCTGATTTAACTTTCAGCCTGTTTTCGGCCAAAGATTTTTGCTCGCGATAATGTTATTAAAAAACAATATATAATCTGGCCAAAAATAGGCCAATTATTTGTTGGCAAAATATCGGCCAATTTTCGGCATCTTTAAGCAGAATAAAAATTTTTCGGCCGCTGATCATTTTTATTCTGAACTTCAAAATAAGTAACATTTATTATTGAAAAATTATGATTTATTTATACCAAATTAAAATTTATAGTTATTATAAATAATTAAAAATAATAATATATAATTTGAATTTACTCATTCATACAATTATTTTTCATTTTTTATAATAACTATTATTTATTTATAAAATATAAGAAATGCTGAAGCTCGATGGCCCAACGCTGATCCACGCTTGAGCCAAGATCGAATATTCGAGGCTCAGATTTCCAGTACTGACCCAAGCTTGGGCCAACATCGAATAACCGAGACTCGGTTGATCAGGACTGATCCTAACTTGGGCCAACATCGAATAACCGAGGCTCGGTTGATCAGGACTGATTCTAACTTGGGCCAACGTTGAATAACCGAGGCTCGGTTGATCAGGACTGATCCTAACTTGGGCCAACGTTGAATAACCGAGGCTCGGTTGATCAGGATTGATCCTAACTTGGGCCAACGTTGAACAGCCGAGGCTCGGCTGTCTAGGACTGACCCTAGCTCGGGCCAACATAAAAAAATCCAAAGTTTGATTGCCCACGGCTGGTCCAGGCATGGGCCAACATCGAACTACCGAGGCTCGGTTGCACAAGACTGGCCCGAGTCTGGTCCCGTCGTTCAAGACTGGGGACTCCTACATGGGTTTATTTTTTGACTAACTTGTTTCTATGTTAATTGATGACGATACATTGGACTAGAAAAAAAGGAAAAAATGATAATTCCAGGACTGTACTAAAAGTTTAGTCTAAAGTGAGGCTTAAATAGTAAAACTTACGGCTGAAGATTGTATTTTATAAAATAATTATTTTAAACATTCATTTTTACAGAATTTTCTCAAATGTTTCTGCATTTTAATTAGAATTGTCGGGTGAATAGATCCAACTATAATATTTCCTGCTTTTTTTTGCGTGTTAATCACATTTCAAGAAACCGAGTTTACACCTGATGAAGCAAAAAAAAAACACTCCTAACTAATCTTTTGATAACTAATCCCTTCGATGGAATGTGTGGTCTCGACGTACGAAACGATCGCATAGCTACCCGACTAGAAATTACCCCCAAGCATACATTGGGACCCCATTGGGTACTGATGGGGCAAGCCCGATAGGGTTATCCCTATTGGGATTTGATTGGGAACATATAGGGTAAGCCCAACATTAAAATAAAAAATTGCGATTGGGTTTACCCAATTGGGATAGGATTGGCTACATGTTGGGTTAACCCAATGCTAAAATTAATGACTCGGCAATGGGTTTGCTCGATTGGGATATTTTTGGGAACTTGTTGGGGCGACCCAACGTCAAAATTAATAATTTGCTATTGGGCTTACCCGATTGGGAAATAATTGGGAACCTGTTGGGAAAACCCAATGCTAAAATTAATGATTCGACAATGGGTTTGCCCGATTGGGAAATAATTGGGAACTTGTTAGGATGATCCAACGTCAAAATTAATAACTAGCTGTTGGTCTTACCCAATCGGGGAATAATTGGGATCACGTTAGGAAAACTAAACATGAAATTTATAAAAAAAAAAGTTTTTACTTCTAAAAATTAAAAATAATTTTTAAATGCAAAATATTTACGTTTTATTCTGTATTTTAACATGAAAACGAAAAAAAAAACTGATTAAACTTTAATAATATAGAAAAAAAACTTGACAATATTAAAACGTATTTTTAATCACTTGCAGATTATAAATTTAATTATAAACTTAAGAAAAAAACTAAAACTTTAAGGGAAAAATAATCCATATGAAATATCTACTAACTTTCTTATGCTCATATATTATTATATGTAAAGATAAAAATAGAATAGTTGTGTATGTTAACACCAATGATGCACGTGGCGACAAAATCTTGTGACTATAATACGAGCGTAGACAAGTTCAGACAGGTCCGCGCATAAAACAAATAACTAGTGGACAAAAACCCATATACACGTGACTCTTGCATTGGAAAACGTTCTAAGTAACTCATCAAGGCGTAATTTTTTGACATCTCTACAGTTACAATACCGTGCAATATAATTGATAGAATTAATAATAAAGAAAGTGCTAGTGCAGTGCAATATAATTAATCAAAATAATATTAAAGTGCTAGTATAGTGAATATAGGTTATAAAAATTGTGTCTCGTGCAAAGTGAGAATTTGTGAAATAATTAATTTTTTTTGTGAGCTAACACTATTGTAAATTAACAGTCATAACGGAAATTGAATAAATAAAAAAAAAATTGTACTAGAATGAGAGGATTTAAATAAAATTTATTTAACCAAATTTTTCTTATGTTGGGATTTTAGTGGGATTTTATTGGATTGGCCTAAAGTTTCTGTAGGGTGAACCCAATTGAAACCCTATAGAGTGTGCCTAATTGGGAAACAGTTGGGTATACCCAATTGGGACCCAATAGGGATGACCCGATTGAGATCATCTTGGGCTATGCGTTACAACCCAACGTTGGGTTCCCAATTGGGAACCCAATTGGATTCCAATAGGTCTTACAATTTTTTTTCTAGTCGGGATATTGTTGGAGGCGACATAAGAGATGAAATACCGGATGTTATTATCTGTGATTCGCATATAGAAAATTCCGAAAAAATGGAAGCTGAATATGTTAACCTTCGAGAAAACTTTCCCAAAAATTGCACGGCATCGTAAGCTAATTAAATTTTTTTTCTTGCAAAAGAAGTAAACTATAAACTGCGAAATTCGGTAGAATAAAAAATTCGACTACTGAATGTTGTAATCAGGATATGGCTGTTGTTATTAAATAAATTAACTTAACTTTGCTTGGGAAAAAAAAATTTAGATCTATGTGAATCAACGTGGATTTAAAATTTGGAATAGATCTTACAAGATCATTAATGATTTCGGCGAATCGTCAATAATTTTAAATCTATGGTGATCTCCAAAGATCTCTACTGATTGAACCAATCTTCCAAGATTACACATTAATATCAATGGAGATCTATTTTGATTTATGCGAATCGACAAATTATAAAGATCAATTTTTCTAATTAGCGCTACGGAGTTCGCCAAAGATTTCCGGCGATTTTCGTAAATTTCCACAAATGATCGACCTCTTGAAAAGGAAAGCTCTGGCAACAATGAGATCTTTCTGATCTCCGTAGGTATGCTAGAAGTAACGTACAGATCTAAATTATTTTTTCTTGGGTAAACAAACAAAAACTTTTAACATCATAAATGATTTGTAGTTAAAAGTTCCAAAAAAACCATTGTATATAACATGAAACATTGTCGTTAAAAGCTATTACCTAATATTTGTAAATTTCGTATATATTAAAGCAATATTTAATAAATTACCTAAAAGTATCAGCTCGATGATATTTTTGATATGTATTTACATAATTAAAGACTTATTGGTAATCACATCTGGGTTTTTTCTTTATATTTATTAGGTCATAATAATTATATAATAATTGCAATAGCAGTCGATTTCGTAGTCTGAAGTCTGAAGCACACCACAAAGTATCTATACTTGGCAAATAGATATAGTTTCATTATTTATTTACGTCATATAATACTTAAGTGTTTATTATATAAATTATTTCCTTATTGATGAGGTTCTGACAACAAATATTCTAAGAAAGAAATCATTTTCATTATATTCCAATAATCATATTTTATGTAACATTTACAAATGTATATATTAGGGTGCTTCATTTCAGAGCAACATTTTTTTTTAAGTGCATGTGGAAAATATCATAGTTCAACACAAAAAAAAAATTTTCGTGCAAGAAAAAAAATTCTAGTCGATTACAGACCTAGCTCATTGAAAAATTCGATTTTCCTATTTAAATAACACAGCAAAAATTTTTTTTTTAGATTTAAGTATTTTTAACTCTTCAACAAATCAATAGATCGAATAGAATAATATATATTTTTGTAGGAAATTGAACGCTCTACAAAAAAGGTTTCTTATCATTTTTCGATAAATCCACTTGTTCCAAAGTTATTAGAGCTCGAAGTAAAGTTAGAGATTTTTTTACTTTTACGGCGAAACTATCAGACTAATCACAAAATGTTATAGAATCTTTTTTGTTGACAATTTTATTCTCTACAAATTATTAAGAGTAAAGTTTTTTCAAATTCCGCATTGTTTTCTATTTATTTTTATTTTAATTACAAGCTCTTAAAAAAGTGGTCTTGATCGATTTCAAGAGCTCGACATTAAAATGGTAATAACTAGAAAACAATGCGGAGTTTGAAAAAACTTTACAAATAATAATTTGTAGAAAATAAAATTGTCAACAAAAAAGATTCTACAACATTTTGTGATAAGTCTGATAGTTTCGCCGTAAAAGTAAAAAGATCTCCAACTTTATTTCGAGCTCTAATAACTTTGGAACAAGTGGATTTATCGAAAAATGATAAGAAACCTTTTTTGTAGAGCGTTCAATTTCCTTCAAGGATATGTATTGGTCTATTCAATCTATTTGTTGAAGAGTTAAAAATACTTAAATCTAAAAAAAAAATTTTTCCTGTGTTATTTAAATAGGAAAATCGAATTTTTCAATGAGCTAGGTCTGTAATCGACTAGAATTTTTTTTCTTGCACGAAAATTTTTTTTTTGTGTTGAACTATGATTTTTTTCACATGCACTTAAAAAAAAAAAATGTTGCTTCGAAATGAAGCGCCCTAATATATATATACTTAGCATTGACCTCAAGTCTTCCCATATCTCACGATTAGAATTTATATAAAAACATAAACAATAGAAGTTATCATGAATCCGAATGAACGGAGACAATATATAAAGATGTTATTTCGAATATTGATCATTATTTGAAGTTAGTCTGTATTGACCATAAAATCTTTAAGAAAGAAATTTTCTGTTGAAGATTTTTCAATCATTAAAAGTAAGAAAAATAATAATACAATATAATAGAATTTTCAATGTATATATTAGACTGTTTCAAATTAGGGGTCTATTTTTATTTTTTTGATGAACATTGAAAAATCGAAAGGATATGTTAAAATACACGGAGAGAAATGTATGGTACCTATCGCCATACTCTTATTACAGTATTGCGGCAAGTACCATAAGTATGGCGTTATTCACCATACTGTATAGTACCGAAAATTTTGCGTAGCTTACATGTCTGTATAGTAGAATTGACCAGACAAGTATGGGCTTAAGGCCCATACTACATTGAAGAAACGGCAACGCCACTAGGGCATTCCGCAATAGATCTTTGTGCGGTAGTCAACACACTATCGGATTATTACCCATACTGCATAGATGTAGCTGCAATACTCCGTCGATAAATAGATGAAAATTTATTAATGTAAACAAGTGTATGTATCATTGTGTATGTTAGGAAATAATTATTATTTAAAATATATGTGCGTGTAAAATATAAAAAAAATATATTTTTCATATAAAAAACATGTGTTAAAAATAGATAAAAAATATATAAATATGTGTAAAAATATATTTTAAATAGCTAACTTTTGCCCGATTTTCGTATATATTTTAAATAAATTAAAAATATATCTTAAAGTACATAAACAATTATACATACATAGTCATAAAAATATAAAAAACATACATCGAAATACATTTCTTTATATAAATTTTATATATTTTTTTCTTAGGTTATAGATTACAATAAAAATATAATTTTTATATATATTTTTAACATTTTCATAATTTTATTTTTTTATATTTCAAATATATTGTTAATATAATTCTTTTATATTTTTTATATATGTATTTTTAAGATATTCTCAGATAAATTTTTAACATACTTAAAATATTTAAGAAATATATGAAAATCGCCTAAAGGTTAGCTATTTAAAATATATTTTTTATATGTTTATATATTTTTAATATATTTTTTTTGTTTGAAACAAATATTTGTTTTATAAATTTTTTTCATGGGGAATATAACCTATTTTTTTAATTAAATAAACTTTGGTCATACTACTATGTAAGCATAAGTAATTTGACAATATTGAATAGCGTTATCTACCAGAAGCATTGTGGATATCGCCAAGCAGTATGGGCTTGACGCCCATACTGACATAGGCTCATCCGCTATGACTATGGTGAATGTGACCATTCCCGTGATGGTCAAATCATCTATACTTACAATTTTTAAACGAATGAAAAAATCCTTGCTACCATACAGTATGGTCGGAACGACCATACAGCATAGTAGTATCCGCAAAAAATTTCTCTCCGTGTATGGTGACGGTTAAAATTTGAGCTCTTAATATTGATATTTAGAGGTGGCTATGTGTAATTTTCGATTTTTCATTTAGTAACATGGTAAAAAATACATTAATTCCGAAAAAATCAAGATAAAAAAAACTTCTCCTAAAACATTTCGTAGCAAATTCACTGATCTACAAAAAAGGTCTTTTATGATTTTTGCATGAATTCAACCATTCACAAGTTATCCGACGTCAAAATTTGATACAATTCAAAGAACTTGTTTTTGCTTATTCTGAATTTTATACCATGTCAACTAATGAGAATTCAGAAATTCTCAATATAGTTTTTTGTAGAGAATAAACGTCAATTTTTTTGGCTCGTAGATGATTATTTAAATGGTTTTCTGAAGGATATTTTTTATCAACCAGTTCTTGCATGTATATCTGTTTTGTAGACTAAAGTAAAGATAAAATTTATGAATACCAAACAGCTGATAAATTTAGGTTATGATCAAATGTTAACAAAAAGATTTTTTTTTTGACCTCATAAGGACATTTACAGAAGTTATCATAAATTTATTTTTTAGATCTCGGTAAAGCAATATCCGTCAAAAGTAGTCAAAAAGATAACATTTGTCTGGCCTCTAAAAGATATCTTTTTTCAGATACCATAATGATGCCTTTCTAATTAGATACCGAATGGGATTAATTTGAATGACCCTGATTCAGAAATCTAATTTGGAATGATTCAATCCATGTTAGAGTATATACCTATATATAGTCAATTTTACCAACTTTGAATTGTTTTGGACCGTGTTTGAATTATTCCAAATTAGATATCTGAATCAGGGGAGTCATAAATGAATATAGTATTGATTCGAAGTTTCACCGAAAGCCCTGCAGAATTTCAAATCGATTTTTTTATCCACTTTTATTTTCCAATTGATCAAATTTTGAAAAAAATTACTGGAGCTCATGTCATATAAATGATTCAGAAGAATTGAAACTCGTGAATTTCGAATCGATTCCAACAATTCGAAATCATCTCAAATTAAGGTAAAAATATTTTGTGAAAAACTCATGAAATTTTTCTTTTTTTTAAATTGCATAAAAAACAACACAATATCTATTCATATATAAACATATTTTAACGTCAACAATTAAAATAAATAATATACGTACATTAGCTCACACTGCGGCCATCCCTCTTTGGGTGCCAACCCCCCAGGGGTTTACGCTGTGAGAAAATACGTGTAACGGGGTTACGGGATATACAGACAACTTGTGTTCTCGGCCCGCGATACATGATAACGATACTGTAAGCTACGTACTCATGTCACCCACCTTCCCCAACTCTACCGGATGTTATTTCTAAACGTCACGCCCGCTTTAATCTCCATGAGCACCTACACAGGCAACGATTTTGATACGGACATTCTCGTACGTTTGGTCATTTTTTTTCACCCCCTCCCCTTCCAAACACCACCAAATCCTGAATCCTCTGAAACTCACGCCCACTCCAGTGTTTCTCGCGAACTTATAATAGTTATACTTATGCCACTATTTTATTTTAAAACCAACATTACTGTACTTCAGATAAATTTTATTATTTATTTCGTGCACTCTCAAAGTAGAGGATGAAACTGGAGTGCTATAGAAGATAAAAACTACGACATTTGTAATTATTTATCAATTTAGATACATGAAAAATAAGTTTGAAGAGACTTAAATGAGTGACATGACATTGTAGGGGATAAAAAAATAGCAATGAGATAGAATGATGATAATAATAATAATAATAATAATAAATAATGTATAATGCACCCTCATGAGATAGATCAGTAAATCAAAAGAAGCACGTTAAATTATTGAATGGCATCAAATTAAAAAACTTCCAAGTCAAAAGCTCTTCTTACGTAATTTTCCTCTGCCTCATTCTTACGCACTCCAGACCACAGTCTCCCTATCAATTTCCTTGCAATAGAGATGAGGAAAAAAAAACTCGTTTTCTAAATTATTGACGTGCTCCGACATTACTTTCCTACAGACTTTCCAGGTGACATGAGCCCGTTTGAACTCCCCGCCACCTTACCTCTTTCCCCCCCGACGTTTTACTTCAACTCAACCAACTTATCCCCAGCCATTTAAAAAAGATGCCAGGGGGTGGCATTTTAATAATGCAACCCTCGATTTTCGAGTTTTTTTCTCGATGCTCAAATGCTATCGTCTCTCGGGGGCTGAATTTAGTAGCAAGTACAATCGATTATGAAATACGCGATGGAGGGCTACTGTAGAGGACAATGGATTTTTTTTTTTTTTTGTGAATTAGATCTAATAAAACTTTTAAGCCGAAAATTGTTTTGTTGAAAGCCTTAAAATAAATTCAAATCTCGAATAAGAATGATCCAACCGTTTATATTTAGTCATATGGGAGAAAGAAGGGTTGAAAGCTAGTCAAAGGTAAATTTTTCTTAATAATTAAAATCATCTGAATAAATTATTTACTAACAAAAATACAAAAATTAGTTGTGCGAAAGCGAATATTTTTTTTTATCACTTTCAACCCTTAAATAGTGAGATTAAAGCCGGCTATTTTTTGCGGTTGAGACGATGTAAAAAGTAAAAATACTGGTAAAAAGAGGGTCGTAGTCGAACCTTTGGAGGGGTTGAAAATATGTAGAAAGTAGTAAGGGTTGGTGAGATGTATGGGAGGCGGTGAAAACTAGCGGTATCGGTGCACCTTCAATACCCTCGATACAAAATTCTTTTCATCGTTAAACTTGAATACGTATAGGAAATAGGTATATGGAGGTGAAAGACTGTGAGATTCACTGGATTCTATATTTCTATACTGAGAGGGTGGAACAAACCCCCCTATTACCCTTGTGTATATATAACGGTCTTTCTAAATGTACGGAATAACGTTTGCAAGGCGCTTATAAGCCCGAGCACCCCTGTAATGAAACATTAATTATTCAATCGAAATCAACCGTGGACCGGGCGTTCAAAAACCTACCCCGACCTCCTCAGACCCCTACCCGAGACGCCACTACCCCTTTATCCTCTTTTATCCCTTCCCCGCATCATTTTACTCTCTATCGCTTTCTTTATTTCACTTATACGCTATGTTTGACGTTACGTTTGGACGATGCTTCAACTTCAGTATTTTTAACAGTTAATTGAAAAGGGGTGGGGATAAAGAGGTTCCTCGAAAATTTAGTTAAAGAATTTCATTTTTTTTTTAATCAATGAACTGATTTTAAAGGATTACTCTATGATCTGACTTTTAATCAAGCCTGGTTACTCTATGCCAGATCAATTGTTGAATATTAAAAATTTTAATAATAAATCGATCTCATAAAGTAGAGAATCCCGCATGGAAAAGCTATACATTGTTAAAAGTATATAAAAAAATATATGGCGAATATGTGATAAATATATAGCGGCAAAAATATCTATATTAAAAAATATATTTTTTTTTACTTATATTGGATTATATATTTATAATATTATATTTACCCATATATAATGTTTTGTATTTTTCTATATATATTATCTCATATAATGCTCAATATATTCGTGCCATATATGGATAGTATATATATAATTTATAAGTATAATATAATAAACTTGATATATACTTCCATATATTTTGACCCATATAATTAGTGGTATATGGTCTCTATATAATTGATTATATATGAAAGAATTTATATGGTTCGCAGTATATTGGAATTATATCTTTCAATATATTTTTTCAATTTCTACACTATTCCACAAAAAAAAGTCAAGTTTATTATTTTTTTTTTCTTTTCATTGACCTTACATTTACTGAGTAACTAACGCAATAACCTAAAAAAAGTAAAAAAAGTGCCATATATTTTACAATATACTGGAAAGCATATATTTTGCAATATACTGGAAAACATATATATTAAAAATACAAAAAATACTATAGATTAATTAATATACTTCTTTCAATATAATTTATTAATGGAAAAAAGATATAATAAAATATATATGTAAAACATACATAAAAAAGTCATACATTGATAAATATATAGGTAATATATTCTAGGAATATATTTTTATTCAATATATTATCATACATTAATACGGCAAAAACATTAATATTATTTTATATATTGTACAATATTTATCACAAAAGCTTAACGTGATTGTCAGCGAAATATATATAGTATGAATTAGCAGGTGTCATAAAAGATTCGCCGATTTCGTGAAGTATTATATTAAGTTTCACCACTCATTATATAACAAAACTGTATTTAACAAATAAAAAGTATCTTTCAATATTTAACACGTTTATTTTTTGATGGGATATTAAATTAACTGACATGCAAATTTCTCATTCTCTCTTTCTCTCTCTCTCTTTCCAGGTATATATATCAACGATAAATCGATCAATCGCCACATTCCATTTGTTTCTGTCACGGCAATATAGACTCACAATGACTATTAATGATGTGTATTCCCGTAAGATACACCTCTACCCCGAATAATATCTAACCCCGGGGACATCACTCTGTATTCATTTATATGAGCCTACACACTCGAATGAAGGGTAAAAAAATTTTATCAGGGGTGACTTATGTGTACTTTAGGGTATTTATTCGGTGCACCATGTACTATATTGTGATCATAGACTGGAGACTATACTCTGTAGTCCCATGTCAATAGCTAATCGAACATCCTGATCGTTTAATATTACTCCCCATTTTCTTTTTGCCCCTCCAACGTCATTCTTCTTTATCTTATATATAACATTTAGTAAATATTCACTAAATTATTTATACACACAAACATTTATTCCTCTACTTATCATTTCAGAAAGAATATATTTGAACGAGTTATAAAGTTTATAAGACTGAAAAAAAATAATATATGTTGGCCAAAACTGAAAAAAAGTTTTGGGAGCTCGGGGGATTGAAAGTTGACAAGACGATATCTTCCGTATATTGTCATACATAAATACCGGAGCGAATGATATCGTACTATTGAATTCTAGTATCAAAATTTGTTTCCGTCCCTAACAACCAAGTTTTCCTTTGTCCTTTCTCTTGAGAGGCTTCGATAAAAACTTTAACTGTTTGATACGAAGTGTTTTTTTTTTGTTATTGTAATAGTAAAATCTCTGGTTCATCAGCAGAATTTCATCATGCTTTTGAAGAGTGATATTTTGAATAATAATTCTAATTTCATTGATAACTTTTCATTAAAAGGTTCTTCAGCATAAAATCAATGCAAGAACTACATCGAGATTTATGTTAGAATATTTCTGTTCGGTAATATCATTATAGTTATTAGATACAAAAAATTTAGTTGATACGTATGTTATTTTATTTAGGTATAAATTACATGAATTCCTCGACCACAACGATCAGTAGTACAAGGCATAGCACTTCATCTCAGGTTAACAAACGTATGTAAACCAACCCCCGGAAATATCCTTACCGACCACTTGGTAACCCCAACTCTAGTATCTTACCCCTTTCTTCGGCCAAGCAACCTCTTCCTTAGTCTTCTCACTTCAGAAACGACCCCCAAGTTACTCTCCCTTTCTTAGTACTATCTGCTCTTTCTCAAGACAAACAGTAGTGGTGTCTTAACAAGTGGGCAAGCGGTGCCTAAGACAAAGGGTAATTGAGAATAGGGATTAATACCCCTATACACTAGAAATTCACAAGCCACCCAAACAAACCCCCCTACGAACTCGAACCACTGGCCCGACGCTCGAAACACGTTACTCCGACTCAGGAAGACAGAAGAACTAAAAGGACACCCGGATGAAGACGAGAAATTTGTCCTGTCATACCCGAGCCACCTTAGACTCTGCTTCCCATTCTTCCTAGGCGTAACAGACATAAGAAGTATAGCTTGGATGTCTAATTCATTGTGTACCAGATCTTTGGTATAATATCTGAGATAATTAATTAATGTAACGGAGCCGCATCCCTTTTGTTTTTTTTTTTACAGAAGGACATTTGCTTACCGCACGCACTGCAAATGTCCTGTGTTTTTTAATATAACATAGTCATGAGCATAGGCTTATTATTGGCGTTTCTCTAGGATCGATGATCAGATCAAGAATCATTTTCAAACACCCGATTTTTCTTATGTCGGCTTGGAGAGGATTCTTCCATAGCACCAACTCAGTGTATTGTTCGATATACGGCTTAATCAAGGGGGGACGTAGTTTCTCCCCCTTCATTCTTGAGAAGACGCCTAGTAAAATGTCTGAGATACTAGCAGTGACTTTAAATGACTATTTGAAAGTATGTTAATAATATCTTCTCAGTAGCCTTTAAAGATTTTCTGATTTTATTTTTTTGGCCAATCAATAAAGTTCCAGAATTTATTTTAACCCGCAAATTTAAAACGTCTTTAAAAACTTTCGCTGTCACGTATTCTCTATACGACATTGTAGACTGGATTTTTTATACCGGTATCCCAAGAGAAATTCAAAGGTCATCTTACTAATTAAACAATCAAATACGGGTACGCCAGTATAAGAGACCAAATGCACAGAATCTGGGTTCATTCTCACGGGATTACGAAATTATTTCTTCACCCTCTACACCCCTTGCCATCACTTTGCTGACCCTCCGATGCCAGACGAGTGTCCATGAGCGATTGATTAACTTTGTCGGATTAACTTTGTTCGATTATCTACTGCTTCTGTTACTGCTACTGTGTCTAAGTGAGTAACAACCTTTAACGTTTGTGTACACGGACTTCGATCGACTGTTAGATGTTCTAAAGTAATTATCCTCTCTAACTAGCTATTTAACGATTTTCGGAACCAAACAAGAATTGAAACAGAAAATTTTGAATTTTGACATACATTTCTAGAAGAAACAAAATATTTCCGTCAATAACAAATGTATTTGAACGAAAAATATTACACGATAACCATTTGTCTCGAGAACTCTTAAAGTAACATGCAATTATTGGATACAAACGCGATCTCACTCCCTCACTTTCTTTCAACTCTCAAACCTATTCCTGATTAATCTTGAAATCATTCTCAACAAACCACTTTTTTTATCTGAGGTATCACGTGAACAAAGGTAATTAACGAATGTATATCGGAAAAATATTACTTTTCTATTTGATATTGTGAGGAGTGCTGTATATTGGGAACTTATTACATCACGCTATGCATCGATCAAGAAAATAATTGATTTGGTTTCTATTTTGCTCTGTAAGAGATTTTTTCTTTTTTCAGTTTCATTGAAATCTCTACGGCTGATTTTCAGTAGATTTCAGTGTCCTCACACTGAGAAAAAATTTTTCTTCGGACAATTAAATTGGTTTTATTAAATTGTATTAAACTAAAATTTATTTGGGACAACTAAATTTTATTACGTCAACATAATCTATTTTCTCATTTTTAACAAATGGTTTAATAGACTCTATTCGGTTGACATTAATGATTCTCTCTCTAAGATGATAAAACCATTTGGTAAAGTTACGAAAATATTTATTTAATATAGACAGCAACCAAATATATGATTGGCAATGAGCAATCAAATCATTTTGCTGTCATAACTAAAATTTGGTTGTCAGAAGAAAATTTTTGTTTCAGTGCACGGTAGAATTTTCAAGCAACTTTGTCATGACCTAGTATAATTTATTAAGGAGGTTTCAAAAACACCATTAGTTACAAAATTTATATAGGGATGAGGATGCTCCGTTCAAAACGGACATTTTATTTTTTTCGTTCCCCATTGAAAATCTTGTCTTTCATGCTTAAACAAAAAATAAGTACAATTTGAGCTCTTAACATCAATTGTGAGAACTGGAACAACGTCGTTGAAGTTTTTTCATGCTAAAAGCATGTTAATCTCAATTTTTTTCCTGTTATTGAATAAAACTCAGCCTCATATTAACGTATCTTATTGGTTCAAAGTTTTATTAGAATAGAATTGTATGCTCTTCAAAAAGCCTGTATATGTTTAGCCGTACCTTCAACTGCAGTCCACGTGGAAGCCTTGGAAGTCTAATTTCCTATGAAAATAGTGGTTTTTTGTTGTTAGCTTGTCAACGGTTGACTTTCAGGAAAAAAATTTTCTCTTAGCCTATATAAAAATTTGATTTTAGACGACAGAAAAAGAATTTCCAGAAAATTTGAGGATTTAATTTAAAAATGAAGAGGTCTCGATCGGTTTTTGAAGTTTTGACATTTAAAAAGCAGGATTTGATGAGGAAATTCTGGTAAGGATTTGATATAGTTATCTTGATAAGGACCTCATGGGTTTTAAGCGTTACATTCATATCAGTTCCTCGTCAGGATATCCTGATCTGGACCTCATTTTAAATAAGGTTAACCTGATGAGGACCTTGTCAGGACCTTATGAAAAATTCTAGTCGGGAATAAGAGTTGTTCACATAGTATTATGATTAGTTAAAACATAAAAGCAAAAAAATGAATATGGTCGTCTGAAAATCGTAAACGACGTATCAAACACATTGTATTTAGTTGTTTGAAATCAAAATTTAGAAAATGCACTGAGGTATTTTCACTGACGTATAACAATTTATAAACGAAAACAATGCAAGATATGTTGACTGCTGTGAAGTACGGACCCTTTGAAATGTTATTTATAATAAATGGACGAAAAATTGAAAATGAGGCACAGTAAGTTATTGACTAAAATGAACATGATCTGATCGTTGTTGAAAGTGTAAAAAACTTACATTAAATACAATGTGTAAAACACATAAAAAAAAATCGGACTTCTCGATTGTTTATTTTTACTCATAACGAAACCAGTTAGCCTCTTTCTTCATCGTGAGACTTCGAAAATGTATCAATTGATACCTTAAAATTATGAAACTGATGATAAAATTCCAAAAAACGTCATATGAAGGTGAAAATTCGACAGTTTTAAAAATTCATAGCTTTGAAGCCAGGTCAAAACCAAAGTTGAAATTTGAAGGGCTATTTGGGAATAGAATGACGTATAATCTTTGAAATTTTTGAAAGGTTTCGAGTTGAAAGAAAAAAAGTGGTGGGTATCAAAAAATAGCGATTTTTAAAAAATGATATGTTTTCATTCAATTTGGTTCAGAATAATTTGAGAGTTTAAATCATTTAAAATAATTTCAACTCGTCCAAGGAACTAGCATTACAATATTATTTTCTCATTTGATTCAATTCAACATGATTCATGAATTTAAATGTTTCCAAATACTGTGAAATTATTTTTTGGAAAGAGATTCAAGCTAATTTCAGGTTTTAAAGCCTCAACAATGTAGGGATACAAACCGTTCAAACAATGCTATGTTTAACCTCAGCTCGGAAAAAAATTCTTTTAATTGGATCTAATAGATCATGATGCACGTTTCGTGAAAGGAGAGATCTGTATAATTCTAGTAACGATCTGAGTAGTTACTATCACAATCTATTCTAGTCCCGGTCAGGACTAACAAGAGTTCTTTTTCTGTGTATACTGAAGAAATAGAAATAAACGCAGTATTGAGGTACAAATGAAGCTTTGGAATACATTTGGAAGATACAATTTTTGTGGACAAAATAATTAAAACATCAAAGTAGGATATCAACTAAGAAATTTGAAATTGATCGTGTAAGCTTGTGTATTCGTTTGCGACTTTCTCATTAGAGCGCAGCACTGCCTAGAAGTTATGCAATAAAGGTAATATTTCTAAGTAACCGACGCTGTCTTTACTAAGGGTAATTGATTTTTAAATTATTCAAAAAAGAAAACTTTTCAAATATTATAAAAAGATTTTTAAAATTAATGTAGAAATTATATGAAACAAATTAAAGAAAAGGCATAAGCCATATTTTTGTAATAAATATAGTTATTTTTTTAAAGATTATTTAGTAATACGAGGTTGTTTTTATCTGATCAAAATAATGCCATAAAAATTACTTAGTAAATAGTTCATAAAAACTTGTGATTCATACGTTTTGATTAGAACATTTGTAAAACAAAGTTTAATGTCTACTTACTGTTTATAGTCTTAACAACCCGATAAAAAATGTTTAGATCCAAGCATATATGATTGGATCCAAATAGTCAGATATGCTTGGATCTAAATTTTGGCGCGATCCAAGTAGATTCAAATAGATCTGACAATATCCAAAGAGATCTCACTATATCTAAATATATCTAAACAGAGCTTAAAATATCAAAAGAGATCCAAACAGATCTCACTATATTCACGAATATATAAGTGTATCCAAGCAGATCGGCGTAAATGTCGATCTCTAAAGAAATCTATATAGATTTGAGCACATATATCTAATGGATTCTAATGAATGCATGTATAAATATATTATACTTCGGACCATTCTGAAAACAATATCAACTCATATCTTGGATCTTATTGCTATTACCTCTTAATGCTTTTAATGAACGTAATGTATAACATATGTATCAAAAGTCAATTGATATTTGAGTAAAAAAAATAGATGAATACTTAAAAAACATTAGTGCTTTTATATTGAATTATTTACGTTTACATTTAATTACATATAATCAAAAAAATTATAAATATTTTCGTAAACTTCTATCTATTACATGGGACTAAATATATTTTATTCGCCTTAATCTATATAGTTAAATGTAAACAGATATATTACTACCAATGTGTAATAATTTATTTTCGGAAATATCTATATCTGCTTGGATAAAAGTTTTTAATTTTCGTATATTACTCAGATATTATTGTGTAATTAAATAAAAAAACTTTGTATTTAATGTCTTATTCGCAGTAGAACCCTGATAGTTCGACGATTCAGGAGCCTTACCTGTATTTAAATATTATTGGATCTGATCAAATATGACTACATATATACATACATTTTTAGATATAGTCATAAACTCTTAGATATACGTATATCTGCTTGGATATGAATTATTTTTGCATCTATATACCCACATACATACAGTTGGGTCTGCAAAGATATAACTATATCTAATTGTATATGCTTGGATATAAGTATACCTGCTTGGATATAAATCTTTATATCTGCTTATATATAGTTGGATCTGAGCACATATAACTATATATACTTTGGTGTGATCAATCGTTCCTCCTTGATTAGCTAAAAATGCGCAAATGTATCGGATTTATCGTAATTAGATGAAAAAAAAAATTTTTTTTAATAAAATTTTGGGGGTACCCCGTTTTGCCTACCCTACCCTCTTTTGCCCCTTCCTCCCCAACAATATCCGAGAAAAATATGAAAAACTGTGTTGTTTCAATTTTTTTGTTACTAATAAAATTCAAACTAAAGATCGAGTTGAATGACATTAGTTGGTGATCGAAAGAGACCATTAAGTCGAAAAATTGGTATGATTTTGGATACATTTTAGGACATTTTATTATGATTTATCCGAAAAAAATAACATAAAATATGACTTTTGTAACGTTTCGAGGCCGATCTTTTAAACTAATTACCCTATTCTGACGTTTAATGTCACGATCGTCGCGTTTCGTTGAGTTCTAGGGCTAATTAGATTTTGGGATTGATCGATGAAGCTGTTCCTAAAAAATTTCAAAACAGCTAAAAAAAATTTTTTTTTTTTTTCGAATTTTTTCATCATCGTAGAGGATATTTAATCTATCGATCTGAAAGTGTCTAGAAAGTTGACGGCTAATAAACTCTTTCGATCGCCGCAACAACCATTTCAATCGGTTTATTAGTTAAAAAGTTATAGCGAGTTTACACACACACTCACGCACACACATACACACACACACACTCGCGCATCATTCTGAAAATAGTCAGAATAACTTTCTAGGATCTTGAAACGTCGAGATCTGATGAAAACTCGGTTTTCGAAACGCTTTAAAGCTCCACAAAAAATATGTGAGCTTTACTTATTTGTACATGTCCGATTTTTAAATATGTTAGTAAGGTAAGTATTGCAAAGTTATATTTCATTAGTCAGACATATTGTAGTGACCAAAAGTCCTTTAAACATAAAAATCATTCAGCCGGAAGAATAAGCGTCAGAACAAAATTCGCGCATGCGTCTCAGAATAAAATATTAAAATATTTTTAAAATACTTACTGCTTTTAATTTAATATTTTTGCATCTGTATTTAAATAATACGAACTTCAGCATTAACCATTTTAATGTTAATTAAAGTAACGTACCACAGTTCAATTGATCTACAGTAGTATCTACCTAGTAGTAGTTGGAAAACCTATTTACGCGTAGTGAAAAACGGTGACTACATTATCAGAGTAGTTGCGTTGACTACTAAAAGTAGTTACAGGAACTTTTATATGATAAACAAACTAAAATACCCACTGTCCATGCATAGGAGCTGCCAGAGTTAAACTACGGGGAGCCCTACTTGGCCCAGCACTGGGGAACCTAGTTTTGGCATACCTATATTGGCCCTTGCTTGGCTCAAGATTGAGTACTGAGCCCAGGCCCTTGCAATGATTACGTGGGCTCGGGCCAAGACTAAGTAACCTAGCCTTGACCGTTACAATGATTACCCGGGCTTGGGCTAAGACTGGGTTCCCCTGAAACGATTCGAAATGATTTGCAATGTTAAATGCCCATAAGAAGATTGATGATTTAAAAAGTGACTTAAAAATATTAAAACTATTTAAAAGTAATTCAAATTTTTTTCTTTTTTATTCGTTTTAAATCATTTATTTTAATAAGGGTACTTATCCCTTTCTAGTTACCACAGCCATGCACTTTTCTCTCAGTCTAATAATTACTAATAAAACGCTATTCAACAGTAATCGTTTCCAATAGTGCTGTCAGACTCAGTATTTGGAGTACTAATGATCACAAATACAACATTAATCATTCCTAACAATGTTGCAAGATTCATTAGCGAGAGTACTTATGAGCACTAATAGAACATTATTCAAAATAAATCTCATTCAATAGTATTGTAAAATTCACTAGTCAGAGTACTCATAGTCACTAATGATCACTAATAAATCACTTATTAACACTACTGAATCTTCTATTCAATAGTGTTTATAAGTGTTCATTAGTATTTTTTCGTAAGGTAAGTAAACTTCCGTTACAATATATATTTTTTAGATTTATATGAACCGCAAATAGTAAGCTGGCAGCCCGAACCGACTAAGCTAAGATCTGTTGTTTCAGTTATTTCTACGGCTTCAATCAGCTTAAAGTTTTCTTGGCATAAGGTAAGGGGCCCAGTTTCTGACCTTTTACGAGTCCCGGTTGAGGTTATACTATAATAGTTAATGTAAGATTTAACTTAATGAGAAAAAAAAAATTTTATCAACTAGTTTAGGATTTGTCAAATAAAGTCTTATGCGTAAAATAATTATTTGAATTGATTAATAATTTAAATTGAGGTTTTAAAAATTGACTTTTAGTGACCCAGTTTCTGACCGTCAGAATTCTTCAGGTCGCAGTTTCTGACCCTCACAGTGGTCTGGTTTCTGACCTTCACATTAAACCATGATGGTGAAGTACTTAATAAGCTTAAATAAACTGAAACTTTTGTTTAGATAAATCAATTAAATATTTTTAACTTCCCGCTAAGAAAATTGCAAATTTTCAAAAATTCGGGAAGTTATTGGTTTCAGTCCGATTTGTGAAAATCGAAATTCCAACAGATGTCGACGTTTTGAGGTCCTAGAAAGCTATTCTGACTAATTTCACGATGATGTCCGAGTGTATGTATGTATGCATGTATGTACGTACGTACGTACGTACGTATGTAAATATCTATAACTTTCGAACGGATCAACCGATTTTGATCGTCAAGGTGTCATTCGACGCAGTTTTTTAATATCTTGAAGCTGAAAAAAAATTGAGCTTGATCAGCAGGGCTCGTTCGGAGATATTCCAAAAATAAACTTTTTTCAAAAATGTTTTTTTTGGATAACTTTTTACGGGCTTGATGGATTAATTCCAAAATGGACTGGGCTCTGGAGATTTATAAGCCGCGTCAAATGCCACCTCAAACATCAAAATCGGTTAATTCTTTCAAGAGAAACCGTTGTCGAAAGAATTAAAAAAAAAAATTTTTTTTAGTATTTTGAAAATTTCTCAAAAATGACTTGGTGAATCGATTTCAAAATTTAATCAGTAATAGAACTCAATAAAACGCGTCGACTGTCACCTTAAACATCTCAATCGGTTTATTCGTTCGAGAGATATCGTTGTAGAAAAAATTGTAAAAAACGTTATTTTTTGAAAACAAAAGCATACAAAAGTATTTTCGAGCTCGAAGAGCTCGAAAATGTATCTTTTACAGTTTTTCGAGCCCAAGGAGCTTGAAATACGCGGGAAGTTTTGGGGCTGGCCCGCAGGGTCAACCGATAGACCGATTTTTTATAACAAAAACATAGTTTTTTTTCTAATATTTAAAATATAAATAATTAATCATGCCATAAAACACTACAGAAATGAAAAAATTAAAATCATTTGTTAAAACTAATTTGGTTTATTTTTTTTTTTCCTCCAATTCATCACTCCAAAAATATACTTTCAAGATCTAAATATGATCTTGTATTTATAAAAATGAATATTAATTGTCAATTCATACCTGTATTATAAAAAATATTGAAAAAGAATTTAATAAAATTAAGGTAAAAGCCCCTATACCCGCTCACTTTTCATTGGTGTGAGATTGAATCACTCAATATAAATTATTAAATAAAATGAAAAACCATATTTTTTTTTTATAGTTATTTTTTATAGTTTTAAGTATTAGAATAAAATTTAAGTTTGAAGAATATTGTTCATAATTAATTATTATTAATTTTTTAAATAAGGTCCTCGAGTGTACCCATAGTCGCTCACTAAAAGTTGCGATGTACCTTTACTCGATCAACACATGGCCCTATAGTCGCTCAAAGACAATATCAATTAAAATATGATCAATTTATTAATTTGGAAAATAATTTTGAAATTCTATTACTTTATTCTTTCATAATATAAAATTTCATGAATTTTAAAAATGTATTTAATAAGATATAGTTATAACAATTCTTGACAAATTTGACGTAACCTCAATTAAATCTAACGAATGAACGTTAAAGTAAAAAATGTCCGGCTGTAAGCGATTTTGAAATCAGTCATTCAATTTAAATTTATTATATATTATAAAATAATTTGATACATGATATTTTAATATATTTAGATTCACGAATAATTATTTATCAATTATAATATTTTTAGTTGTAATTTTGTTTTATAGAAATTAAAAAAAAAAGCCTTAAACAGTCAAAGTGAGCGACTAATGGTACTGAGCGGGTATAGGGGCTTTCACCTTATGAATATTGTTATTTTTACATTTTATAGACATTAAATTAAATAGATAACCTCGTTTGTAGTAGGTTAGAGTTTGAGGGTCAACAACTTCATCATACCTTTAAAATTGAGCCTAGTTATTGACCTTCAAATTTTAGCAACAAAACTCATGTTAATATGTTTTATACATATATTAAAATCAATATTAATTAAGTATTGATCTATCCATACATTTTTAATTAAATTTTTTTACTGACATGATAATTAGTGCACAGATTCAATTGTCGCAGCTATTAACGTCAACTGTTTAGACTACACTTAAAAAATGGCTTCCTCAGCCACTTACGACTAAAACATTTTTTTTTATTCAGTTAATAATTTCAATGTTTTTGAAATTGTCATTAATCAGGCTCAAAATGGATTATTATAAATTAAGAAAAAATCGATTTCCTTATTAAAGTTATAGTTTTTGAAGTAAGTTAGAAACAAGTTGAAAAGGTCAGAAACAGGGTCATGGTCAACAACAGGGTCTTTTACCTTATAACTCACAGCTTAAGTCAGAAATCAAAATTGAATTTGAATAAACATTTTGCTCAATACCCCCTGAACAGCTATTAATATCGATTAATAACTTGCAACTTGGTGTTTGTATAAAAATATTTTTTTTTTTTTTTTTCATGAATGAGTTTGTATTTAATTTTACTCAATGCAGATACCTTTATCAAAAAAAATATTGCAACAATATAAAGAAGTAAAAAAAATTAGTTTCAAAGCAATTATCAATGCTTACAAACATGCAATACAATATACTGCATCGAACTTTTTGGCTGCACGCAAATAAGCCATATTCAAATATTTTTTTATATTTTTATTTTGTTACTATTTACTTTCTACTCATCTCCTTGAATGCCTTATTTGAAAAATATTGACAATAATTATGATAAAAAATAAGAAAAAAATATTAAACAGTTTATGACGTGAAGCGAGGATGGGTTGAACGGAAGGTAGAAAAGGGAGTTGAAAGTTGAGTATTTGTTCAAGCGAGGGATGAAATCTGTTTCTTTACAGAGTAAAGAATATCAATTGTTAGAAATACAAAAGCTCGAATTTCCGTCTTAGAATAAGAAAAATAAGAATAAGAATACGAAGGGGTGAGAGAGTTTAAGAGGTAGAGGTGAAAAGGAAGTAGAAGGGGTTTGCGATCCCTGGTTGTGCAAACGAAATTCTTAAGAGAATTTAACCATTTGAATAGCTCGCAAATCCATTGCAAATGTTTACACGGTATTTTCACCATAGCCGTTACACCATTGACTTCTTATTCTTACTCCTCAGGGAGAGATGATTTTCTTACTTGACTTATCATCTTTTCATCTCTTCTAAGTATTTTATTTTATTTACTTTTTATTTTGACAAAATATCTGATTTTTTTTTTTTAATTAATTACACGACTAAAATTTGATTATTACCATCAAGTCAAGCGAACAAAATTGTAGTTATTTTATAATAGAATCCCTTAAAAAAATAAAGTCTGGAAACTAGTTGACCCTGCGGACCAGCTCCGAAACTTTCCGCTGTTTTCAAGCTCAAGGACTCTTGTAGGAAAGAAAATATTGAAAACGGGACCGGTATTGGCTCAATAGTGGACTATCCAGATTCGGCCTCCAAAGGTTGGTCCAAGATCCGACTAATGTTCAAGTGACAAGCCTCGGTTCACCAGTCTTGTGCCAAAATTCAGCCACTATTTAAGTAACAAGGCTTGGTTTATCAGTCTTGGGACAAGGTTCAGCCGATACTCGAGTGACAATCCTTGGTTTGCAAGCCTTGAACTAAAACTCAACGGGCATTTGATTGACAAGTCTTGGTTTGCTAGTTTTTGGGCAAAGTTCAACCAATACTTAAGCCCTGGTTTACCAATCTAAATAACAAATGGTACCTAAAAACCTCTGGCTTCTACGTATAGCGTATAGCGTAATAGCCTAGTGGATAAGACACTTGCCTAATAAAGGACCAGGTTCGAGACCCAACAACTGCAAAAAAAAAGTAGTTTCATCGGTTTACCCGATTTCTCTTTTGTACAAATTTATTTCCATATGTTACCATCATGCACATGTCTGCTAGTATTTTTTTTTTAATTATTTTTAATAAGTGTAGGTGCTTATTTAGCTACAGTCTTGATTCAATACTGGCTCTCGATATTGGGCCAATACTAAGATGCAGTCTTGACGAATTACTGGCTTTCAAGCTTGGTGCGGTGTTATCATTTCAGTGCTTAGACAGACTTGGGCCAAGCTTGAATTTTAAGCTCTCCCCAGAGTTGATAAATCTTTCGCCAAGCCTCCGCCAAGCTTGAATCTATTGTTTTTCCTATAAGTGGAGTTTAAAAACACTAGTGCCAATATATGTTCGAGCTTTTTGAGAACAACAATATCTTTGATTACTCTGATATTTTCGAGCGCTTCGAAAAAAACGAAAAAACATAAAAACATTTTACTTGTATTATTTCGTCGACGATATCTCTCAAACGAAGTATCTGATTAAGACGTTCATGGAAGTAATTTATAGTTTTTATCAAGTTCTAGGGCTGCAAAGACTTTGAAATTGATCAGTTGAATAGTTTCTAAAATATTTGAGACAAACGGAAAAAAAAAATTGTTTAACTTTTCGCTAAGAAAATTGCAAATTTTCAAAAAAAGAGAAGTTAGTGGTTTCGTTCTGATTTTTGAAAATCGAATTTCTAACAGATCTTGACGTATTGAGGTTCTAGGAAAAAATTCTGGCTAATTTTAAGCTGACTTCCGAGTGTATGTACGTATGTGAATATCTGTAACTTTTGAACGGATGCACCGATTCCGATCTCCAAGGAAGCATTCGACATCCCGGGAAAAAAAATTCATATCTGACCATATATGATCATATATGAGCAATTATATATGATCATACATGAAAATTGGCCATATCTGATTATATATGATTAGATATGATCATATTCGATTAGATATGATCATATATGATGAGATATGATCATATATGATAAACATATAGGTTTGACAAAAATTATTTAAACTAAAAAAATGTTTTAATATTATTGTTCATTAACATTCATTGAAATTTATTTACATATAGCTATTGTTCACTCCTTATTAATTTTTCTATTGATGAAAAAATATTCGGTGTTTTTCTGGGATTCGAACCTGGATCCTTCTGCGTATCAGTTGAAGATTGTACTACTCTGCCAAACCATGGACTTAATAGTCGAAACTATTCAATAGGTTTATATATTGATCTTAGGAACCCCAACATACATTACGTTTATATTGATATTTTACATGGTATTCGAAAAGTATAAGTTTTCTAATGCGGAATAAAAATTAAAATTAAACTTAAGGTTTCATGTTTTTACTTCCCGCTCAGAAAATTGAAAATTTTCAAAATTAAAGAAAATTATTGGTTTCGAACCGATTTTCGAAAATCGAGCTTTCAACATATTTCGACGTTTTGAAATCCTAGGAAATTATTCTGTCTAATTTCAGGATGATGTATATTTCAGAGATTGATAACAAGAAAAAAAGTAGAAATGAATTCAAGACAAGAAATAAAACAAAATTAGAGACTTAGGATAAAATTGAAGATAAGACAAAAATTAAGACACAAAGTAAGACAAAATTCAAGACTAAAAATAAGATAAAAATTAAGACATAAAATAAGACAAAATTCAAAACTAAAAATAAGATAAAAAATAAGACAAAAATTAAGACATAAAATAAGCCAAAATTCAAGACTAGAATTAAGATAAAAAATAAGATAAAACTAAGTCTTCTTTTAGTCTTGAATTTTGTCTTAGTTTATAACTTAATTTTTATCTGATTTTAAGTCTTGAATTATGACTTATCTTATGTCTTAATTTTTATCTTATTTTTAGTCTTGAATTTTGTCTTATTTTATGTCTTAATTATTGTTTTGTTTGTAATTTTGAATTTCATTTTACTTTGTCCATTTATTCTTGTATAATCGTTTATTTTACTCGTAGTCATGAAATTCGTCGTAACTTTTTTTTTAATATTCTGTCTTAATTTTTGTCGTATTTCTTGTCTTGAATTCATTCCTACTTTCTTTCTTGTTATCAATCTCCGAAATATATATATATATATAGTAACATAGATCAAGTTCAAGAAATCGAAAGGGTTAAAACATGGGAAAATTATTTTCCAAAACGTATAAAATTTTTTTTTTTTTTTTTCCATATTTTCAATAACCTTGAAACCACATGAATGATCGACATTAAAATTTAAAGAGATCTAAGTCTCAATGGACCTTTTGAATTTTATGCTACGTCTCTTAATCGGTTAATTTATTCTTGAGATATTATTTGCCAAAACTGTATTATCTCCCACACAGGCGCATACCAATCTCACGCACACGTACCCACACAAACACGCAATCGGTATGTATTTTCATATAATTTGCGTACTAACGTCACCTATATGCATTGGATAGCATAGATAGATCTTTTCACATGTGATTTTGACAGTTGTCAATCATTTGAACATCGTCGTTATTAAACCTGAACATTACTGATTAACGAATACTGCCAGTCGCACGTATTTTTTTTTTTTTTTTTTTATATGTATTAGTATTTCCCCTTCCACACGAAGTCCCTGGCCCTGAGTATTATATATGTTCATTCCTGACCGTATCAGATCTTACACGAGTTGAGCATCATGTAAAATTTTTTTATGTTCGTTCATATATGATCATACATGACCATATAGAATCTTATATGGATTGTATATCGGTTAAAAACTTTTTATGTATCTTCATATATGTGCATATATGTCTATGTATGGTTATGTATGATCTTATATGATCATGTGTGATCTTATATGGACTGAATGTCAAGTAAAACTACTTTATGTTATATCATATGTAATCATACATGACCATATATAATCTTATACGATTTGTGTATAAATTAGAATAAATTTCTTTGTTTTTATATATGGTCATATATGAACATGTATGACTCTTATATAAACACTTATGAATCATGTATTGATCATACATGATCATATATGATCTTATATGGACTGGATATTGAGTAAAAATACTCAAGGTTGTATCATATATGATCATACATGACCAAATATGATCTTATATGAGCATGTATGACTCATATACAAACAAAAATGAATCATATATGATTATATATGGTCATATATGATCTTATATGGACTGGATATTGAGCAAAAATACTTTAGGTTGTATCATATATGATCATACATGACTAAATATGATCTTATATGGACATGTATGACTCATATACAAACATACATGAATCATATATGTAGCGTTGCTAAAATAATTACGATCGATCACTTTCGGCTATCTACGCTGAAGATCGATTTTTCCATATTCCGTCTCTACCTCATTCGTAGAGACACTAGTCAATTACAAGATACATCGCTGAGCTGCGAACACGCGTTCAAGCATTTTCATATTTTGTATACTTTCTTTTACTGTGTTAATTACGTTGGATAAATAAAACATTTATTATCATTATTAGTTGGTTTAAATAATTTATTTTAATATAGTTAAATTTTACCCTTAACCACTAAATTGGTGACCCTGACGTGATTCTCTTTTTAAGGGAAGCGTCGAACACGTGTATTACACAGTGTGTAAAATCTCGCGAGTTCTCGTGTCGTTTTGCCGCGAATATTTTGTCGCGTTGCCGATTAACCCGAAACCGTGATTTTGATTCACAGTTATTTTTGTGTGAATTTATTTTTGAATTAATTAGTGCAGTGATTTTTTCATTATTGTGCAGTTTTTTTTATTCTTTTATCACCGCTGGTGCATTGCTGGGCATCTTATGGACGTAATGCCGCATCAGTGTTGATTCGAGGGACCTTTAGTGCGAATCGAATAGTGATACAAGTTTCGCGAGCTGTGATAAAAAATTATAATTAATAATTTTTTCATTGCCGGAAATACCAGTGAGGATTAGGCCGATTTGCCGGCTGCACATTTCTGAGCCGTGCATTATCGATAATCTTTCGGTAGCACAGTCCCGAATTAAAGACATTGTTGATGGGTGATGTCAGACTCTGAAACTGAGAGTGATAAGAAAATAAAATAATTTTAAGTGCTGGTAATATTATTATTATTTGAAATATTATTTTTATATTTTATATTTCAAAATGTACGCATCCGCCGCAGAGGAAATCGCTGCTTTGCGTCAGCAACTTGCACTATTGACTGCCGGGGTTAGCGAAATGCTTGCTCAGGAGAAAATTCCGAACACACGATCCAGAGCACTCCGACACCATCACCCTCGGAAAGTTAAAAAATTCGACTATTGCTGGTACCATTATAAGCACGGTAAAAATGCCCTATCGTGCGCTCCCGGTTACAAATGGCAGGGAAACGCAAACGAGAATCAGTAGAGGCGGCTAATGATTCTCAATCGATTTCTCGCCGCCTGTTTATCCGAGACTGAACTGCAGGAACGGAATATCTTGTCGATTCCGGCTCCGATTTATCTGTCTTTCCACGTGGCTGGCTGAAATCAATTAGTACACCTATAGGTTATCAGTTGTATGCCGCGAACGGCTCGATAATTCAAACCTATGGTTTGAAATCGCTTACATTGAACCTTGGACTTCACCGTGAATTCTCATAGAATTTCATCATTGCTGACGTCACTAAACCGGTTATAGGTGCAGACTTCTAAAGTCATTATGACTTATTAGTCGACCTAAAACGCAAATGCCTTCGTGATGGCATTACCGGTTTATTGACACCCGGTAATTCTCACAAAACATCGGCGGAAACAAATATTAAAGCAGTCGATGACAATTCTGCGTACATGGAATTGTTGAGAGAATTCACCGATATTACACGACCTGACGCTACTTAGCGCCGAACGAAAAAGCATTCAACGGTGAATCACATTCGAACGTCACCTGGACCGCCAGTTTCGTTCAAAGCAAGACGCCTGGCTCCAGACAAGCTGAAAATCGCACAAGCAGAATTTCGCAAAATGATCGAAGAGGGCATTTGCAGACCTTCCAACAGCGCCTGGGCTTCACCACTTCATTTGGCACAGAAGAAGTCCGGAGAATGGAGGCCATGTGGTGACTACCGACCGCTTAATGATCGAACGCTGATTGACAAATATTCACTGCGTTATTTAGACGACTTTGCCGCATTTTTACACGGTAAAAACATATTTTCAGTCGTTGATTTTGCGAAAGCATTTTTGCAAATACCCGTTTCACCGGAAGATGTGCCGAAAACGGCGATAATTACACCGTTCGGACTGTTCGAGTTCCGATTTATGACGTTTGGGCTTAAAAACGTAGCTCAAACGTTTCAACGATTCATTGACGAGGTCACTCGTGACCTGGACTTGGTCTTTCCATATGTTGACGACATATTAATCGCATCCAACGACGAGAAGCAGCACATGGAGCACCTGAAAACCTTATTCGAGCGTCTCCGTGAATACGGACTGGTAATTAACGTACCAAAATGCCAGTTTGGTCTACCGGAAGTAAAATTTCTCGGCCACATCATCACCAAAGATGGAATCAAGCCGTTACCGGAAAAAGTCGAGGCTATTGTCAATTTCGAGCCTCCTACCACCGTAAAATCTCTTCGTCGATTCCTCGGCACAGTGAATTTTTACAGAAAGTTCATCAAGAACGCTGCAGAAATTCTAGCACCGTTAAACAAAATCGTGGAAGGACCAAAAGTCAAAGGCTCTCATCCAGTCAACTGGACAACCGAACTTCAAGAGTCTTTTAAGTCAGCTAAACGCGCTCTCGCGGATGCTACTCTGTTGGTACACCCAAAAATCGATGCCGACTGGGCAATATTCACCGACGCATCCGAAATCGGTATAGGAGCCGTTTTACAACAAAATGTGGATAACAACTGGCAACCACTGGCATTTTTCAGTCGAAAAGTGCCCCCGTCGATTCAAAAATTATCGACGTACGACCGCGAGTTGAACGCTATCTACGAGGCTGTAAAATACTTTCGGCACATATTCGAAGGCCGGCATGTTACGATCTACACTGATCACAAGTCGCTTCAGCACGCTTACAAATAGGACACCGAAAGAGCATTGCCTTGGCAATTTCGTCGACTCGATTTCATCGGTCAATTTACCACCGATATTCGACATGTGTCGGGTAACGACAATATTGTCGCTAACGCATTGTCACGTGTCGAAGCAGTATCAACTGCTATCACATTGGAAGAACTTGCCGATGCCCAGAAGCAAGATCTCGAGCTTCAACAACTACTGCAACAGACAACCGCGTTGCAGCTTCGACGAATCAATTTCGACAACGGTTCAGCATTGTACTGCGACATTGCGTCAGGTACGGTGCAACCTTACGTTCTAGAGCCGCTGAGAAAGAAGGTGTTTAATTCACTGCACTCGCTAGCTCATCCTGGAATCAAAGGATCATTAAAAAAGATTTTCAAACGATACGTCTGGCCGTCGATAAATAAAGATTGCCGTGAATGGGCGAAATCTTGCATCGATTGCCAGAAGAATAAAATTCAAAGACACGTGTCATCGCCGATCGCCAGTTTTCAACCTCCAACTGAGCGATTCGAGCATATTCACATCGACTTGGTGTCTCTAAAATCGTCAAGAGGCTTTAACCAATGCCTAACGATCATCGATCGATTCACAAGGTTTCCTGAGGCTGTCCCGTTATCCAATGGAACTGCAGAGACGGTAGCACATGCACTATCGCTGCATTGGATTTCACGCCATGGAGTACCGAAACGCATAACTTCGGACCAAGGTCCGCAATTTGAATCGTCATTATTCCAATCGTTACTGAGAATGTATGGAATAAAATATTTACATACTACACCGTATCATCCGCAAGACAACGGTCTCGTCGAACATTTACATCGTCAGCTAAAGGCAGCACTTTTGTGTCACCGAGAGTCATGGTATGACGCATTACCAGCCGTTTTGCTCGGCTTACGCGCTGCGTGGAAGGACGACATCCAGACGACCCCGGCTAAATTAGTGTACGGTGAGCCAATTCGTTTGCCTGGTGAGTTACTCACTCCCAGCAATAAAACTACACCTCATCACATTGTCAATACATTAAAGCGTCATTTCAATTCATTGGCACCGGCCGAAATGTCGCGTCACGTTAAATATTCTGTTTTCTGTTTCAGGAACCTTAGTACTTGCAGTCATGTACTGGTACGGAATGACCAGGTTGGACCATCTTTTACAGCGCCATACGAAAGTCCATATCGTGTAATAACTCGACACGATAAATACTTCATCGTCGATTTTCGAGGACGACAAATCGCCATTTCTGTGGACAGATTAAAGCCAGTCTACGAGGCAAATTCAGTCGACACAGCGACGATGATAACAACCTCCCCGCAAAATAACACAGCAACCGAGACCCAAAAACGCCGAGTCCGGTTTAATATTTAAAAATTTACACGATTTAAAATTTTTTTTTACATTAAAGTTTTTTTTTTTTTTCAAAGTAATAATTCATCACTGTATTTTACTCATTAATTTACTTATTTATTTATTCATATCATCTGTAAATATTTCATTACTTTAATTATCGTGTATTAAGTTTAAAACAAAAAAAAAAATCAAAGGGAGTTCTGTAGCGTTGCTACAATAATTACGATCGATCACTTTCGGCTATCTACGCTGAAGATCGATTTTTCCATATTCCGTCTCTACCTCATTCGTAGAGACACTAGTCAATTACAAGATACATCGCTGAGCTGCGAACACGCGTTCAAGCATTTTCATATTTTGTATACTTTCTTTTACTGTGTTAATTACGTTGGATAAATAAAACAATTATTATCATTATTAGTTGGTTTAAATAATTTATTTTAATATAGTTAAATTTTACCCTTAACCACTAAATATATGATTATATATGATTCATATATGACCTTATATGGTCATATCTAATTATATATGGCCAGATATGAATTTTTTATCCCGGGATGGCTTGTTAATTCCTACAAGCTGTGAAAAATTGAGATTGATCGATACGGTGCGTTCGGAAATATTCCAAAAATAAAATTTTCAAAAATGTGTTTTTTGGATAACTTCTAATGTACTCGATGGATTGATTCAGAAATCTAATCAGATCTAAAACTTCATAAGCACCCTCGAATGTCACCCAACTATCGAAATCGGCTTATTCGTCCAAGCGAAACCGTTGTCGTAAGAATTACAAAAAAATTTTTTTTTAGTTTTTTTGAAATTTCTTAAAAACGACTACATTAATCAATTCCAAAATCTGATCAGCTCTAGGACTCAATAAAACGCATGAATTTCTACTTCAACCGTCTTAATAGGTTCGTTCGTTCGAGAGATATCATTCGAGAAGAAAATGGTAAAAAACGTTTTTATTATTATTATTATTATTTTTTTAAATTTTCCAAAAAATTAAATCGATCGATTTTAAATTTCAATCAGCTGTAGAACTCAATAAAACTCGCTGATATTGCTATACTGAACATCGAAATCCGTCAATTAGTTCAAAAGATATCGACGCGGAAGGATGAAAAAAATCATATTTTATGATATTATCCCTGGATAAATCATGATATAATGTATTATAATGTGTTTAAATTCGAAAAGCTCATAAACAAACAATGGCAGCTAAAAGGAGCTCAAAAACAGTGAGAAGTTTTGGGGCTGGCCCGAAGGGCCAACCGGTGCCCAGATTTTTTTTATTCTTTTGTCGATAATATCTCTCGAACGGATGATTCGATCGACACGTTCTTGGTAGTCATCGAAAGCTTTCATTGAATTCTAGAGATAATGCCATTTGAGATTCAATCGATTAAAAAGTTTATGAAACATCCAAAAATAACGAAAAAAAAAAAATCTGAGCGTCAGTCGGCCCTGCGGGTGAGCCCCAAAACTTCCCGCTGTTTTCGAGCTATTTGAGCTCGAAAATGCTATTCCAATTATTTTTTTATGAGTTTTTCAAGTTCTAACAAGTTATGGAGGAGTTAAGAATCGAAAATCATTAATAGAGAAGCGGCTTTTAAATATTTACTCCCGATTATGTTCTATGAAATAAATGTGTTGAGGCAGAAGTTAATGTCAGTGATCAAAATTAAGATTTGAATGAGTTTTGACTTAGGTCAGAGCAATAATATATGAAATATTCGAGAAAAATATTACAAACTAGAGGAAATTTTGTCCTTTACAAAATTGATTCTACACTTATATTGCTCAAGTGTACTGTTCATAGGATACATGCATTTTAATATTTTACAGTAAAAAAAAATTGTAAGCTTACTCTAGTACTAATCTTTTTTACTGTAAAATGTAAAAATACATGTATCTCATGAACAGTACATTTTAGCAATATAAGTATAATGAGCAATTTTGTAGAAGACAAAATATTCTAAAAGATTACTTCCATGCATGCAATATAAGCTATTGCTGATATGAGAGAAAAAAAATAAAAGAGCAAATCCGAATTTCAATCAATTTTCGAAATTTATGCGTGACTCTCTCAAAATTTTTCATTGAGCTGATTTTCGAAGAGAGTCCTCAAAACGCTTAACGCCAAAAAATGTCTATATGACCCGCAAAAAATAAAAATAGTCGTTTGTTTTGGGTGACCCTCTTCTTATAAAAAAATATTATACGCTACGAAATATCTGACACACAATTAGATCGAAAAACAGCATTGTTGATTATTTGTTTTGTCATTTTCCCCTTATTTTATACAAAGAATGTATAACTCCGTAATATGATCCCATCTCATCAACTTTTCGTTCTCATTCTTCCGGATGTAAATTTCCTAGGTTTGTCAAAGCCCAAAGTCTGTCGCACACACTACAGAATGGTTAGAATTCTAAGGGGTGGTCGAAACCGTCGGTACTCTAGACTCGGCGGCCGCAGTGGGTTCACCGTCATCGAGTCTTTGTGACATAGGAAGGGGCGCAAGTAGAGAGGGAGCAAAGTGCGAGGGTGGGTGGCATGAGAAAAGGAGTGAGAAAAGAGTTAAAAAAACTAAAGAGATGAAATGTCTGGGTCCAGCAGTTGATTGCTTTCTCTTTCCCTTGTGCCTTAAAATTGATGTCATATTTGTTATCCTTTCGACCCTTCTTTAAATGCTTTCTCCACTCCTCCAGCTCTAATGCCTTCTGCAATACCTCCACATACTATCTCCATCCTATTTTACATCCCGGGGTATCTCCACTCAAGCTTTTTATACGCAAACTTATATTATTGATGTACCTGAGTATGTTTTATATCTATCTCTGTTTTATTCTATTTTTTTTCTACTTCCAGCTTTAACGCCGCGGACTTTTATCCTCTTTATTGAATTGTATGAAAGCTTGTGTATCGTTTTTGTTGTATTCTTTTTTGTTTTTGCAGATCGTCAGACGCTCTTTTGAATAAAATGCGGCATTCTTCCCTTTTTTAATATTCGACACTTTTAAAAAAAAATTTGTCATAACGTCGGCTCATTTTATCAACATTAATAGATTACTTACTTTTGTTACAACACTGAAAATGGTTTCATATTTTTGTTATAATTAAATTAAATTTATAATGTTGGAAATAATTTTTTGAGTGACATGGGATAAAGGTGAAAAGGGTTAAAGGGAAACGGGGACGAAAAAGGATAGTTGAGAGTATGAAAGTCGAGATAGTCTGGGTTTCGCTTAGATTAATAAGTGTAGAAGCTACTTAATCAGAGTACAAGTTTAAATAAGAAAACATTGAGACTGGATCGGTCGGAGAATATGAACTAGTAAAACGATATTGAAAGGTATAAAGATATAGTTGATTTCCACCAATCAAAGATTAAATTTAAAATTAAATTAAATTAAATTTTCGCAAAAGTTGAAATGGTAATCTCAAAAGATCTCCACTGATCTCAGGAGATCTTTAAAGATACTACATCCAAAACTTGGAATAGATTTCAGAAGACCTCTGATGGTGTAGGCGGATAGTTAATGATTTCAGACTTACGATGACCTTTAATGATCTCTACTGATCTTAGTAGATCTTCGAAGATTTCACAATAATCTCAATGGAGATCTGTGTAGATTTATGTAGATCTACGCAGATAGACAAGCAATAAACACCAATTTTTCTTATTATAGGGCTGCTGTAGGATATCGCAGGTCTGCGATGATTAGATAAATTTCCATAAATCGTCGGAGATCTCTTGACAAAAAGCCTTGGCAAACTATGAAATTTACCTTGATCTCCGGAGATCTGCCATAGGTAAGGTTCATCTAAATTTTGGAAAAATCAGATCTCCATAAACCCACTTCAGATCAACATAAATCTAAATTATTTTCTCTTATTTACTTCTTATTTTTTATGATTTATTTCCAATCATGTTTACTGAACTAATACGACAAGAAGTTCGCAAAATTATTATCTAAACAGGATTTTTTTTTATTTTCATCGCATTGGCTTCAAAGATGGAATCCCCTTATCACAAGTCGAACTGCAAAAAGACAGAGAAAAAAAATAAAAACAAAAATTATTGATAAAATCAATTAAAAACTCATGGCGCGTTATATGTCTGAGGATGAGACGCAACGGATGAATTGAGGGTTTGAGAATTGAGAGGAATAGAACTTTTGAGGTTAACACAAAAAGAGAGATATAGTAGTATGACTAAAGCATTTTAGACGAAGATAAAAGTGTAGTAGTGTGAGCTTTATGATAAGTGGGGGAACGTTGGAGATACCCACAAATACGAATATGAGAATTAAATCCGTCGAAGGAATTAAAGCATAAAACCATAGGCATGTATATTTATACATATATAGTTGTTCGTGAGAGTAAGCTTACTCAGACTCGTCCACTCTTTTCTCTAGATATGCTGGTACTCGTTGAGTACCGTGAGCGGCCTGGCGCAAATATCGGGGATCGGATCTACCCACCGGCCTCATCTCGTCCTCAATCCCCCGTCCTACAGGTCTCCCTCTTCATCATCTATCCCGGCTAACCTTTAATACTACCTTTAGTCTCTTTCACATATATATATACTTCTACGGCGGTCATCCGCTTGAAGCTAAAGTCAGACGCTCATTCGTTTGAAACCGTTTCACTATCTATGGCTTCGCGTATCTCATTATCATGGAGAGTGTTTTTTCATAGAAAAAATTGTTGGACAGTATCAATGAGATTTTTTTGTGATAAATGTAGATTAAATAGAATGTTTTTACGTGAATAATCATATTTATTGAAGATTTTTTTTTTCCAAAAAACAGATACTCAGAGCAAATAATAATTATTTTACATCTTAAATTAAACTTACGAAAATATAAGTACTCAAGTCTCAAACTTTTGACAAAGATATCTAAGATCTTGACCGTTAAGATACTATGAATGATAACTTCTAAGACAAAAGTTGTAATTTTAGATGCTCAACTCTTGAACTCGGAAACTTATGATTAAAATTCTAAATTTTTATACTTTGAATAATCATTTCGAGATAAATATAGATTAATCCGATAATAGCTTGATGATTTGAGTATAAGATATCATTGTGTCAGAAGTACTAGCCTGGATCACAGATTTTTAGGCTAGTAATTTTTCCAAACACAGAGAGAAAAAAAAATTAAATCCAAGTAATTATTTTTCTTGTTTCCATAAATACTCAAAATAAGTTATTTTTATTAAAATGAAAATGATAGCTCTTATTTTAAGTAACTATTACTCTACTTTGGTACTAAATTTTTAGAAGCGTGAATGGCTTAAGGTAAGCAAATATTTCTTCTATATAGTTGATACATTCTCAACTTATTCCAATTAAAAAACTTCAATAAAGCAATTTCTTGCGTAGTTAAAAGAAAAGCAATTGAAGAAAGACATAATTAAAATTAGAAAAAATTCGTGCTTAACAAAAAAAAAATTTCTATGAAAAAATGAAATTTCTTATTGGTATTGATAAAAATATTTCAATTTTTTCGAGAGCTATTTCTATCAACTATTAAATATTTTAATTTTATTATTTAGTTTTCCACATGGAAAGAGATATATTCCGGAATATATGCCAGCAAAATAGCATACATACGCTAATACTATAAAGATATAAGCCGGATATATACTATTTTACCGGGATATATATTTTTTTGTGTGGGTCTGTAAATTAATATTAAAGATGACAAACATTGATGAATAACGTAAGAGTTTATTATAAACATAATTTCCAATAAGCCATTGTGGCTGAGCGTGCTAAAGCATAAGTCATAAGTTTTACGTGATTAGTTTAGGTTCAAATCTTAGGTAGTATAAAATTATTGATTAATATAAAAAAAGTTGGATAAAAAAAGGCATGTCCAATAATATTTTGTTGATTGAATAAAATTTATTTCTTAGTTTTAAGCAAGTAAATAAAATACTTGGATAAAGTAATCATTTTACTTTAAGGAATAAAATAATTGTTCGGTACTATTACAGTAACTAAAATATTGAAATCAAGCATTTTTTTTTTGAAAATATACATTTTTTTTTATCTCGGTGTACTTGAAATCTAAATATTCTTCTCGAGGTTATTCACTTTGGTAATTATGATCATCATAATTATAATTTATATGGTAGAACAATGGATCGAGAAGAATAAATTATATGAATTCGAATCCCCATATTATAAATCAAAATAATCTTAAATCACCGTCTAAAAATCAAAATTACAAAATACGTCATTGTCAATTGTCGAAAATCACAGTGAGACATATCTATATGACAAAGTCAGCAATATACCAGTCTGCACTCTGTGGCGTGTCTGTATATCAATCACTTCATACCTCATACTACCCTTGTTTCACTACCGAACCCTTCTAACAACGTTCAAACCCCTCTATTCACTATCACTCTCTGTTCTACATTCAACTCTCACACATTTTCTAATACGGTAACTTGTATTTAAGTTGCCACATCTAACTGATAATTTTTTTTAAGCACACATCTATCACTTTTACCAATCTTGGTCCAGTTTTTTCACTTCAACCTCTAAAAACCACTCGATTATGATTTAGCCAACAAAACATACCAAAGTTTTTACGGTTATTGCTTCTACTCGTTGATTGGCTAATGCTAAAACTGATGATTTATGTCTAATATCTGGGTACAACTTTATGCTCCACGCCCTTTATAAATAAAGATGCCTGTTACTTCTAGCAGATCTACGAAGATCAAGGAACATCTCATAGTTGCCGGAACTCTTTTTTTGAGATCTACAAAGATTTGTGAAAATTCACAGAAATTATCGAAGATCGACAAGCTCTATGACTCTAATAGAAAAAATTGATGTTTGTAACTTGTCAATCTGCGTAGACCCGCAGGAATTTATATACATAATTGATATTATAAAATCTTTGAAGATATGCTAAGGTCATTAGAGACCTTCACTACGAACCTAAAATCATTGATAATCTGCTGAAATCATCAAAGGTCTTTTAAGATAGATCTATTATAAATTTTGGATCTAAGTCGATCTACAGTAGTATATCTAAATTATTTCTTTCTTGGAAAAAAACTTTTCAACATCTCTTCAGATAAATATTTCAAAACACTCAATGATTTAAATGAATAAATTCAACTCAATATAAAAAAAAAAAAAATGAACAATAGTATTCCTATCTTTTTCAATTCTTTTCTATTTACACATTTCTTTTATATTTAACTTTAATTTTTTTTTTATTTTAATGAAAGAATGCCGAGACGATAATAATCAGAGCGTGAAATACATGGCTTTTAAAAAAATCACTATTGCAGAGGTGATTATTATTTGTCGGAGTGATAATGACGCGAGTACAGGATTTTTTCTTTCTAATCATGAGTGATATACAAAACATAAAATATATATAAATATACAAGGAATGAGATGTATTATGTATTATGTATCATTAAGCATCATACTTTTGTCTAGATTCAGTAGAGAAAAATTTATCCATTCATTACAAAAAATTTTTTTTTCTATTGCACTATCTACATACCTACGTTAATATATTTGTACATATATATATGACTGTATATTTTTCATTTTAATAAAAATAAATATCATCTTATTGAACGGAATATTTAGTAGTTTAAAATCGTCCGGTCTGTTTTATAAGAATAAAAAAAACCTTTGGGAGATGACGAATAGTCAGTTGGTTTTACAGTCCAATGAAATATAAGATGGGGGTGGATTTCAAAGCTGGATACTATGGGACGAAATACTAAAGTTATCGTTGTTTTTTTCTTACCCTTGTATATGTATACATTGGAGGTAGTAAGTAGAGACGAACGATTTCTATGTATACCGCGAGCCAATCTTTTGGAAAACCACCCTCTGTACTACGATGGAGCTCTAAAGGAGCGTAATATTTATAGGGCAGATTTAAAGTATAAAGTCGTGGATAACATTTGCTTTTGCTAAAGTTTTGTCGTGTATTTACTACAGAAAAATAAACGAACCTGTATTTAGTATTTTATTACTTTTGAACGTTTCAACTTTTTTAGTTCTTGTTTTTTTGTTTTTAACTTCTTGCTAAATAATTAAGAATTTTCAAAAATTCGGTTATTGTGTTCACCTTGATTTTCGAAAATCGAGTTAACATAGGATGTCAACGTTTTGAGGTCTTATGAAGCTATTCTTCTAGGTCAAAAAATTAAATCTATTTCAAAATAAATCATAAATTTAAATATTTGTTTTTTCAATTTAGGTTTTTGAATCGTATTTATTTTGTACGAGAATTTCATCGGTTTTTGTCCATTTATATTGTGTAACGATTCATATTGAGTACGAAAATAATTACGAGTTTCGTTTAGATATTCACGGGAAATAATTTTTGAAAATTATAAGCATCTGATAATAGAAGCTTTCATGCTTATAAAGTTGAAGAAATGAATTTACGATTCTTTATTATTAATATAGTTCCATTGTGTCACAACACTCTAAAACCAAGTGTTAAGTCAAAATTAACACACTTGCCAAATAACAATGAAACACCATGAGCAATTCATAGATATTCAACACCCCGTGAAATGTGTTTTAAATGATTACAAAAAACTATAGTTTTGCTTATGGCCTTAAACATCAAACACATTTAATGTGTATTAAAATAATACACTTGTGACGCACTTGGTTTTGGAGTGAAACTGTCATATGGCTTACATCAACCTTACCATTAAGTAACATTTTATATTTACGGAAGCATCAAATATCCCTATAAAAACTATGTCACTATAATTATTAAATAATTCAATGTTTTTACTATGTATTGTATGGAATCATAATTTTGTGAATTACTAACACATTTTCTAAATTAAAAACATAATATATTACGTTTAATTATTAATTAATACCTAAAACAATTATTTATTGAAATAATTCTATTTATCACAAAAAATTTATTTCTATTAAATATAAATTTATGTAAGTGTTAAAACTCTCGACCAAAATGAATATGGCCTAAAATAAAATTCGAGTCTGAGACTACTTCGCTCAAAAAAAAATTCCTATTTACTCCGAATGCGAAGTGATTCATTTTTGAAACTCCAAAACTCTGAGTGACGGAGTGAATTTGGATTGGAATTAAATCCGTATTCACTTCCAATTTTTGAAGCCTGTGTTATCAATATTTATCGTATGACATTTTATCAAATATTTACTTCTTTCCATCTCGCTCAGCCCAATCGATAATCTCTTTTTCAACAGTAACATTTCGTAATAGTAAATCGAATGATTCAAATTGTAGTGGGAACAAAAAATCCACTTGTGATCTAAAGAAGTTTTTTTCAAAGAAATCAACAAAAAGTTTAAATGAGTGGTACGAGTTGTGAATTTCAATGATAATTCTTATCATTCCTTTGATTTGTAGGTATGTGTTTTAAATCATCACATTCACATACTGGATTATGTGAATGTCTTGGTATAGTACAATATCATTTCCAATCCACTCAAGTGTAGGTGCTTTAGCGTCGATATATCACGAGCGACAACTCGACACTTTTCCCAACGGGCTTTCCCTGAAAATCCCATTACAAACTATACTCTTGATTCAAGAGTAAGAGTATGTGTGTATGTGTGTGTGAGAGAGAGAGAGAGAGAGAGAGAGAGTTAGTTCTATATCAGTGTGTATATCTAACGGAAATGCCAATAGGTTGATGTCTCTTTCATCCTCATCCCACCCACTTGTGCCTAAAATGTAACCCTCAAACCTGTACAACCTCCTAAAACCCCCAACAATCCTTCAACCCCTTATTTTCTATATCCAAAGCATCACGTTGAGTTGCCTCATACCAACCACGTTTGACTTCCCCATACTTCCTAGAAACCCTGAAACCCCTAAAACCACTTCACTATTCGACTTTGCCTCCATACTCTCTGTATCTAACGAATGAGAGAGCCTTGCATGAATATGTAAATCCTTATTTTCAGATCGAATGCACCCGCAACCAAAAACCAAACTCAACCTCCCTACTACCACGCTTATATTGTACCCATTGATTCAGCCCTGCCATTTCGTTGGAATTGATTTATTAGCTAGGTGATATAAATATCAAGGGTGGGTACTTTCAAGCTGTTATCGGATTTCTTCCTTGTTTTTTATTACTATGTTATGTGACGGCAGAAGAAAAAACAAATCTCGTGAATGACAAAATAGTATCGAATGTGACGATACAATCAGTTGAAGCTTGTACCACTCCGCCAAACCATGGACTTAATACTTAAGATTAGTTTGAAGGTCGATATATTAATCATAGGAATCTCAATAATCTTGACATTGCAAATAATATAAATCGTGATGGTTAAGCAATTCATAAATTTTTACTGTGTTGGTATAGAGATTAAATAACAAATTGTGAGGTTTGAATTTTTTTTTATCTTAAACATGACAGATACTTGTATCACTTTCAATCGTGAAGTAGACTCACTAATCGTAATACCAATAATTATTGATGGTCACTTATAAACACTTATTAACCCTAATGAATTTTCAGTTGCGTTTATTAATTTTTTTTCGTTACAGTAGACATGAAATTTTTTATGTTTATTATACTTTAATTTATTATAATTGCAAATTTTGAATATTTAAATATTAAAAATTTGCAATTCCTTGCCAGTATAAGTATTCAACTTCGGAAAAGAAGTAAGAATTAGTATGGGATCGTCCCACGCCAAACTTTTGATTTCATTAAGAAAAACACGTTTTTTTTTTTTTTTTTTTGTCAACGAATTTTAGCATGACATGAAAAAAGTTTATTGTTGAAACTTGAAATTTCCGAGTATCTAAATAAATTGTTTACCCTGAACAAAATTTCTTAACGGATTGAATGCTTCGAAAAATATTAAATTAATAAAAATAACTTTTCTTAAGTTTTTCGGCGTTTCTTAGAAGCTTACACCAGGCATTGATTTTATTTTAGTAACAAAATGCGATAGTTTAAAAAAAAATTCATTCAAGTTAATCTACTGCTACCCAACACATGCTGCACCCTCGTGAAAATTCCAGGAACTAATTTATACGATTTCATGTAATCAAATTTTATTTTAAAACTTCATTATGAACTAATTTCTTCTATACTAATTTTGGAAACTTACATTTTCATCAAACAAGAATGTACCAATAAATATTATATATTTCTTTGTAATTACATCTAGTATAATTTCATCGTAATTTTTATAATTACTCAATGAATTGATAATTATTCATTTAATATATTTTTACTGTTCAGCTCCCTTGAGAAGAAACGATAAAGATTGATATCGATATATATTCGGACTGTAATCTAATTTTTCCGAAAATCTTTGATGCCCTGATAAGGGTAAGTGAAGTTTATAACTAGTCAATTTGCGTGGTAATTATGAAGCCTTCAAAGATCTTCTGAGATCTGTACAAATCTTTTGAGATCACCATAGATCTAAATAATTTATTACCGGACTGCTTTTTATTGCTTAGCAACTTTTAAATTGAATCCAATTTTTCATAATTACAGAATTTTTTTTTAATTATTATATCCTTGCTTTTCTGCAATAGAAAAATTCGTGAGTATTCTTTATGTTCTCTACGGACTCTAAACTGATTACTAATATAAAAAAAAGAAAAATTTGCGATAATATTAAAGAAAAAAAATGATATTGTATTTTAAACTTTATCTTATTAAGGAGTGTCATTTTTTTAACCCTTAAAAAAAGCTAGATAAATACATTGTTCTCTTTCTTAAACTCTATATATGAAACCGTGTGGCAATGGCATTGCAGACGCGCCACTGTTTCAGAGATCAATAATTTATGTAAATGTGCACGCGGTAAGGGTGCTACGTGTGGCGGTGAGTTACAGCCTGTGGCACCGAAGCGGCTGTAACTTTGGGGGTGGTTTTTTGGGGTGAGGAGCTTTGGGTGAATATATACACACATTTCTGTATTAAGGTAAAATGAAATAAGACAAAGAATGCAGCATCGAGTGAGTAAGAATGAGAAAAATATTAAACATCCTTTATTTTTTCACCTTTTTTTATCAGTTCTACTCCAATTATTAATTTCTAATGAATAATTTTTTTTTATAAAAAAAATTTGATAGAGGTCGAATGAAAATAAATTCTCTAGAGTATTTGGGGGAGAGGAGGGGTAAAATATTAGTGAATAAATTATGAATCAAAACGTAGTATTATATTTTCATATCAATGATTTTATGACCACGTTTTTTCATCCGTTAGATACATTAGAACTCCAGGCTTTTCACCCTTCCCCTTAATTTCTATAGAAAAAAAAAAAAAAACCGAAAAAACTACCAACGGAAATCTATACTTTATTGCGCGTAAAATTTTTGCCATTTATTCGCGTATAAGAATTTAAATGTCCCTCAAAATACGGCAGAGAAAGCTTCACCATAATCCCGTGCATGATTTAGAATCAAGGGGTAGTTTTTAGTCGCACAGAGCGGTTGGGGGCTTGAGGTTACCGAGGTAAAGAGAAAACAAAAAAATAAGAGGGTAACTTTGGTAGGACAAAGCACGGCTTAGATTAAGTTCGATTCGCTCGCCATATTCTTATCCCCGTCTCCCTGAAACCCCAATACCCCATCCACCCCACGCCTCATACTCCACGCGATTCTATCCAAGCCCGCGGAAAAATATGAACGCGGTATTTTAAAATAACGACGCCATTAGTGAAACTCGTACAAGATGAGCGAAGTAATGTCTCATTTTTTTGCCTACCCCCGACTGTTTACCTTACCCCCTTTTGCCCTCTACTGTTTTAATAATAAAATATTTGAATGTAAAATAAAATTGTGTTTTGATTAATTAAAAATTATAAACCATGACAGTGATCGGTGGATTCAGAGCAAGGTGCGAGTTTGAAAGGGTGTCGTTGGGGATGATGGAAGCAGGAGGTAGCTTGTCGGAAATCGAAGATGGAATGCTAAATAGCCAAAAGGGTTGAATACCATCTTAGTCGGTTCACCGATCGAACCAAACTCCATGTACAAGTTTCACCTCCTACTACCCCGTACTACGACAGCTACTGCTACAGCTATTGCACTGACTTAAACCACTCTTCCTTTCAACCCCTTTATCCATCCTCCTATTTGCAACCCCTTTACCCATCAACCCTTACCGCGAGCGCTGTTCGCATTTAGATAAGTTAAACTATAAATTAGACGGATCACTGGTACCGCTACTCGTAGAAATGTTGTCGACTGAATATGTATGATTTATCCAACGTGCTCTACTTGTTTCTACTATTTGAAAGATTATGGAAAATAATTTTATAGTGATTCATTTAATATACTTAGTTATGTGGGTCATGGCCATCTATAATATTGAAATAATATCCTTAGAATTATTCATCATTTTTGTGTTGGGTAAAATATATTACGAAAAATGAGTGCAATAAGAATTTAGACAAGGTTGAAATTGAATTGCTACAATAAGGGCTAAAAAAATAGCTACACATATCTAGCCCTCGGTCCCGCTTACTAGCATTGGAAGCGCTTCATTCCCTTTTGAATGCCCATGGTCTCAAGCGATAGTGCAGGTATAAAGGCGATATGTTCTTGAAGATTGTTTTCTCTCGTCAGGTAGCCACATACGTCACGTTAAATCCCCGAGGACTTTAACTCGAGGTGGGTGAGAGTGACGTGGTAAGGCAGGGAAGGGAGAGCATTGTACATCACGCATATACACATGACTAAAACGTGTACACGTGGTCCAGAAGAAATATGTGCTCTATACCACTTGGGTATTCTGGCAAATCAACTTTCGTTATTGCACGCTATCTTCGCGTTAATGTGAGACATTCCTTATAGGGTTGATTTATGGTGGGGATAGAACAGATAAATTGGTTCCGTAGATTTTTGATGATGGTAATCACATTATTGATGATGGATTACTTGTCACGAAGTAGTTGAAATGTCACTGACAGTCGAAGCGAGATAATTCAGGTGATTAAAAATTAATAGCCGATGATTATAAACTGAGTACTTTTACATATCTATTTTTAAGTATTGATTTTTTAATTTTAGACAGGGGTGCTGATTGAATCACAGCCTCGATTCAATCAAGCAAAATTCATGAACGAAATATATTTAGTTCAATGAGCAATACTTAGATAGTTCATGAAAACCTTTTGTGAAAACCGATCGTATTACGATACTATGAGTATTCGGCTTAAAATACTATCTTTTTGTTCCGATCTTAAAAAAATTTATTCTGTTGTTTTAAGTTGGTGAGCAAAAACCTTCATGTTCAATCAGGCTAACGTAAAGGTGTGAGTATAAGGTTGTGAATTTTATCCCCACCATATTATGACTTGAACTAGACGCCTGAGAAAAACTTCGTGAGTGAAACGTTTAGTTCACAGCATTCAAATCATTCAACTGCACGAGACGGTGTTTCGCTAGATGGTGCTAATAATAACATCGACACGAATTGTGTTATTAAAAAGATGACCATTCAATAAACTATGCTTATGAATATTATTGAATAAGGGGTATTAGTAGAAGACGCTTATGACGAGGGGGGGGGGCAGTAATTTAAGCTATTTACAAAGTTATAGATACAAATTAGTTCAAACCGTAAGAAAATTATTGTATTAAATTTTATGTAAAATATTATTTTCTCTCAGCACAAGTAGCTGAGTATAATTTTCAAAAATACATAATTAATTTTTGAATAGGCTTCAATAATGTATTAAGCTGAGAATATTTGTGCACGTAAATATTAGGGTGTTCCCGTACAAAAAAATGAAAAATCTGCGATAGATTGGTGGTAGATCTATCCGAGATCAATAAGAAGTCTACCATCGATCTGTGATAGATCTATGAGAGGTCTGTAATTAGCTTCTCTAGGGAGACAATTGTATTTCTTAATTTTTAATAAACTGAAAGCATGATAATAGTTCGAATTAATTCAAACAAATTATTCTGGTAGTTTTTCATAAAAAAATAGGTTATTCAAAATAATGATCCGATCATCAAACTGTTTTATAAAAAAATAAATTAACCGCGAATCTGATAGAACTTTACGATGGATCACTTGCAAAATCTAAGTATAGATTTATGTATAGAAAAAGTAATGTTGAGAATTTTTTTCTTATACAGAAAAAAATGTATGTTGCTTATCGCCATACTCTTATTATAGTATTGCAACAAGTACCATAAGTATAGCGTTATCTACTATACTGTAAAGTACAGAAGTCTTTGCATAGTTTACATGTTCTGTATAGCAGAATAGACAAGATCAGTATGGGCTTGAGTCCATACGACATTGAAGAAATGGCAATACCACTAGGCTGAGTCACAATAGATCTTTGTGGAGTTGTCAATACACTATCGGATTACCATCAATACTGCGTAAATGTAGTTGCTAATTTTTTTCATATAATCATTATTAATATCAATAATGCTGTACGGTACTCAAATTAAAAAAGAAATCATAAATAAATAAATTTGACAAAGAAATTAATAGTTTATTTTCTGATTCATCTTTCAAATTTCACAAAAAATAATGCCTCATAATTTAAAAATTAATTTTTCTAGAATATATATTTTTATTATTTAAGGGGAGGGGGGTATAGTAGACTGGGCTAAAAAAATGGACTATTTTTTTCTCAGCTATATCAAGAATATTATTCAGAATAACGAAAAAAAAATCTAATGAAAGTTTGAGCCCTTAATATTAATTTTATGAGGTCTATCGTCGCTTTTTTTAATTTTAATTCATAATTTGATGTTTTACGTCAGAACTGCTAAAACATTAGATTAAAAAAAATTTATTTTCACTTATTCTTACGTAAAATTACATTCCTTACGATGATAACGGCCTCCCAGAGCCGGATTTTAGATCATCAGGGTCGGTGTAATTTGTTTAATTGTAAGAGAAGGATGAGGAAGGATAATTTATAAATAATATTTCCAATTCACAATTTAAACCTTTATTTTATTAGACCTTTTTAACCTTTTTGACCTTTATAACTTTTTATAAACCTTTTATAAACCTTTATAATTTTTATACCTTTTAAACCTTATAACCTTATAACCTTTATCATAAACCTTTATCACTTATAAACCTTATAACCTTTTATATAAACCTTATAATTATTAACCCGCGATATTTTCCTTAACTTAATTTAATCAATTTGACCCGCAATATCACACTTAAACCTAATTCAATTTATAACCCGCAATAATTTTCCTTATTAAAATTTTTCAACTACCTTTGGCGTTCGGATCACACACACACACACACACACACACACACACACACACACACACACACACACACACGCACACACACACACACACACACACACACACAAAATTGTTTTGCCAACTACCTTTGGACTTTGATCACACACTCACACACTCTGTTAAAAATCGCTTCACCCTCACGATACTTAATTTCTACTAAATTTTTATTAAAACTTTTATTTGTTTCACTCACTGAATTTTTATACTAAGCTTTCCCGCAATTTTTTATAAATTAATTAATTTGAAGAAATTAAATGATTATTAATTAATTTACTAATTGACCTTAATTTTCTTTTACCAATATTAATTCCTTCTCGTTTTTATTACCAATTAATTTTACTTCAATAACCGAACTTTTTACTCAATAATTTCACGATTACTTTTATCCCGTACTCAAAGTTCCGCCATTATTATTCACATAATTTTTCACGTGTCCTTTTAGTAAATTTTATTATCACAATAATTAATTTTTCCATTTACTTAATTTCTTTAATTATTTATTTTGTTTAATTAATTAATTTTCCGGGCTTTTAATTTATTAATTTATTCTTGACCTTGACCACTGATCCTTTTTATAACTTTTGTCAAGACAATTTATCCTTCATTAATTTTATAATTAATTTTATTTATTTTATAACTAAATTTACTTATAATTAATTAATTTTCATGACTACCTGGAAACTTCTAGAATATTTCCGGCGTCCTGCTTGGAAATATTTAACTACGTAAAAGTTCTGGCTACTTGCCTGGAGTTTATTAATTAATTATTTTTATATAATTTAAGTCCAGTTTAATTTATTAATTTTGGCCTACAAGTTATGAACGAGCAATAAATTTATGAACGATTAGAAGCGACACTACCAGACATATGACTAAGTATTGAATAAAATTTTCCGGCTTCCTGCCTGGAATAATTTTAAAGAAATACCTTTACAACAATTAACTTTTCGGGTTCCTTTCTCGTTGTTGTGTTCGTCTTGGTCTCGTCCTGGTCTGGTCTGGTAATCGTGAGTTTTCCGTCTCGTTCCAGTGTTCCTGTCCTGGTCTCAATTTACTCCTAACTCTCTGAATCTCCTCCTGAACCTCAATCTCTTTCACCTGTAATCAGACGCTATCAGTAATATTTAGGCTACCCGCCTGGTATCTGATAAAAATTTTAACAAGTTATCGCTTGGTTCCACAATAAAACACAAGCTCTCAATTGAATAATTACCTGATATAATATATGGCGTATAACAGTCGGCATCCGTAATGGCGTCTCCTCAGCTGTTGATCTTTTACTCTAAACTGGACTAGGTCCGTTCGGTCCGGTCGTTCCGGTCACTAATGTCGATTCTCGTTCCGGTCCCAGTTTATAATTGCTCGCTCCCCACTCACTTCGGACTACTACTTAGTTCAATTTGGGGAATGATGTCCGAGCAGTGGAAATTTTCACATCCGGACGACTAGTCGTATCATAGGTTTTATTTTGACTTAACTTGAACGCGGTAAGTTCAAATTTACCCCGTTACAAATAAATTGAATATTACTGTACGTTACCGGCGATATACTCACTTTACAAATAATTATCCAGAAAACGCTCAACTCAGTGTATTATAAATAAGCTGGGCCAAGTGAATAATTTTCAAAGATCCAGTACTCATATCAGGACTATCGTATTTTGCGAAAACGTCGATTGTAAGTAACTGAATCTTATCACAATTGGCAATAAATCCATATTTTTCTAATTACTTCCTACTCTATCTATCACTGTTCATCTCATTTATATCCTATTTTACTGGTAAGATTCTCAAGTAATTTAATAAAAGTATTATTTATTGAGTCATAATCAGTAATTTAATCAAAAATAAGAAAATAATTTACAAGTAATAAGCCATGAGGTAAGTAAGTAAGTTTTTAACATACGTTGCCGTGCTTGGATAAGTTCGGGTCTTTTCTTTGCAAGAACCCCAGCCTACTGCTCTGTCCAGGCAAAATGAAATTTCTTAGAAGTCAGCCTAAGTCAGGGTTCAACCCGCGAATTTATGGTGGCTGCTGGTGAAAATCGCAAAGACGAAAAGTGATTTGTCTCAGTGTGTGTGTGGGACTGTAAATACTCTATAAATTTTTAACTAATGACCAATTGGGATGGTTAAGGCTGTAATCGAAAGAGCGTGTTGACCATCAACTTTTCTGAAAATTTAAGATTATTTGATCGAGTAGACTCAAAAATATTGCCGAATTACGAAAAAAAAATTTTTTTTTGCAGTTTTTTTCGATTTCCTAGAAATGACTTGGACGACTGACTTTAAAATCTAAACAGCTCTAAAACTTTATAAGCCGTGTCGAATGCAACGTCAACCATCTCAATCGGTTAATTCGTTCGAGAGATATCGTTAGAGACAAAAATAGTAAAAAACGATTTTTTTCGATTATCTTTGAAGTGACTCATTCGATCAATTTGAAGATATAATCAGCTCTAGAACTTAATAAAACGCGTCGATTGCCACGTTAACTATCTCGATCGGTTAATGTGTTCGAGAGATATCTTTGGAGAAAGAAATGGTGAAAAACGGGATTTTCCAAAAACCTTTGAAACGGCTGAACCAATTGATTTCGAATTTTCATCGGCTTTAAAATTCAAGAAAATGCGCCGATTTCCACCTCAAACATCAAAATCGGTTAATTAGTTCGATATATATTTGATAAATCAAAATGTAATGTGCTAAAATGTGTCTGAAATCATGCTAACTCTTTCCCTTTCTAGTTTCTTTTGATCATTAAATAATTTCATTTAACTTGTTCTTTAGATTTAATCATATTGTCAGGAAGAAATAGAAAAACTCAGTTTTTAATATTTTTCTCGGATATTTCATATAGTATTGCTCTGACAAGTCAAAACTCATTAAAATCTTGATTTTGATCAGTGACATTGATTTCAGCCTCAATACATTCATTTCGTAGAACATAATAGAGAATAAAATTTTAAAAGCTGCTTCTTCATTTATGATTTTCGATTCTTAAATTTTCAAACTCTAGCATAAAAGGTATCTTGTTAGAGTCTGAAAAGCTCATAAAGAAATAATTGCATGTAATAGCATTATCGAGCTCGAAGAGTGTTGTTTTCAAGCTCTTTGAGCTCGAAAACAGTGGGAAGTTTTGGGGCTGGCCGACAGGGTCAACCGACGCGCAGATTTTTTTTTTTCGTTGTCATTGTCTGATCAAAAACATATATTTCGTTTTTTTACGTGCTTAGGATCATAGGAACCCAAACGGAATATAGTGATCTTTATGCCTCTGCAACTTAGAAATCAATTACAAATCTGAGGCAGTACTTAAAGAAATGTATGATTAATATATATGAATAATTTCTCTCAGATCCACCATAAATCTATGACAGCTTTCTGAAATATGTTTGGTATGTACTTCACCAGTCTTTCGCAGATCTACTATGAATCTATGGTAGCTTTCTGATAGATTTATGGTAGATCTATTACAGCTTACTGATAGATCTCTGGTAGATCTACTACAGACCGGTACTACATATCGCAGGTTTATCAGAGAGCTATTATAGAGCTACGATGGATCTAATAAAAGCTGATGGTAAGTATATCATAGATCTATCAGAAAGCTATTACAGATCTATGATGGATCTACTCAAGGAGGGTGGTAAATACATACCGAGACTTATAACGTGTGATGGTGGACCAGTTGGCACAGACCAGTTTTTGTTCCTGTTTATTACATATTACTGTTCAGTCACGAGCTTAGACAATTTGAAAAGCTTCGTGCATTTCCGCTACAGCCGTGAGTTGCCGAACTCGCTACTGACTGATAGTCAGTATAGTGCCGGGTCACTCGCTGTTTGGGCCCGGTACATACAATTTCTAGCTCATGGCCGAGTCAAGTTGGCATGAGAGCCCCGCTCCCAGCCGACCAATCAGGAAATTCGCTTTACACATCGAAGCTGCCACGTCACCACCAAGCGGCCACGTCGCTTCCAACTACATTTTCTCTGGGTCTTTTTCGCTCCTGAATTCAAGAGTACAACCTCGTACTCTAAAAACCGCTCCGCTTTATTATAATTCTTAGTTGCATTCGCTGACGCGTATACTTTTTATTGCATTCGCTTTTTCATATTATCTTCTCACAGTTTTAAGTGTAAATAGTGTTAATAAATATCTAATTTATTTCTTATAATAATTTGTGTAATTTTTTAGTTGTTAAGATTACATCACACCTAAACCAGATCCTTTTTGCGCATTCGCTCCCCGTGAAAAAATTTTCTGATATGGCCTGATATGGCCTGATTTGGGCGGTTCATATCAGGCCTGATATGGAAATTGGCCATATCAGACAATATATGTACAGATAAGATTTGATATGTTCTGATATGGACATATCAGACTATATATAGTGAGATTAACATTGTTATCTCGGGAACTAAATTTATAGATAATTTTATAAAATTGTGTATAACTTTGTAAAGTTGTATATACAATAATTGTCATGAAAAAAAAAAAAAAAAAAAAAAGAAAAAAAAGTCCAGCAAGGTCATGGACTCGAACCCGAGTACTTCTGATTCAAACTCTGATCTATTAACTACTCTGCCAACTCACAAACTTGAAATGTAAGGTTGATTACATCTATTTGGATAAAATTGAAACTAAGGAAATTAAAGACATTAGATAAATGATTGATTTGGTTACTTGTATTATATTCAATTGTTATTGTTTATAGAGTAACGGATTATTAACGGTATTCCCACCAGTAACGGGGCAAGAACTGCTTCTTTTGGTAAAAAAAAAAAAAGAGAAGATAAAGATTTTTAAACTTACGCGGAGAAAAATGTTGGCTCAAAACCTACCAATTCCTATTATGCTGTCGACCAAACTTGAAACAGGAAGGGAAGCATGCGAAAAATTATTATGCTCATACGAAAGATTATTATGCTCGTACGAAAAATTATTATGCTCATACGAAAAATTACTATGCCGCATCATAATTATTATAATGTATGAAAGTAATTGTAATTAAATCTCATCGATAAGTTTCTCGCGCGTAGTAAGTATTGTGGTACAGCATAATAATTTTTCATATGAGCATAATAATTTTTTGGACGCTTTCCTCCCTGTTTCAAGTTTAGTCGACAGCATAATAAAAATTGGTAGGTTTCGATCCAACATTTTTCTCCGTGTAATTAAACTTTTTTCAATTTAAAATCTCAATTTTTTATATTTAAATTCATTACGAAAATTTGAAATTCTCTCAGATATTTAAAAATTGATCTCGTAAGCTTATTGGAAAAATTTTTCAACAAAGTTTGGGTACTTTATACTATTTATAAATGCGGTAAATTGAAATAGTTAACAGACTTTATAAGATTTTATGAATCATTATAAAATCGGTTTTTCCGAACAATGTTACGTTATTTGGTCATTCCTAAATTATTTTACCAAACGTATGTATACGGAAAACTCGAAAAAACTAGTATATGTGCCCATATCAAGCCATATCAACGCTGATCAAGATTTTTTTTGACAAGCATATTAAAATATATATACTCTTATCTAATTATATCAGGTCATATCAAGACAAATAAAAAAAATTATATACAAGCATATCAAGTCAGATCAAGACATATTGAATCTGATATCGACATATCAAATTGATATGGACATATCAAGTTGATATGGCTTGATATGGCCAATTTTTATATCAGACTATATCAGAATATATTAAAAATTATATATGGGCATATCAGATCATATCAGGTCAGATATGAATATATCAAATTTTCTGATATGGCCATATCAGGTCATATAAGGCTTGATCAGAAAATTTTTTCACGGGTCACTTTACAATTACTATTGTGTTTTCTTATAAGCTAGTGTGCCTTATTCAAATTTTTCTTATTGCTATGGACTAATTATTAATTTTTTTTATGACTTTATAACTAGTATTGCTTCTTATATTTATGACTATACTATAACTATTGTACCTAAATTACTCCTATTTTTATTATTATGACTTAATTACTAATGTGATTGTTGCTAATTACTACTATAACTAGTTAAAACTATGTGGTTTTTATAAGTACTTGGTATACTTGAAAACTATTTTTATATTGTTTAATTACTACATATCTACTTATGATCTACTTACAACTATTGTAATTATAACTATTTCCTTAATTACTATTTATTTCTATTGAATATCACTAAACTATTTGATTCATTATTTACTATGGTTGTGCATTATTATTAATAAATTTTGGGTGATATTACGATTATACGAGTGTATTGTATAAATGTAAAATATGTGCAGAAGTGAAAAGTGTTCTAAGTCCCGAGCTGACGAAAGTCAAGGGGAGAAGAAAGAAATGTGAAAAATAATTCTATCTTTGAAAGATTCAAGAGATTTAATAAGACAAAATATGAAAAATAATGTAAGAGAGTTCAATTCAACTTAGTATTTTAATCGCGTATTCCTTCATTCTCTTTCCGTTCGCAAGCCGCACGGCTAATTTCGCCGTATTAGATATTTGCCCAAAGGCTCAAACACATTCTTTTTCTTTCCAAATCATTTTTATATTTCGTTTAAGTTATATTTTACAAATTCTCCTTGATATTGTCTTACAAAACTTAGAAGAAATACAATCTCTTGAGATATTATTTTGTAATTTTCTGTTCCCGTTGATTTATTCGTTTTGGACTTAGAATGATTTCTCGATCGCCGTATTTTCACAAGCGACGCTAGAGGGCGACGGAAAGTAACCCTTTTCATATGTGTGACGGACGGCTCAGGAAATAAGAGCGCTCGGGAGGGCCCGTATTGGCAACCTAGTCTCCAAGAGAGTTGCAGAGGAAGACCATTCCCAGTCAACTATAAGGAAGTTCCCTTACCAGGAGTCCGACCGGACCAGGTACGTGAATCTTTTCTCTCATGGAGGGTTGAGGATCCCCACCCTGAGGCCCTCTACCAAAGGGTGAATTTAGCCGAGTAGGTGTGGGTTAGTCGGAGACCATCCGCTTACCCCCATGGGAGGGGGAATCCGCGTAGGGCCGACGGGGTAGTCGACCAGACACCCCTGAAGTATCTGGGAGGGGGTAGAACCGCGTCACTAGTCCGCGTACTTTTGTGTGTGTGATTTGAATGCGTAACCGTGATTATGTTTTATTTAAATATTGATAACCCGTGAATAAACCGTGAGTTAATAATTAAAACCATGTTTGATCATTGTAAAGGTAGTAGAATAAGGGGCTTCAAGCCCATGAAAGAGTTTTCTTTTGTTTATAATAAAAGTTCTATTTATTTTTTTTTCCTATGTTAAAACTGTGTGATCTTTGACCGATCCCTTTTCAACCCTGGACTCCGGCGAGTTAAACCGAGCAAAAAGGGGTAGTTTTGTTGGATATTTTCTAACTTGGCTTTCTGGGATATTTTTAGTTCAACTTAAAATAATATTTGGTTAATTATTAAGTTTCTTGCATTCAGCTATTTGTTTATCTATTTACTGGTTCATCTTTTCTGGTTCTGGATGGTTCGTTTTACAACTTATCAAGTAATTAATAACGTTTAATTGGCAACTGAATTTAACCCCAGTTTTGATCGTTACAAACGAAACTATAGGTCTACCGTGTATCTGCTGAAAACTGGTGGAAAAAATACCACAGATTTGTCAGAAAGCTATCATAGATCTATGATGGATCTGTTAGAAATTAGTTTTAAATATCAATCATAGATCTCTTTAAGTAGTACCTCAGATTTATGTTTGATCTACTGAATAGTGGGAAGTTTCGCGTTGCAGGCGCATCCTGACTAGAATTTTTGCCTGATTCGCCTGAAGTGCCATAAGGACCTGGTCAGGTTAATATAAGGTCAGCCTTATTAGGGCGAACATGACGAGTTCCTTATCAGGATACTATCAGGAAATCCTTATTCAAAAAAAAAGTTATTTGCCATCGGGTCAACCGGACGAGTTCCGTATCAGAACCTCATTAGGATATTCTTATTCGAAAAAACGTTATTTGACATCAAGTCAACCTGACGAGTTTCTTATCAGGTGCAAAAAATCACTTGCATATTGTAAATCAAATTTAAACTTAAATTTAAGTGAAAGAGAGTGCGATACTGGGGTGCTTAATTGGCGGAAAGTGGGTGAGATGATTCTTGATAAAAAATAAAAGTTATTAACACTTCAATTAAATTAATATAAATTAATAACTTAATTGTATTTTTATATACATTATGTACACTGAATTGAATTACTTTATTATTAATTTTGAAGTAAAAATATTTATCACGTGGCAACACGTGGTGAGATGAATTAAGATGGCAGTTGGTGACAAGCTGAGCGACGTGGAGATATAAATTAATTAATTGAATAATTACTTATATTAAAGATAATTGAATATCTACCACAATTAACTGTAAATAATTTGTACTATGAGTTGATAATTAATTTGAGATAAAAAACAGTGAAAATCAAGGCGATCGCAGAAGATTACGAATAAAGCACAAAAAAACACGTGCTGCGTTAAACGTCCGTGAATTTTCAGCAATAGTTTCGTCTTCTTTTTCATCCTCACTTGGATGAGAGGGAGGAGCTTGAGATGAGAATGGGACCGGTGGGGCCACCTGCACATGATAACGCGCCAGCTCAAGTCTATTTGACCGGCCTCAGAGTAGTGATGATAAACCCAAGCGCGGGAGATTCGAACATTCCTCCCGCCTTCACCAACTCGTTAGAGACGATACAGATGATTCGTTGAGGACACCAGTGAGTAGTTGTTTGAGAATTACATTTGCCCCTCTAAAGTTAGTACCACAGTCACTGAAAAGGGTTTTACAGATGCCATAACGACAGGTAAATCTCCTGAACGCCTTGACGAAGGCACAGGTCCAGCATAGTCCACGCCAGTACTTTCAAAGATGAGTGATGGTAAGACGCAAGATGTAAGCTGTTGACCCATCAACTGTTGAGATTGCTGGGCTCTCTGTCTTACACAGACAACACAGTGTTGAATGTGTGATTTTATTGGGATTCTTCACCCAAAGATCCAGCACTTTTTGCGCACGGCAGCCAGCGTCAGTTGTATGCGTCCATGCATTGTGCGCGCATGCGCATCAGAGATGATGAGATGAGAGAGATGACAATTCTTTGGAAGTATTGGTGGATGCTTGCTACGCGTATCGGGATGAGAACTCTGTAGTCGTCCATCAACTCGTACAATATCAGTAGAATCAATGTATGCTGTAAGACGTGAGATCAAATGTGATTTTAAAAACGGTTTGCTTAGATAGTTGTGAGATTTCGTTCTTGAAGTATTCTTGTTGTGTAACCTTGATCCAAAAGTACAAAGCTGAGTGTAAATCAGCTGGTATGAGTGGTTAGATGCAAAGAGATGATTCTGGGAATTTTCTGAGAGCTGTAGCTTCTAGTTTGACAATTGCAGTTACTTTAAGCAATCTGGTGAGATTTCATGATGATGCTAGCAAGTCACTAAGTGGTTAACTTGGACTGGTGACTGCGAGATGAGTTTGAGCTGATTTTCGTTCAGTTTCAACTTAAGGATCTTTTTGAGATGTGAATTCTGGCCATTGGTGAGATGGCTCTAGTAATTAGCTTGGACCTAACCACCAGAGTTGATGAGATTGGAGTTGGGATGGAGTTAAGTCTCTGGAAGCACAGTCTACAGGATTCTGTTTACCTGAAATGAATTTCCAGTTGACTGCTGATAAATTCTGTTGAATCGCTTGAACTCTGTTTATTAAAAATTCTTTCCACTTATTTGGCTCTTGATTGATCCATGCCGGGACCACTACTGAGTCTGTCCACAGAAAAACTGGAACATCTTGAAGCTTGAGAGCTGTTTGTACGTGTGAGACGAGTTCAGTGAGAAGCAGAGCTGCTGATAATTCGAGACAAGGAATGGTGAAACGTTTCAGTAGTGCAACTCGAGTCTTTGCTCAGACAAGAGTTATTTCCACTGATGTCAAGTGATAATAAGACTTTTTCTTCATACCTCGGCCGAAAGTATGTACTTTCGTCCCTAATAGCAGGGATGAAAGTTTAACATTTACTCCCTGTGAGAAGTACACGCGCGCTCCCTGTAACGGCGGGAGGAAAGAATTTCTCATGTGTAATTACACTCGTAACTAGGGACTATTTATTCCGTCGCTATAACAAATTTTTAACCGCTGTCATTTCTATTGCTACCTCTAACCTTGAAAATAATTATCAATGTTGTTTTGCCGTCTGTTAATTTAATATTAAAGTATTATTAAAGTCAATTCAATAACCCAGTAAAATTATTATTAATTATTATTAATAATTGTGATCATTTAAGTGAAAATGAAAACGATAAAAAAATGCAACAAGAGCTTTTTAGCTTATAATATGTTTTGTTTTATAAATTTTATAATATTGATAACTAATATAATTTATTAAACTAATAAAAATACATACAACATCTTTGATAAAATGAAATTAATTTATTTTTAAAAAATATGACCAGACTTAACTCTTCGAATGTATTTGATGCCTGTCCCCACGACCAGCAGCACTCGCTTCGCTCGTGCCGCAAATGTCGGGGCAGGCATCAAAAACATGCTTATCATCATTTCTAGTTAAAAAAAGTAAAATTAATAACGTACTTTCGGCCGGCTATGAAGAAAAATCGTATATACCACACGGACCAAAAGTTGAAATCTCGGTCCTGCGCGTCATGATGCCCTCGGCTTCACCTCGGGTGTTATGACGCACAAGGCCAAAAATTCAACTTTTGGCCCTTGTAGTGTAATATACTATTCTAATCAGGGTATGAACTCAAGTACCAATATTATTTTAGCTAACAGTGATAATCTTTCAGTTAACAATCATGATCATATTGATGATAACTTAACTGTTAAAGATGACTTCTTTGCTGTAAATGATAATTTAGGGTTAGATAATAATGATACGTCTACAGATTTCGTAAATTTTTTAGACTCTTCTACTCCAAGAGAGAGAATAAAATCTCCAATTTTAAATACCAAAACGGCTTCAATTAAAAAGATATATTCCAAATTCAGATGGTTGTAAAAAATAATGAGGATATTTTAGTACACAATTCAAATCTATATATTAATACTAAAATACCAGATCATGTAATTTTTGCTTCAAAAATACATATTTATTCTTATGTTTGTCGTTGTCAAGCGCAGAGCGTTATTAATGATACAAATATTTTAATTAGTATCATCACTAGTAGTATAAAGAATAAAATTTCGCATTTTCTTGAATCCGCTAATAATGAGAATAATACCTCGGAACAAATTAAAAATATATTTCAACAAAAAACTTCTAAATTGTCCACTATACCATCAGAATGGCATTGCTTCAAAACGTATTGATTTTTCATATATTCATATATTCCATCGGAAGAATATCTTATAAGTACTCGACAAGCATATCGTCATGTAAATCACGTTTAAGTATTAAAAAAAGTTTTTTTTTAAATATCGGGAATATTAGAAGAAATTTTGAAATATGTTAATCATCTTAAAAATGAGTATAATAGTTATTCCAAGTTTATCCATGGCACGTTATGGAAATTGATAAGTACTGCATTTGTTGACTAGCATTTCTCTTATTTTTATACTTTGATGATTACGGAAATAACAATGTTCTTGGTAGTTATAAAGGTATTTCTAAATGCGGTGCCATATATCTTTCTATATCTTGTTTGTTTCCATCGTTAGTATCAAAACTAGAAAATATTTTCATAGTCTAGTCGAGAAGTGAGTTTTCTGCGAAAAATCGTTGATATTCTCTTAAAAATATGGCGATTGGTGCATTGGATTCAGAATTTCATTCTGAGAAATGGGTATTTTTTTTTTTATCCGCCATTAAAAATTGCATTTGTTATAAACAAAAAACGAAGAGACAAAAAGCGAGTCTCCGTTTTTTAGCTATAACTTTAAAAGTATTGAAGATATCTGAAATTTAAAAAAAGATCCTAAAAAAGGAGGAAATTTCAGTAAACAAAGTCTCGACTCCCCCAGTTGTAGCTCCATTATTTATAATTTTAATTTAACGTTGAAAGTTAGGCTCCGCGCGGCCGTTTCGGTGCCTACGCGCCGTCGCCAAGCAAAGTATGCAACACACAATAATTTTTTTATAACATAAAATATTAATTTAAGAATCTGAATAAATTATAGTGTCATCTAGACACTTGAACGAATATAACCCCGCATAGAAAGAGTTTTTAGCTTGATTTTTGTTTAAGTTATTTAATTGTTAATTAACAAATTTTTCTGACACTTCAGTTTTTATAAAATCTCATAAAAATGTTTAAAAAATGTGTCTATAAATTTTTTTTCTTTTGGGAGCTCTTGTTATATAAGTAATGAACAAGATCCCGCTGTAATAGTTTATAAAAGTTTTTTCATTTGTTTATAATGATTTTTCCAAGTAATCAAAAATTGAAATATCCGGCTAATGTTATGAAAAAATTTTTTTTTTCAAAATCTTTAATTTTGGTTGTTTTTGGATTCATTTATTGCGTTTAGTAGCATGGCTCAAAAATTTTTAACATTAATTGTTTAAAAATTTTTTATAAACAAATAGAGAAATTGAATATTTTTGAAAAATTTTTTTTTGTCATTCTGTTGTCTTTGTAAAATAATGATTTTTAAAAGAAAAATTTTTTCTTAAAAAAATTTTTTAATTGTTTATAATTGTTTTTTTCATTTATCCATCATTTAAATTATTTATTAAGAAATCATTTTTTTTTCAAAAATCATTATTTACAATTTTCAATATTATTATGAAAAAAAAAATTTTTTTTTATTTCAATTTTCTTTGTTTATTTTATAAACAATTTGTTATAAACAAATTTTCATTTTCATTATATTTTTTTTCCGTAGCTTTAAAAAATTACAAATACATTCATGTGTATTAAAGTTATAAAAAAAATGTTTTTCTATTTTTTATTGAATTTTAAAATACTTTACCCCCTCAAAGTTGAAGCGGTCAACTATTTTATCAACTTATAAATTGTTATAACTTTTAAACTATTGATGATACGGTCTTAGACATTCAAGCCGATCTTTTAGACAATTCATTGATTTATATAATAAATTTTTTAAATGCTCGATATCTATTATGGTTCAATTTTTATAAACATTTGTTTATAAAAAAATACATTACTTGAATTTTAAATTAATTATATCTTTTGAACTATTGAAGTTACGACTTTTATGATTCAGGGCATTTTTATAGAGTAATTATTGGACTACTTAAAAATAATTTTTTTATATTTTTAATTTCATTTGTTTATCATTTTTTCTTTATTTATTTAAATTATTACACGGTTAAGGGTACATTTTCTAGATTTTATTGGCCTTATATTCTTATCTAATGCCAATTCATGTTGCTCTTGCTGTTTTTTTTCAGTTTTGAAATTTTCAATTTATTATTTAACGTATGTCAAAGCAAAAACTCTAAATTTTTGTTAGTTGTACAGCCTAGAAGGCAGTTATGGAATCGAATGAACTTTTTACAATTTTTTTGATTAGATTTGCGTAAAAAACTATAAAAATACTTACATGTGTTTGTTGTTTATGTTTATGATTCTATATTTTATTGTTCAAATTTTGAAAAATATGCATAGAACTTAATATATTCCCACGCAATTTGAAATATTTGAAATTTAAAAACTAAAAACTAAAAATAGAAGAGGAATTTGGAAATGAATAATTTGGTTTTATATTTGATTTTTATAGTTTTTTACGCAAATCTAATCAAAAAAATTGTAAAAAGTTCATTCGATTCCATAACTGCCTTCTAGGCTGTACAACTAACAAAAATTTAGAGTTTTTGCTTTGACATACGTTAAATAATAAATTGAAAATTTCAAAACTGAAAAAAAACAGCAAGAGCAACATGAATTGGCATTAGATAAGAATATAAGGCCAATAAAATCTAGAAAATGTACCCTTAACCGTGTAATAATTTAAATAAATAAAGAAAAAATGATAAACAAATGAAATTAAAAATATAAAAAAATTATTTTTAAGTAGTCCAATAATTACTCTATAAAAATGCCCTGAATCATAAAAGTCGTAACTTCAATAGTTCAAAAGATATAATTAATTTAAAATTCAAGTAATGTATTTTTTTATAAACAAATGTTTATAAAAATTGAACCATAATAGATATCGAGCATTTAAAAAATTTATTATATAAATCAATGAATTGTCTAAAAGATCGGCTTGAATGTCTAAGACCGTATCATCAATAGTTTAAAAGTTATAACAATTTATAAGTTGATAAAATAGTTGACCGCTTCAACTTTGAGGGGGTAAAGTATTTTAAAATTCAATAAAAAATAGAAAAACATTTTTTTTATAACTTTAATACACATGAATGTATTTGTAATTTTTTAAAGCTACGGAAAAAAATATAATGAAAATGAAAATTTGTTTATAACAAATTGTTTATAAAATAAACAAAGAAAATTGAAATAAAAAAATTTTTTTTTTCATAATAATATTGAAAATTGTAAATAATGATTTTTGAAAAAAATGATTTCTTAATAAATAATTTAAATGATTGATAAATGAAAAAAACAATTATAAACAATTAAAAAATTTTTTTAAGAAAAAATTTTTCTTTTAAAAATCATTATTTTACAAAGACAACAGAATGACAAAAAAAAATTTTTCAAAAATATTCAATTTCTCTATTTGTTTATAAAAAATTTTTAAACAATTAATGTTAAAAATTTTTGAGCCATGCTACTAAACGCAATAAATGAATCCAAAAACAACCAAAATTAAAGATTTTGAAAAAAAAATTTTTTCATAACATTAGCCGGATATTTCAATTTTTGATTACTTGGAAAAATCATTATAAACAAATGAAAAAACTTTTATAAACTATTACAGCGGGATCTTGTTCATTACTTATATAACAAGAGCTCCCAAAAGAAAAAAAATTTATAGACACATTTTTTAAACATTTTTATGAGATTTTATAAAAACTGAAGTGTCAGAAAAATTTGTTAATTAACAATTAAATAACTTAAACAAAAATCAAGCTAAAAACTCTTTCTATGCGGGGTTATATTCGTTCAAGTGTCTAGATGACACTATAATTTATTCAGATTCTTAAATTAATATTTTATGTTATAAAAAAATTATTGTGTGTTGCATACTTTGCTTGGCGACGGCGCGTAGGCACCGAAACGGCCGCGCGGAGCCTAACTTTCAACGTTAAATTAAAATTATAAATAATGGAGCTACAACTGGGGGAGTCGAGACTTTGTTTACTGAAATTTCCTCCTTTTTTAGGATCTTTTTTTAAATTTCAGATATCTTCAATACTTTTAAAGTTATAGCTAAAAAACGGAGACTCGCTTTTTGTCTCTTCGTTTTTTGTTTATAACAAATGCAATTTTTAATGGCGGATAAAAAAAAAAATACCCATTTCTCAGAATGAAATTCTGAATCCAATGCACCAATCGCCATATTTTTAAGAGAATATCAACGATTTTTCGCAGAAAACTCACTTCTCGACTAGACTATCAATTCATTTTATTCAATTCTGTGTTTTAAAAAAAGAAGGTATCACTATACGCCACGGTGGGCGAATAAACGGTTCGACACTTCTTAGAATCATAAAGAAATAATAAATTAAGAAATCGTTACTTTGTTGGAGGTATTATTTTATTCATCACCAACAGTGTAACGGAAATCTCTTGCGATAAGAGAGTCGCTGTGGCTCGCGGATAGTCTAAACAGTTGACGACGCATGAGACCCAGGCCACGACGATTCTCTCATAGGAAACCTGAGATGCAGCGTTAACATTTTGATGAATGTATTTAGTCGAAGAGCAGCAGGATCAGGCAGTTGATCGCGAGATCTCAAAGAGCACGAAACTCTGTACTATTGACTGATTGATTCTCCTGTCTCCAGGTTCAGAGGAATAAAACCTAACATTTAACCTGAATACAAATCTTTTGTCTAAAGAACCTTAAAGCGCTAACCAGCAGTTCAGGTTCTTTCACCACCTATCATATCACCCTTTATGCTTTGTAGCCGATGAAGCAGGAGGTCAGGATGTACAGTACAGCTTGGTCGCGGGATTCAAGGTGTCATCGCGGACCTCACCAAAGGTCGTCCAAGAATTAAATTTGAGGAAGTTGTTGTTAAGCCTTCGAGCTCATGTATTATTGAGCTTTCGAGCTCGTGTATTGTTGAGCTATCAAGCTCATGTGTTACTGAGCCGTCGAGCTTTTGTGTTGTTGAGCCTTCGAGCTCTGGTTGTTTGATCGGCCAATTGGAATCGCTTCCCCTTACGGAGGAACCAGGCCTTCAAGGCTCATCTTATTCGCACTCAGAGGAGGCATCAGGGGATTATTTGGACCGAGTTATGGGGATAATCGTCACCATGGTAAGTCATTAGAACATTTTTGCATAAAATAAAAGAAGGTCAACAGCTGGCGCACCTGGAAACTATTGACACCCTAACGACGTCAACCTGGTCAATTAAAAAATATTGTCTGATTAACAGATAAGCCAAAATGTAACAGTATATACGAATTCAGGTCATTACTTTTCAAATTTTTCCTTTATGTAAGAAGGACACTTCAATATATTTCACTCACTAGTAGATATAACCAAACATTTATTTAACAATTAAACATTATTAAACCCGACAACTAATCGTATAATATGGACAGTTGATAATAATATAATAAGGGTAAGGGTGGGAATGGTTAGATGACGTCACGTTGGGTCCTCTCGGAGGGCCGCGTCGGAATGCCTCCTCTTCGTCAGCCTCGATGTCCAACTCGTCTTGTGGGGGTGAACCTCGTCACAGGCTGGGGGTAGCTTCTGACGTCAGAGGCCACAGGCCTCAAGATGCCTACCGAGCAAAAAGGCTCGATATTCGGGAACGAGTAGCTTACATTTGTAAATTTTCTGAATCGGAAAAATAATTTATTGTGTAAAGGACTTTTTTTTAAGATACACGTCGTTGTTTAAAAACGATTGATCAATAAATGGTAGAAGAAATAGTTTTTACAATGTAAATACTAACAGTTACGAATTTTATCTAGAGAATAAATAACTTATGGCTGGGGAAACTTTTCTAAACAATTAACTTCATTATTTATAAATAACTATTGATTCAATATTTGCACTGAAAAAAATGTGTAAGTCTTGTGCTTATAAATTTTAGTGATATTGCAATACTTGGTATTGCGAATATTCTTAAACAATGTTTGAGTCTCAACGCAATATTTTTAAGTACTACACTGAAACTCGTTTAAGTCATCCACTTAAACCGACTTTTAGCGCCACCGCAAAACTCATATCAGCTCTACACTCAAATCCTTACACTTATAAATTTACAGAATTAGAAAAGAAAGTTTATGGAAAGAAATATTGCTATAGATTAAAGAAATGACAATAAATGACGAATATGTTAATTTTATTTCTTTATTTTTTATTAATTTATTTAATTTTTATAAAAATTTTTTTTCATTTTATTTATTGAAAAATATTTGTTAAAAAATGAAGATTAAAACACTAATGTTAGGAATTTACAATTATTGTAATAAAGGTTAACTTTGGTTGACATTAATGTGTTTAAATTTTAAAATATTATAAAATTAGATAGCTCGAAAGACTTGATTAGGATGATAAATTCCAGTCAGTTAATTTATTTTTTACCCAGGAATCCATAAATGATAATTTTTAATGTCAATTGTGTAAATTATCTGCTTAATACTCTTCAGAACGATGTATAGGTTTAAGATATAATATATAGACACGCAGGAACTTTTTTTACTATACTTTCTGGACTTGCAATAGTATTATACGGAAAATATAAGTCACTCACTCAAACCGATTATTGAGATAATATTTAAACTTTTTTATATCATATTCGCAATACCAATTTATTAAAAAAGTGTATATCAATAAGACTTAAACTTTTTTTCAGTATGAGTATTCTTTTTATGCAATATAAGTTTTTATAAAGAATGACGTGAACTTTTTGAAAAAAGATCTCCAAGCGATACGTTATCTGGCCTAATCATGAAATTAGCAGTCGTTTCATACGTACATTATATCAACGTTTTTTTTTTAACTATTGATGGAGATAAAAAAAAAGATAATGATCATAATTTTAGATACTTCATTCTTTTTTTAACTTCCCGCTTAGAAAATCGATGATTTTCGAAAATTTCGGGAAGTTATTGTTTTCACCCCGATTTGTGAAAATCGAGTTTTCATCAGATGTCGACGTTTTGAGGTCCTAGGAAGCTATTCTGACTATTTTTGGAATGATGTCCGAGTGTCTGTATGTGTGTGTGTGTGTGTGTGTGTGTGTGTGTGTGTGTGTGTGTGTGTGTGTGTGTGTGTATGTAGGTATGTAAACTCTTTATAACTTTTAAACTAATAAACCGATTTGGATGGTTAAGGCGGCAATCGAAAGAGCATTTTGGCCATTAACTTTCCTGAATATTTCAGATCATTTGACCCAGTAGACTCGAAGATATTGGCCAATTACGAAAAAAAAAAATTTTTTTTTTTTAGTTTTTTATTTATTTCTCAGAAACAACTTATACGATCAACTTCAAAATCTAATCAGCTTTAGAACTTAATAACACGCGTCGATTGCCACCTCAAACATCAAAATCGCATAATTCGTTCGAGAGTTATCGTTGGAGAAAGAAATAGGAAAACACTGTTTTTTGCGAATATCTTTGAAACGACTCAACCAAAAAATCTAAAAATCTAATGAGCTTTAGAATCTATTAAAACACGTCGATTGCCAACTCAAACTTAAAAGTCGGATAATTCGTTTGAGAGTTATTGCAGGAGAAAGAAATGCTAAAAACTGTTTTTTTCGAAAATAATGGCATGCAAAAGTATTTTCGAGCTCGAAGAGCTCGAAAATGTATTTACAACGATGTTTTCGAGCTCAAAGAGCTCGAAAACAGCGGGAAGTTTTGGGGCTGGCCCGCAGGGTCAACCGATGCCCAGATTTTTTTAATTACTTAGTCAGTTAGAATGTGTGCAGGCGTACTTATTTTAGAATACTATGTTCTATGCCCACATTCTCTCTCTAGCAATCCCCAAAGATATCCGAAGTTGAATTTTCTCTGTCCCGCAACAAGAAATTTTTTTTAACTATCATTACCCATAATTCTTTAGATAAATGATCGAACAAAATTATAGACATGATTATTTGATTTGTTTTCCATTTGTTCTATTTTTTATTCAACAAAAACTGATTTTTACTTTTTCCAAATGTAAAATTGGAAAAAATATTTTTGGAAGTTACTGATTTTTTTGTCTGGTAGATATATGACTGACTTACAGACTCATGATACTTCAAGTATATCAAGAAAAAATTAGTTTAATCAAAATTTTAGTCAATCAGAATTGTACTAGAAATATTGAAACAGAGAGGAGTGAGGGACACAAAACAGAATATCCTTTCCAGAAGAAGTGAAAAATAATTAGATTTGAAAATTAAATAAATTTGATAGAATGAAATTGTTTATAAACAATTTAGATAAAAAAAAATAATTTCACCATAAATATAGTGTACGAGCGTAAAAAATGAATTTGTCTTGTTATTAACTTTTTGAAAAAAAATATTCTTCAATAACAAATTCGGAGCATTTCCGATTTTATATGAATCATAAAAGTTATTAAAATAATAATAACTTTTGCATTCGGCTACCTCAACAAGTTCCCGATTGGATCCTGATGATATATAGTTACATGAATTTTTCTGGTGACATATATTAAAATTTGATAATACTAATAGCACCATCTAGTGGGACTACGTTTCATGGAGTTGAATGATTCAACGGTATGAGTGGCGATGTTATTCAGATAGTTATGTTTATGAGTTTACATCAGTGAGGTTTTCTTCAAGAGTAGGCCTCAAGAGTACTTGAGTTGTACATAGTATGAACAGAGTAGATGCTAGGTATAGTATTTATGAATAGAGCGGTGTCTTCGAAGCTTCAGCCAGATCACTCACACAGTTAAATATTTAAGTTTGTGGATTTTAGGATCAGATCCCATGCCAGGTAGTTTTCTAGCTATTCATTACACTCAATTCGGTTCTATAGTTTTTCTAAAGCCTACAGTATAATCCAGTTCAAAGTCGATACTCACATAGAGCTACTTATTTAATTCAATGAATGAAAATGATATTGAGCAAAACTTTTGTTCAGCACCCCTGATTTTAGATATTGTATACAACTTTACAACTCAATACAAAGTTACTTTGAATAATTATGAGGAAATCATAAAACTAATAACTCACATTAATTTCACGCGATTTAATAACAGTATCAAGAGTATCCTAGTTGGGGCCCAAGGTCTTAAGATCACAAAGTCCTCGATTTCGGTCGTGAGTATAGAATGCTTTTGCCGCGTAACTGAAGTTTAAATTGAATTGGTAATGTCCTAGAATTCAGAATCTCAAATCTATAATCTCCAAACACTAGGCGTACAAGCAGTTGATAGTAGACGTTGAAACAGAAACTATCTAACCCGAGATACAATATCGAGTTGTTCAGTAAATACTGATGTTTATGAAACAACTAATGCAATACAGGTTCGGTTGAATGAGCGTGCTCTCGATACAGCAAGAAGGGGAAGTAGAAATTGTTGTAGATGCAGAAGAGGCGTGAGGTTGGAAGGGGCTTTTACTTTCGGCAAAGTTGAAAGGGAAGATGTTTAAATGGGATTGGGATCGAAGAGTATGAGAGAATTTAAGGGGTTGGAAACTAAATGATAAAAAGAGTTACCAAGTTTGGATGCTTCTTGTCGCTTATCGAGCAAGTGTTTGGTCAGGTTGTTAACGAGATGTCTGGATTGTCCCGAAGCAAATTAGAAGGCACTCTTGCGATTAGGATGGTGAGTTGAGGATAGGATTTTAGAATATTGATCCAGAGATATAGAGTATGGGAAATTGGATGGTAGGGATAGAAATTAGCTGAATTAAGATACCGCCTTTTAAAAGTGATAATTTTTTAATGGATATTAGTAAAGTAACTGAGCTTTTGTATATGGGGCATTCCACGCCGAATTGGACACCAATTAGCTTTTGGACCTCGGATTTTTTTGAAACTTTTTTATCTTTTAGTATAGGTTGAAAAAGGCCTCTATGATTTTTTTCAAATTTTTTCCTCCAACTGTTTTCGAGATATCAAATTTTGAAAAATGTAGAGATTTTTTTTCAAACTCCTGTAATTTTGCGAAAAGTGGTATGAATAAAATTTTCAAAAAGACAAAAAATATTCTTTTTTGGACATCTTTTCAGTTAAGAATATCATAAAAATTTTTTTAACTATGCTTCTATTGAAGTTAAAATTTTTAAGTATAAATTGTCGATTTACAAAAATCACGTACTGATCGATTTCCCTCATAACTTTTCACAGTAAACTGTCACCTATTCTACAACTTTTCCAGCTATGCTCATAATGGGACAACGATGGGATCTATTTATTTTCAATTTTTTAAATTTCATATTCCAGTTTTTTTTTTTTAGAAAAATGTTTAAATAAAATTTCATCCCCAGGATTTACTATTAATAATTATCTGACACAATTATCATCAAAATTCTCCAATTTTATTTCTACAAAAAAATTATTCTTAATTAATTGATATTAATTAATATAAACTACTTAATCATGAAATTTTCAGCCTCTAGACCACCGGATCCCCTTAAGTATCAAGTTTTATAAACTGACGGTTGAATCTTTTTTTGATTTCGAAGAATAAATATCATCGGAATTTGATAAAATTCATTAATATTGAATAAATATTAATTTTGTAACTTAATTAAAAAACTCAAATATGATACTTAATGAAAAAACTATATAACTCTTTGAAAATTCACGACAATTTAAATTCAAATAACACCACTGATTACTGAACAGTGTACAATAAAAAAGTTGCTGAATGATTTTTGCCAACCCGATAGCAACTTACCATCGCGGTATAGTAACTATTATTATCCAATATAATGCTGTTATTAAATGTTGTTATCTGCTATGCGTCACTACTATTATTGGTGTAAATGATTATCATTCAGGGATAATAATAGTTCTCATTACATGATCGCTTGTAATGACGTTTATATAGAAAATTTTAAAATCACTATACAACATGGTAACTAGTAAACATTATTGATGAGAATGTGATTAAGTAAAATTATAAATTTTTATAATTCTTGTTAACAATCGTCTGTGTACCGTGGATGAATATCTTCATTTATATATTACAGAAATATAAGTTTAGACGTACACTAGGGTGATTCATTTCCGCAAGAAATTTTTTTTTCTAAGAGCTCAAGCAAAATTTCAATCTACAACGAAAAAAAAAAAATTCTCAATAAATATGAGCTCTTAATTCCAATGCTAAGTACTTACTATTTCAATTTAATTTTTTTTTCATTTAAAATACACGTTAATAAAATTACTTTTTTTTTAACTTGCTAATATCAGCGACGTTTTATGATATCCACGTGGGTTTGGGCGCAAATTGTAGGGCATTCGGTATTTTTCGAAAGTTGTAAACGTGCGTTTTGATTTTGACGACTTGAAAATCGAGCGCAAAATCTAACTGATTCTACGGTCATCTATCAGAATAATTTTTACATTAATTAACACTTCCAAGTCACTTGAGGCCATGTTAGAGGCCACCTAGATCGAATTTGAACTTAGACGATAGTGGGGTAGTTCCACCCCTCCAAAATTAGCATATAAAAGGGCCAGCAAACACTTGCTCGGAGACTTAGGCCCTGGCCATCGCCTAGAGTAGACTGAGGACGCTTAGCGAGGTCCTACTCTAGCACCAGGACTCAACAATTTATTTGAATCGGCCTAACGATATCTAGTCGATCAGTTTATTATATGTAGTCATTTATTTCCAACACTCAGTTCTATCTCGGTCAGTCTGTTACCTGAATAATTTTATTTATTGATACTTTTCCCGGGAAAAAACAATTTTATATAATTATATATAATTATATCTAAAAGGCTATATATAATTTTATATTTTTATATATGAATTTTGGCACGATATAATTTTATCTAATTATATATAATTATATATAAAAATATATAATTATATATAAAAATATATACTTATATATAATTTTACATAATTTTATATAAAAATGTATTATTATATATAAAAATATATACACTGATAGAAGAATTTATTAAATGTTAATAAATTCATTTGTTTGGATGCAATAATTTCATTTATTAAATACAAATAAATATTTGTTAGCATTTAATAAATATTTCTTTGGAATAAAAGTACATTTATTAACAGTTAATAAATATGCATTAATAATTAACAAATATTTATTAACAGTTAATAAATTATTTTTGGAGTGAATGTGTCTTTTTTTACGGTGCGCTGTGAAGATCGTTCATAAACAAATAAAGCTATAACCCTTTTTAACAAAGATATGATACTGAATACTGAACATAAACACATATTTTTGTGTCGAATTTTAAATAAAAAAGTTTAAAGTGGCCCATAAAGTTTTTTAAAAATTGATTGAAATGGATGTGTTGGTCAATTCATGGGGTCTAGGTGAACTATATACAATGTTAATGAGTCAGTACAATTAAACGGATAAGATTAAAGTCTTCATACATATCGGAAATCTTTAAACTTATTAATATAAAAATAATTATCATTTTAGTTAAATAGTTTTTCTTATTTTTCTGTAGAGCATGATATAACTGATTTGGATACTCCGAAATAATCATAGAAAATAGTAGAGATGAAATGAAATCCATGTTACATCAAGCAGAGTTCATGTTGTTTCTCGCCGTGACTTAATTTAAGATATATTTATGTAAATATTCATTTACCATCATTCATGTTATATTTTTTACATATTTGTTGTCAAAAAAAAATAAAAAAATTTTAATCAAACGAATATTAATTATGAATATTTCTAATTTACATTTTAACTTCTTTCAATTTATATTACCCTAATAATTTTCACCGCAAAAAAAAAACTGTAATTTATTACAACTATTTTTTTATGATTCATTTCATTTTGTCTATTTTTTCCATAAGAAAACTATAAATCTACTCATCTAATTAAACTCTATTATTTATTAAAGTTCTGAGGTTACAAAAAGTGTCAAAATAAAGCTTTTATGCTTATTTTTTATTAAACTTTTTTAATAAATGATTTATTAACAGTTAATAAATATTTATTAACAGTTAACGAATATTTATTAATAGTTAATAAATTGTCTTTAATAAATGATTTATTAATAGTTAATAAATATTTGTTAACTGTTAATAAATATTTATTAACTGTTAATAAATCGCATTTAATAAATGATTTATTAACTGTTAATAAATATTTATTAAATCATCTCATGTTAAAAAATCATTTATTAACAGTTAATAAGGCTTATTAAATATTAAAAAATCCTTCTATCAGTGTACTTACACATTATTTTATAAAATTCTATATAACTATATATTATCATATATAATTATTAATATTATGTTAATCTAATAAAAATATGAAAATTGAAAATTTTTTTTATTGCGATTTATTTGAATCAATCTTTTGCATAACATCGTATACATAGAATCCAAATTTTAAAAAAAGTAGTTGTTGCTGATCAATATCTTTATAAGACTGCCAAGACGCGGAACACAATTATTTTTCTACCAGATTTAAATTTCTGTAGTAAGTTCTTTTCATTTCGCCTATTTTTTGTGACATCGCTTGTTGTAAATCGAGCCACTTGTATGGAGCACTATCGTGCTTTGATTTCTTTAGCCAACCTTTACTTTGGGCATAGTTGAGAGTATATTCTGTAAAAGATGGATTTCTTATGTTAAGTGGTTAAAATTAAATGAGATGTCAAGAGGTAAAAATGATTAACTTACGAATTATGGCGACCTTAGCTTTACTATGTAACGCTCGGTAAACTTTAGGTCTATTGTTTGATTTTAAAATACGAGGTGGTTGACCACTGTACGTGCAATTGAGTAGCTCATTTTTTTTGAATATTCCATCCATCAGATGTCGTATCATTACCGAACCTTCACCGCAATGATGAGCCATGTTCAATTGGGTTTCAATACAATAAATCCCTTCTCCAATATTTACCATCTGTAATATTCAGAACAATCAATTATTTTTGTTTTATAATTAAAGAGATTTTAAGAATATTCAATTAATTATGCGTATGTATAATACTTTTCTACAGTAAAGTGGACCCAACAACTGAATATCTTCATCATAAAATTCCTCATCACCAACTTTGTTAGCTTTCGTACCAGGATCTTTGTCTGTCTCAACTGATTGTTGATCATCATTCATTAACTCATCATTAGTACTTGCAGTTGTTTTCTCAGTTTTATCAGTAATAGCTAGTGGATCAGTATTTTTTTCTACGTCATTTAACTTTTCATCGTCTGTGGTTACGATAGGTTACTTTTCATCATCATCATCGGATAGATCAGAGATTATGGGTGATTCAGTCGCACCAGAAGAAGCACTTATATCATGGGAATTGTTAGTTTTAGTTTTGTAATTTTTTTTGGAAGATAATTTATTATGATGTTTATCTACAGAATAAAAAGATTTAATTTTTAAATATTTATTTTAACATAAGTATTTTATGAAAGTAAATGTTTAAAATTAAAGTTAGCAATGAAGTTTTCAGATAGAAATCAATAATTCAATCAAAATGATTCATACACGGAAAATAATATGTAGTATCATTTACTACAAGATTGCAGTAAATATGTTTGTAGTTAAAAATACCACATAAATGATAAAAATTACTAAATATGCGACAAATTTTACTAAGTTAATAAGTTGAATTTACGCCTATCTTGCGGTTAATTCTACCGCACACTGCAGTAACAAATACTCCAGGCGGGAGTTGAGAGTACTACAGAAAGAGCAGTCCCCGCTATTTCGCCATTTTGAGGTTAATCTGTTGTGTATAATTGTTTATCACAGTGTCTCATAAATAATCATCTGAAAATTTATTGAAAATTAAATAATTTATTTTCAATATCTCAGTGAAATGGATGATTTTGTTTCAAATAAATTAAATGAGTGGGGTTTAAGTCACCTAATACAGGCATTCAAATGTAAGTATTTATTTATGTCTAGCTCTTGGTTTAACCCCTTTTTTATTTAAGTTCTCCTCAACTCACTGTCATGCTTTTTTCTAATGCAAATATTTTATAATTTTTTTAAAATTATTCCCAGCTCAAAATATTGATCAGTTTGTATTTGATAATTTGAGTGATTCAGACATATCTTCATTAATTAATAGTATTGGCGATTTCCGAAAATTCTCCATACTATATAATAATTATAAATTATCCAAAAATAATCCTGATCCTGACATTCCTGTGCTTAAAAAATCACCTGATTCCCAAGATCCAACTATCAATGTTGTTTATGAAATGAATGCTCCAATGATAATTGAAGATGCAGGTTAATCTTTAAGTTTCACTCATTAAACTAATATTCTAAATTTTTCAACTATTTTCTTTAATTAAATTAATTTGATTTAAATAATAATAAAATTTTCCTATCCGCATAAAAAATTTTCGAATCGAATTATTTTTTTAACGTTTCTATAAAATAATTTTGAACCAATTTTTTTTTTTTTTTTTCATTTGCAGAGGTTATTTATGAACAACAAGATCTACAATCAATCAGTGCAGTTACAAGTAGAAAATTAAATTTTGTTCAAGAAAAAGAGTATTTGGCTAGATTACTAAGTACTCCAACTAAAGATATAATTGAAAGTGATATTCGTGAAATCGCTGCACTCAAATTAAACGATAAGCAAAAAACGTTTCGAAATAATATTGCTCATATAATTTTAGACAAAGTTCTAGATGTTGATCCATCGTTCAAGTATGTACCATAGTATTTCAAAACAATATTGGAGGGGAATCAGGATTTAAATTTTATATCTTTTTTATGATAGAATACCCAGAGAGTTGTTTGCCAAATGGGCGACTGAATTAAGCGTCATAGTTCCGACTGATTTGCCTCAAGTTTATTATTTTGAATCGTCAGTAAATGAAAAGGGTCAACCTTCATCGGCTGGTGGCATATTATATAATACGTGGATAAATAAGCGCAAAAAATTGAAAAAAGCTGGTATAATTATCAATGCAAAATCAAAACGTCTTACTGAACAAGGTAGCAGAGTTATTTCATATTTTATATGTACGTTAACTTTCCGTCTTCATTAATATGTCATTAAATTTTTTAAGAAATAACTCCTGTAAGCCCTGATATACAAGAAGATATAACTTGGCTTCGCAATTGCACAGATCCGTTCGAAGATGTCATCACAAAATGGAAACATACCCATAAATATCGATTGAGTGCTTTTAGAACGATATCGATATCGAGTTATTTACAAAAATTTTTATTCCTCCGAGGACCACAGGGTTATTCATTAGTAATTATTTTGTTGATTTTTTTTATACCATTAGTTATTGTTTTTTAATTTTTAATGATCCGTTTTTTTTAATATTTACTTCCTTTTTTTTAGATTGAAATTGACTTTAATGAGATTCACAAGGAGCGTTCTAATCATTTCTTAAGCAAGTGGCCTAAAATTTCTTTGAAAATCATCGCCTTAGCGAAAAAAAGATTTGACTCGAATTTTAATGTTTTAGAATTATTAAAAAAACACGTGAAAAATCAAGATATTGGTTTGTATATTTTTTTAAGTTTCAATAATCATAAATAAATTAAATAAAATCTTTTAAATTCATTATTGTATTACAGATAATAGTGAAGTGATAGCTTTATTGCTACTACCTTTTTTTCTTGGGGCAAGAAATTTAAAACGAAACTCTAAGGGTCATCTTCAACGATCCTCGTCAGCAGAAAGTCAGCATCATTTCATTTTACATGTTGAAGTAGGTTAATAATATTATTTTATTATGAGTATTTTTTTGATATCCTATAATTAAACAGCTGCTTTATTAATTCATTAAATTTTCCAATTTTATAGTCGAATGATTTGATCGATGATGAACTTAAACTTCGACAGAAACAACTAAAAAATCTTGGAGAGAGTAATCAGCCATTTGTCGTATTGGTAGGGACACTAACGAGATTTTCATCATGTCAAGTTCGAATAGAAGATACTACGTACATTCTTCCTACTGCAACAAAAGCAGTTGACGTTTGTTTCAAATCATTTACAGCATTAGACGCTAAATATCCTGAATTTTGTAAATGTTTATGGTCATTTATTGAGTTGCATATTTTCGAGATCGAGAAAAAACACAACAAATTTATTAGTGTGACTAAATTCATTTCGGAACTTAATGCCACTGTAACTTAAAACTACAATTTATAAATTTATCACTACTATTATTAAAAATGAAGTGTCATGTGTGTTTATTATCATTCAATACATCTAATCTTCTTATTAACCATTATAAGATTAATCATTCTTTTAACAATAAAACTATTTATAAATGTATTGAAGAGGGATGTGATAGAATATATGGAAATGTATTTACATTTAAAAAACATTTACGTCTTGTTCATGAATCAAAACACAATTTAATGGTGCCTGATGATACTGATAAAATAGAAAGTTGTCATACTAAAAAAAAAGAAAAAAATCCATTTTCAAGTTGTGCTACAGTAATAGGAAAATTTAATTCTGAGAATAACACCGAGGAAATTAAAAGGGCCTCAACAGCTCAACAAAGTTTAAACTACAGTAATTTTGCGAGTACAAATAATAATGTTCAAAATTTTCAAAATAATATTTTTTCCAATTTATATTTCCCGAGTGAAAAGAGAGAACCGTTACAAACTAATGATAAAAAGACAGAAGCTAATAAGACATTCAACTTCAATAATGAGTCCAATAGATCTGCAACAAATAACCTTACAACCGATCTTACAGAATTATTGTCCTATTTATATACCTTAAAAATATGTAGAAAAGACGCAGTGTCAATAATTAATAAACTGAATTTATTTTTATCACAAAGCGTTTTTCCATATATCTTACAACAAGTAAAAGATGAATTAAATGATGAAAATATTTCCAGAAAATTTGAAATCATATTAAAAAGAATAAATTTTCTAGATGATTTTAAAAGTGATGAACGATGTCTACAATTTTTAGAAGATAATAATGCATATAATTCTCCTTCAGAAGGTGTCTTAGGCTACGCACAGTTACCAGAGAAAGCAAACAATGATATCATTATGGTACCTAAACCTATTACGTTTGAATTTATCTCACCAACAGAGACGCTGAGCTATTTGTTTGAAAAGCCTGATTTTTATAATTTAATAATGTCATACACTAATGAGTTAAATAATGAAACAGATGCTTTATATAATATTATGCAAGCTGAGCTGTGGAAGAGTAATGCTTCGTCACGATTAGGACAAATAGTTTTGCCATTATTGGTATATTTTGATGGCTTTGACACCGGCAACGTATTTGGTTCCCACTGTGGCTCCAATTCTATCGGGGGGTTGTATTATACACTCGCATGTATACCTCCACAGTTTCGCTCTCAATTAAATTTTATTTTTATTGCTCAACTGATTTATGATCATGATCGAAAGATTTTTGGTAATGATGCTACTTTTGGACGAATAATAGAAGAATTTAAGCAGTTAAGAACTAAAGGTATAGAGATTAAAGTTAATAATATGATAAAAACTATATATTTTGAAGTTATTTTGATAATTGGGGATAATTTAGGACTAAATGGAATTTTGGGCTTTGTGGAAAGTTTCGGTCTTTCAAAATATTATTGTCGCTTTTGTAAAATGTCAAAAACTATGTGTGAAAAGCAGTTTGTTGAAGATGAGAATCTCATTCGTAATGAAAAACAATACGATAGTGACCTAATAATTAATAACATTTCATTGACTGGAATAAAAGAAAAAAGTGTCTGGAATAAGTTGCACAATTTTCACGTAACAACTAATTCTTCAGTCGACATCAGTCATGATATGTTTGAAGGCGTATGTATTGATACGTTAAAAATGATTCTTCATCACTTCATTTTTAAAGAAAAATTGTTTGATGTTGATACTTTAAATAAGCGCATCACTTTATTTGATTATGGGATCTCGGAAAAATCTAGTAAACCTCCAAATATTACTATTGATTCAACATCTGAGTTTAAGTTGAAAATTAAAATGTCAGTTTCAGAAATGACTTGTTTTGTACGATACTTGGGATTAATGATCGGTGACTTAATTCCTCGTAACCACAAAGTTTGGAACGTTTGGATCCAACTTAGATACATTATATCTATGATTACTTCTACCGTTGTTTATCAATCGATGACAATTGAATTAAAATCTCGCATATCAAAATTTCTAGCCCTTCAAACTCAGACATTCAATTGGAAAATAAAACCAAAGGCTCATTTTGTAACTCATTACCCAAGAATGATGAATTTAATTGGCCCTCTACCTCATTGCTCAACCATCAGATGGGAAGCTTTTCATAAAAGATTGAAAGCTGACGCAGTGCTCACTTCCAGTAAAAAAAATATAACACATACTATTTGTGTTAGAGAACAATTAAGATTCAAAGATTTCTTCAAAGACACTGGATACTTGAATATTTTAAATTTCGGCAAAAAATTGAAAGTTACAAAAACATTAAATGATAACTTATTAAGAACTTTTCCAGAGGCTAAATCGATCAACGTTTTTTCATGGATAGAAATATCTGGAACTAAATATTGTAACGGTATTACTGTAGTAATTTGTTTAAAAACTATTAATCAATTATCTTTATTTGGTAAAATTATACTTGTACTTGAAATCGATGGTATAATTTATTTTCAACTGAAATCTCTACAAGCTACAACTTTTGACGAACATTTCTTTGCATATGAAATTTGTAAAAATGAACCTACCGATATACATTACATGAATTATGACTCAGTTCCAATAAAAACTCCTTGTTTAAACATTAAAACATTTTCAAAAGAGTTTGTTGCAACGAGATCTATAATTCCAGATCTACAGGTCGTTAAACCGTTGTAAAAGAAATACTTAATGTTAAAAATAAACATTAAAAAAAAATACAGACATTGTTTTTCTGATTTATACTTTTTTGAAACCCAAATATATTCAGGGTAATTCTTTACACGTGGGGTCCACCCTATTTTTGGCCATATCTTGGTGAAAAATTAACAATTTTTAATTTTTTGTTATCTTGCTTGTTCTTTCGGGGCATTTACGATAAGAAATGTCGTGAGAAAAAAAAAATAAAAATTTCGATAGCTTTTTTGCCTTTAAAAATTGGAAAAAAAATTGGCTTTCTTGTTTTTGGATAAAATTTCTAACTTATCTTTTTTGATATATTTTTTTTTTTTTAAAGTAGATAAAACAACGAACAATTAAAAAAAAAATTTATCAATTTGATAAAAAACAATTTAACATGGCCCCCACTTATAAATAATTACCATGTTTAGTATATACTAATAACTCAATAAGTGATTTTTAAAAATAATTTATACAAATTTTAGGTTATATACGGTTTACTTTTACGTAACCACATATCTAGTAAATTGAACTACAATTGGAGTTACAAATACCGCATGCTGTGGCATATCTTACTTTTTTCGATAGTTGACGCTTAACTACAATATTGTAGTAAATCTAACCACGATTTGGAGTTGTCTCGAGTCATACTACAGCCTGTGGTAAATGGAACTCCAGTTGTAGTTGCCACTACTACAATATATTTTCCGTGATCATTTTCAATAGATTTGCTATCAAAATATTTTTCTAAAAGTTATTTTAAATAATTAAAAATTTTTCATACTTCATATTAGAAATCTGAAAACATACAAACAATCTATTTACAAAAAAAACAAAAAAAAAACACTTAATACCATTACATTCAAGTAACTCACAAGCTCAATTATGATTATGATAATTGAGCCTGGTTTAATTCATAATTGAATTGATGATTAGCTTTCAACCCTCGTAGAATATACCAATAAATATTCAAATTTTAAATTATTATTATTTGTTAATAATAGATTCTCAAACCTTGTGCCTTCATTTCTTCGAATCGAGTTTTCATGGCCTCCAACTCTTTTTTTAAATCTTCTTTAGATGGACTTTTTTGCTTCACTATAGTTTTGGTTGATTTTGACGTAGCCGTTTTTGGAAAAATTTTATCTTCAATAAAATCTTGCGACATATTCTGAGCATCAAATTTTTTTTGCTATTTTTAAACAATAAAAATTTAATGTAAGTAAAATATACAAATAAGTATACTTGTATAATGTTGCGGAAATATTTTCTTAAAATTTTAAGTATAAAAATTTTATTGTTACTTAATAAAATACAAAAATCATAATTATTTTGTGACTATTACATTTCATACTAATGAAATAATTAATTCTTAAAGCAATATCTAATTCACATACTTTCTTTTTTTTCGGACGGGAACTATCGACATCATTTTCTTTTGTAGATGACCAAGTTCGTTTTGCTTTTCGACCTCTCCTAGTTTTTGGCTCATCATCATCAGCGGTGGTAGTAGTAATAGTACTATTACCAGGAGCATGTTTGCTTTTTTTTAATTTATTCAGTTCGCGGAACTTAGTATCAATCATTTTATCATTATCTGTAACCTGTCTATTTGCCATAATGCCTGTAGTTTCGTCCTGAGTACGTTAACGGACTCGTCAGTAAGGCTATGTTAACGTACTCTTGCCTTAGACTACATCTCTTACTAGTACGGGCCGGCGTGAAACAATGTTGTAGGCTTCAGCCAGACACTATACTAGCAAAGGGAGGCGGATACCGTCCAAACTGCCTGTAACAAAATGTTAGGTGAGCTGTTGTACACCTTAAAAGCATTGAAATAACACAAATATGTTGATTTTCACTATTACAAGAGTTCAAAAATTATTTGTAACTCTTAGGTAGACCTTTCTATCACCACCGTCCATCTTACGGCTTTAAATAAAATTATTTATTATTATTAGAAAAATTTATTTTTGAAAATCCACATGATTTTGTGTTATTTTTACCAATTTTTTGCACATTAGTTACAAAGTTCGGATAGATATTGAGTGTTAGAGACATAAACTCATACAGAAAATTCTTTCCGCCGTGTAGCATAACACGTGGAAAAAGTTTAATTATAGATCTTTAAGGTGTAAGCACTTGGAACTTTCATAAATGTGGTGAGCCCTGAATCTGCCCAATTACCAAAAGTATTACACCTACCATAATACTATTTATAAAAAAAGCAAAACACCTTTGATTGTTTAAGAATATAATGAAAAATTTATTACCTGATTGCATGATGACTATCCCATCATATTTAGAATTTTGCCAAAGAAATGAAACCGATTCTCCTGGTTCCGGTACGTTCTCTTCATCAAAAAGAACATCAGAATCTTCAACTTTACAATAAGAATTGTCACTTTGGCAGTGAATAAGAAACATTTTCACAGTTTTTAATCAATTTAATGTTTATGTAAATTATTACAATGAACAAATTCACTGATATGTTCAAATATTTTCATAAATTAATGTACTCGGTAATATGCGTATAAGAAACTTGTCGTAACGTGTTCAGAAATCTCACATACTGTTACTGTTGAGTTAGTATACGTATGCGCACGCGCCACGCAGTCAATGCAACTACACTAGACGTTCGTTATAAAAATCATCGGATGCTCTACTCACTCTCACGTCCATTAAATTCTTTCTAGCAAGTGAAACAGAAATAATGCTTACAACGAGCGACTACTATAGTCACGTGATACTTGGATTGCTTACATGCATTAAGAGTGCAGAGGGTGCAGAGTATATGGTGAATATAACCGAAGCGACAGCAGCGCACGCTGTGGACAAAGTAGGTGTTAAATCATTTTCATGTAGTACGTAGTGAGTAAATAAATCAAAAGTTATTAAAAAAAATATTACATAAAATTTTCAAAAGACATTTTTACGATTACAAGTTTTTATTCAGTGAGTTAAAAAATTTTATGTTATGGTTTTGTTGTCGGGTAAAAAAAAATATATACATATGTATATATAAGAAATTAATGCACGTAATTTTTTACCAGCTAGTTGATTTTTAAAGAATTTAAAAATATAGATAAGCAAATTTACTTTGTTTATGTTTGATGATAATGTCAGATTTAAGGAATAAACAGTCATTATCCAAACCTGTTAAAAGATATAAGTTGTATAATGAAGATCTCAATGTTCCTGTAAGTACAAACTTAAAATTTTTATAGAAAAAAAAAAACTAAAATCATTTCAAATAAAATAAACTTTTCTTTTCAAAGTGTGCCTTGAAATCATAATATGTGCTCCTTGCATATTGATGAAAAAGTTAGCTTGACTCAAGAGAAAAAAATCTTGATCGAAAAAAAATTTCTTAGCTTAAAAAGTTTTTCTCTTCATTCAAGGAAGTCAGTCTCTTTAAAATAGTTTTCTTGGTTCAAGATTTTTTCTATTGAGTCAAGTTAACTTTTTTATCAGTGCAGAATTCCTCCAATTTCATTTTAATCAAAAATTAAATTTGGTATTTTATGAATTTTAGGTACCTTTAAGAACTCTATACAGATGGGAAAAGCTAATTTCTTCTCAGGAAGTCCCATATAATAATAATAATACAGATCCTTCTGACCATGTTATCGATTTATCAGATATTGATAGCTCTGATGAAAATTCGGAGGATGATTCTACAATAGATGAAGATGGAGATAGCGCAAACGAGAGTGTAGAACAGGAATATGCTGATGAAAGGACAGAAGAAAGAGATGATCACTTATCAGTCGAGAATGACGTAGAAGATTTCTATGATCCTGAATTAAATTCTGATAGCGAAGATAACAATGATAATGATCAACAAAATGAAATGTTAATTGATGAAAATCTAATAAACGATATTAATGATAATAATTATAGTACTCGTAAAAAGTTAATGTTGTACGAAAATAGCTCTGTTTGCGTTGATCAGGCAGTTTTTGATTTACTTAATTATTATGTTAAACATAAATTAAGTAAAGCTGCCCTGAAAGAGGCATTGAGAATTCAAATAAATATTTTACCAGCAGATAATGCAATGCTCAAAACTGTTCATAAATTATTAGAGTATGTAAAAAGAATTGCTCCTCCATCTATCGCTCTAAAACATTATTATTGTAAAATATGCTCAGGGTATATTAGTAATGACGTTAAAAGTTTGACTTGTCCAGCATGCAACATTAAAGGAGATATAAATTCTTTTTTCTTTGAATTTGATATTCATAGTCAAGTAAAATGTTTATTTGAATACTACAACCTGAGTGACAAACTAAAACCTTTGATACCACGTGACGATAATGTCATCACAGACATTACTGATAGTTCGGAATACATTCGAATAAATTTGCAGCGAAATAAACAAAAATACGATCTGACACTTATAATTAATACGGATGGACTTTCGTTAATTAAAAGTGTGAAAAGTCATTGTTGGCCACTGTTAGCCACAATAGCTGAACTTCCGGCAAATGTAAGAGAGTCATTTATTATAAACTTGGGCTTGTGGTATGATAAAGATCATAAACCATGTATGAACACGTTTTTACGGCCTCTATATTCAAAATTAAATCAATGTTTTGAAGAAGGTATTAAATGGATACATCCGGTAACAAAGAAAACACTGATATCTAGAGTTGTTGCACCTTTAATTATAGCTGATGCTCCGGCTTGAGCTCAGCTTCAAAATATTTTGAATTATAATGGTCGATACGGTTGCAACATTTGCGAGATTCGAACTAAAAAAAGTCACAATGCAGAAGCTGGAAAAAAAAGGTCGATTTTATCCTTATAATCTTAATGTTAGATTGAGAGACGGCAATAGAATGATAAACCAAGCTCGATTATTGCGTAATTTAGGAAATAAGCATCTGCGAGGAGTGAAAGGATACTCCATATTGTCTTGTTTTCCATTACTGAACTTGGGAACATGTTTCATCCCGGAATTTATGCATTCGGTATTACTAGGAGTTGCAAAGCGATTTTTTAATACTTATATAAATATCCCAGGTCCTTGGAGCGTAAAACCTTTTATTAAAGAGATTGACAAATTTATAACAAACATACACCCTCCATCATCTTTCAATCAAATGCCAAGACAACTAAAGCAATCTCATTTTTTTAAAGCTTCAGAATTCTACAATCTACTACTGTTTTATTCACTTCCAGCCCTTCAAAATTATTTGCCTAATAACTACTTTCAACATTTGATGAGTTTAGTTATTGCAATATTTAATTTAGTCAAAGATCGAATTACAATTGATGATTTAACGCAAGCTGATGATTTATTGAGAGTATTTGTTGAAGAAATTCCAAACTTATTCAGGGATAAAGAGTTGACGTATAATTCTCATCAACTTTTGCATCTAGTTTTATCAGTGGAACGATGGGGCCCACTGTCAGGAACGTCAGCTTTTTGTTTTGAAAACTATAATGGTTTCATCGCAAAAAGTGTTACTGGCACTAAACACTTGTCTCAAGAAATTGTGAATAATTTGCATATTGCTCAGAGTGTCGGTATTTTAAAAACCCATGTAAATACAAATAATCATGATATTTTAAATATTCAGAAGACCAAAGATTATGAACTTCTTGGCAAAAGAATTCAGAACACCCGACTTAGTAATTTAGAGTACCAACTATTTGCATCTAAAAGCATAGATTTCACTGATGTACTTATACATGCTCGAGTAAAAATTGACAAGGAGATCTACACGTCGAATATATATAGAGAAATAAAATCTAATAGTCATAATGTTGAAATAATAACAAATAGCAATATTAATATTTATGGATCAATAAACTTTTTCTTTGAATATCAAAATGGTTTATATTTTGTACTACAAAAGTATGCTATTGATCATAGAAAAATATTTATACATTTAAAAACTAAAATAAAAGTTAAACACATCAAACCAATTAATAAAACTGATGAATGTATGATAGTAGAACTAAAAAACTTATTATCTATATCGCAGCTCATCGAAGTTGGCGATTATGTATGTAAAAAACCAAACTCCTTTAATCGAGTATGGTAATTCGCTCGTTCTCTATACATTTAATTTTCAACAATCTTTTAATTTATAATATTTAAAACAAAAAAATAAAATTAATTATTAATCAATAAATACATAATAAACATAATTTGTTTGATTTGTTAATTATATTCATGCAACTGTATATTAATGAATCAATAAAAAGTCAAATCATCATATTTTGTATATTTGTAATGGACTTTATCGTTACCTCATCAAGTAATTTTCAATGCCTTTTATTTTAAGTTAAAGTAAATTATGTTAAACTAATACAAATGAAAAGTTGATAAATTAAGTTTTAAACCATTAAATATAATAATTAAATATTATCAGTCAGCGTATAGGATATATATATATATATATATAAATGAATGAATATATATATTCATAAACTTAATTATTATACAATTAAGAAAACTCTGTATACGTTACAACATTTATAAATACCCTAAAATCAAAATTTGAACATAATTTCATCAAGTTCTATGAGATTTCATAAATTTTAATAAAATGTTTTTTTCTGCATAATGCTGCTTTTTATCGCAGTTTAAATAATCAATAATTATGTTACAACATTTCATAAAATTTATGCATTTACCCGGTATGACATTCACGCAAAAATTCTTATCGAATTTTCTAAAACACAATCCAATAAAATTATATATAATTATATATGTTTATATATGATTATATATATTTATATATAATATAATATGACAAGTTAGATATCATTATATATAATAATATATAATTATATATAGTTATACATGATTAGATAAAATTATAGATGATTATATAAAAATATACATATTTATATATAATTCATTTGCCAGAGTATGTATAAACTTATGAAATTATATATATTTATATATAATTATATATATTGATATAAAATTATATATATTTATATAAAATTATGTACACTTATACATAAAATTTTATATCATTCGATATAATTATATATAATTATATATAATCATGTATAATTATATAAAATTATATAGGATTATATATAAATATATCTAATTATATAATTTTTTTTTTTCCCGGGTTCTTTTATATTAAATTAAATTATTGATTTTATTATGTGATAATTGTTTGACTCGAATTTATTAAATAAGGAGATTTTGCGACTCCTTTCGTCTGGTTAAGAAAACCAATTCGATTATTAAGTGAGTGTGCTGGTTTGGTATACAACGTCTGCCCGTGAGGATTCACTGAAGAGGACTGACCTCGAATCCAAGGTGCCCGCGAGGATTTCACGAAGATCGACATCGAATCCTAGGAGCCCGCGAGGACTCACTAAAGAGGATCGACATTGAGTCCAAGAGGCCCACAACCGACCGGAGACCGATATCACCAGTAAGCCCTCGTACAACCAGATAAGTTTCGACAAATTTGTCACAAACCTTCTCTCTCTCTTCAACGTTACAATTATTTGAAATAATTATTTAATTTATTGCCCGTGTCCATTAAATATTTGCGCGTTAAATAAATTTATTTCATTGTCGCTGGACACTCAATTATTTTAATTAAAAATTAAATTTATAACAAAGGAGTATTTTGTATATATATGGGTCTTGGTTAAATAAAAACTTTATTTTATATAATTAATTTGAATCTCGTATCAGCTATTTCTTTTATCACCAACGTCGTCTAGAATAAGTTGTATTTTGGCCGCGTGTCCGGTCAGAACGAGTCAACCCACTCCTGAGATATTTTCCCGTTTCCGAACCAGCAATATAATCATTAAAATTTATATTATATTTGATAATTTATATTTAATTAATTAATTAAGCCGGGAAAATTTAGTAACAGTGGTTCGTGGCTATTGGACACGAAATAGCCAGGGCCCACCGTTATAGAGTGCCCATAGTTACTTAGCTGCTATTCCAGCTGTTTCACTTGTGTCCGTTGCGGAACTCATTTTTTCTATGAAATTGACCTTTAATGGCTTGCAGAACGTTAACCAATGGAAGTACACTCAAAATGCTAACGAGAATTTTGGAGAAAATTTTATTCCCTTAAAAAAAATCGGTCTGTCGGTTGACCCTGTGGGCCAGCCCCAAAACTTCTTGCCCATTTCGAGCTCCTTGAGCTCGAAAAATTGTTAAGGATACATTTTCGAGCTCTTTGAGTGAAAGTGAGCAACTAATGATACTAAGCGTATATAGGGACTTTTACTTTAAGGAGGTTCATCGGATAATCACTTTTCTTACAATATCTTTCAATTTTTAAACACAAATACTTTTAAGTGTCCTGTATACGTAGGAATTTTTTAAAATAGTCCTTGCGGTACTAAATTTCGAAATATTAACAATTAAAAATCGTACATTTAACATGCATTCCCTATGTTGACCGTAGTTAGAGTGAACATTTTATTAAATAACAATCATACTTTTCTTACAACATTTTTTTAAAAGCTGAAAATTATTAATTCAATTTATAACAAGTAATTTTTTTCAATAAAAACATAAACGAGCAGTATTCATTTTTTTGTAATCAATTTTTAAAGTTTGTTACTTTTAATGATTTTCAAGCTTTCTCCCATAACCTGACGAGTGAGAGATAGTGACTTGGCAACGTTGCAGTGCGCAGGAAATTCAAAACACAGTAGAAGCCCAACAGATTTAAATAATTACAAATTATTTTTTAAATTTAGAATTTTTTAAATTTAGTCGTGAAGTCATTGTTAATTATTATTTATTATTTGTTGTCTCCAACTACGTATAATCTTGAAATTATTCAAAACACTTTCTACAACACATGCTCAAGGGGAAAAATATTCTAAATTAGAATGCAACGTAGCCAAGTCTGAGAAAAGACGCAATGGGATCATTTTTATACTTCTGCGCATATAAGAGGATGCGCAAAAGTGTACTGTATCTCAACCACTTCTTATTGTAGTTAGAATGTTTTACACGGGAGAAATCTTTCTAAAAGTTGCGAACTACTGCTACCGATGAACCTCCTTAATTAGAAAATCAAATAAAATTATATCATATCAAAAAAAGGACAGATTCATGTATATTAATGTTCTTTTGTTTTATTTGAAAGAAAAAGAACAATCGATAATCGATAAAATTTATTAAAACAAAATCTATAAAAATATAGTTTTTATCATCAAAATCATAATAATATAAAAACCTTTTTTAAAACCTTCTTTAAAACACGCAGAATTTTGTGGTGTAAATTTCATGTCAAAATATTCAGTAGTTTTTACGTGATGCGCGTTCAAAAAAAAGGCCTGTCATTTTATAGATATAGATACTTATATCAATTTTTTCACCAATTGTATTTTTGTAACCATCTTGACTGAAATAGATAGAAAATGTTAAAATTATTAAAAAGTTGCATAATGGAGACAAAGACAGTTTTCAGATTTCTATAAATTCTACTAATAGTTAGATTTTTGTAAAATCTATAAAAAAAAGTTACATTCATAAAAAATATGTATTTATGTAATATAAAACTCCCACTACTCGCTATTATGCAACAGCAATATTTGCACAATCGAAAACGTGATGCATGAAAAGCAGAATTTTTTTTTTTTGTTTTTTAAATTAAAGAAAACTAGAACAGATCAGAACCGCATGATCGGAACGGCTCAAAACTTTGTGTTCAACCTACTTTATTTTTGAGATTTTTTTCAAGAGCAAAAAAAATTTCATACATCTTTGAAATCGCACTTTTATGTTTAAAACCGAAAAATTATGGAAATAATAAATTGTTATGTCAGAAATTGACATAAATGAATGTTTTGTGGGTATTCTGCCCAAGCGGAAGCTTATAGACCGGAAACCCCTGAGATTATTTATTAAGGAGGATAGGTTTATTTTTAATTAATAAAACGATGTTTAAATTTTAATTTCTATCTATATTGTCAACTCAATTACAAAAACTGTTGAGATTGAAATAATATTCTCTAATAACACGGTTTGAGATGAGTACAAGATCATCTTCAGTTATACAATTTTTTGGTAATTATTTGACTCAGTTCTTCACAATTTATAATAAAGGTGTTAGGTGGCTAGCAGCCGACTCTAATCACGCAATTCGAAAATTCTATTTACTATCCCAATTTTAATCTGCACATGTTTGATATTTAATTTTATAATTTGGATATTATCAAATTGAACATTTTTAGATTTCACTTAAGGGGGGAAATACGTGTAGAGGCTTGAAAAAATTCAAAATTTTTTTTTTTCAAAAATCGCTTGTAAAACTATTGAAAAATATACAGTTAAAATTTCAGGTCAAAATTATTATTCGTTCAAAAGTTACAAGCGGTTTAGTAAGTGTGCTCGGTACAGCGCCCGAGAACAATTACCTAAACGGAGCGGTCGGTTAGGGTCGAGTAGGTAGTCATTCATATACTTCCAGGAATATATTTTTAAGAGAGAAAGGGAAAATGGGCAGATGTTCTTTTATTTTATTCGTATAAAAGCTACTAGAAGTATTAGTGTCCTTGCAATAAACCATAGTGTAATATTAGTTCACAACCGACCTTCGTAGCGTGTGTTTGCAGTATTAGTAAAAAATGTCTTCGTATCCAAAAACAGGACGTAGTGATAGTGCTCGTCGTAGTAGACCACGCAAAAGATCTTTTCACGGAAATCAGTTTTCAAATACTGAATCAAACGAGTGTGGTGATAATAACGAGAGTATAAGTGCCAAAAAGCTATCAAATACAATGAGTGAAAATGTAATTGTTAACCCATTACATTTTTATAGAATCATAGAATTTTTTGATGTATGAAGCATATGAAGCTGAAGAAGGCTTACAATATGGTGCTGGAATAGCTGATTAATTGGTAAGTTGTTTCAATTCGTTTAATACAACTTTATATTAACCTTTTGGCACCGTGGCTTTATTTACCAGTAACAATTTATCGAAACAAAAATTTTTCATAAAAAATTTATCATACAAAAATTTCTCACATGCAAAAAATTCTTACTCAAAAATTTCTTGATTAAAAAAATTCTCACAGAGCAAAAAATTATCATTTAAAAGTTTCTCAAATATTTTATTATCACTTTATCATTAAAAATTCATAATTAAATAAATATTAATTTTAATAATAATTAATAATACCAAATAAATTTTGACAATGAGAAATATTGCCTTTGTGAAAATATCGAACAAGAAATTATTGCTGATAATTTATGTCGCGAGAAATTATTGCATGAGAAAAAAGAGACGGCCACCTTAACTTTTTTCATCACTTATTTTTTAAACGCGTTTTTCTCGAAACTAGTTTTTTCGAACTAGTGTACACTCTAGCTTAAAAAGTTTTTAACCAATCATCTTCAAATTTAGTATATTATTTCTTTACATAATTGTGCTGAATATGAACCTCAATCAGAAGCAATTTTTTCATTTTAACTAATTTTTTTATACTAAACAATAAACAAAAAAATGGTAAAAAAACATGACTTACTTTCACAGCCGTCAAAAAAATGAAAAATTTTTTTTTTTTTCTTTAAAATGAGGTTCATATAGAAGATACATGTCTAAAAAAAGTAATAATTTTGATGCATTGATTTCAGATGAAAATTATGGCCTCCATGATGTACACCAGTTGCGAAGTCGGACGACAACCTACGAGATGTATCAGCTGATATCTTTACTACTTTTTAAGTTTTATTCTTGTAAATGTAAATTTTTACTCTTCAATATATGTTTAAAATAACCCAAAAGTTTGAATAAATAATATTAATTTTTTATAACTTCAAATAATTGATTAAAATCTGCTCAAAAACGGCCATCTACACGTATTTCCCCCCTTAAGCCTTTAGCATTCCAGGACAGAATATTCAGCTATATTTTGGGTAAAGATGAACTATGATGTGGTAGTGACAAGGGGTTATTTTTGCAGGTTAACTGTAGATATTCATTCCCGTGAAAAATGAATCATACATGGCCATGCATGAATGCTTCATGCATGGCCATGTATCGCCATATATGACCATGTATGACTATACATAGCTTGATACGGCCATACATGACTTGATATGACTAGGTATAGAAATTTTAACTAAATAAAAAAAAAAATTAAAAAAATTTTTTTTGTTTTTTTTTAATTATCTTGGCGACGCAGAGATTATCAGATATGCGAATAATTGAATTCCTAATCGAATTGGAAATTTTTAATTCAGAGAAAAAACGCTAGACTTATTAATAACACCACCCGCTTTAGTAGGATTCGAACCCGGGACCTTCCGTACGAGAGACCGAAGCTATGTCGACTAAGCTATGCGACCGACAGTTACAACGAAGTTTACTTGTGCTACGTAAGATTGAAAGGATATAATCACTTTCGAAAAAGCAAAATATAATCATCAATATGCTGTTAGTGATATCAAAAAAATTTTCTATTTTTTTTCGCTACAACATCCTGTTTATAAGTAATTGTAATAGTCAGCTCAAATTTTTTATATCCGTGAAAAATGAATCATACATGGCCATGCATGGCCATATATGAATCATACAAGGCCATGCATGGTCATGTATGGCTATATATGTCAGTGATTAGTTGGACATATATGGCCATGCATGGCCGTATATGGTTCATACATGGTCATACATGGAGCATATATGGCCATACATGGAGCATATATGGCCATACATAGGCATACGAACTTTTTTAATTTTTTTTCCGTCATTATCTCATAAACAACAAGACCTACAAAAAAAATGCAAATGACAATTTTATAGGAAATTTAATTTCCTTCAAAAAAGGTCCCTAGCACCGAATCACTCAGATAGATATTTTCTGAGATATTAGTCAAATAAAAAATCAGTATTTTCTAAGATTTAATTCGACATTTTATGGGAATTCAATGCTACGTAAACTTCAATAATTAATATCTCAGAAAATATCGATCGTAGTGATTTAGTGCTAAGGACCTTTTTTGTAGAAAATTGAATTTTCTATAGAATTGTTATTCATATTCTTTCTGTAGGTCCTGTTGTTTATGAGATAATGAGAAAAGAAACAAGAATTCTATGAAAAAATTTAGTTTAGCGGTCCGTACTACCCCACTCGTATGAGCTACGACTTCGCGATAATGGGTACTTTTGAAGAGCATTCAATTCTGAGAAAATCCCGACTTTGGGCGAGATGATGTCATAAAATGCCACGGAGTTACAGAAGTTTAAAACATAAAAACCCAAGTTTACGTGTATTTTGAATGGGAAATCTTCGCCTGCTCTGGGAAAGTGCTTTATATTAATATCAAGGGCTTAAACTCTCGGGGAATTTTTCGAAGGGTATTTCCAACAAAATTTCGGGATGGGAGCGAAAAAAAAAATAGTCGCTAAAAAAAGCAGTCTAATATATAGTCATCCATGACTATGTATGACCATGCATCGCCATACATGGCCTTGTATGATTCATATATGGCCATGCATGACTGTATTCAAAAAGTTCGTATGCCCATGTATGGCCATGTATGAACCATATACGGCCATGCATGGCCATATATGTTCAATTAATCACTGACATATATAGTCATACATGTCCATGCATGGCCATACATGGCCTTGTATGATTCATGTATGACCATGTATGACCATGTATGCTCCATGCATGAACCATATAGGCCATGCATGGCCATGTATGTTCAATTAATCACTGCCATATATAGTCATACATGTCCATGCATGGCCATACATGGCCTTGCATGATTCATGTATGACCATGTATGCTCCATGTATGCTCCATGTATGCTCCATGCATGGCCATGTATGCTCCATGCATGAACCATATATGGCCATGCATGAACCATATATGGCCATGCATGGCCATGTATGATTCATTTTTCACGGGTTGTTATTGTCCCAGTAGAACTAATCGCTCTCCACACGTAGGCGAGTCCCTATGATTTTCGCTTGTTTACCAGAATTGCGAAATTCAGTTGTGGATTCGTTGAGCTTGTTAATGCAGCTCAGGGCTCACTTTGTAAGATCATGACACAGTGATACCTTCGTGTTTTTTAAAACCCGTGCCTTGGAGAACATCACTGCTTTGTTAGCATCTGCGTTGTTGAATTTAACTCTGGCAATTTTGCGTTAACGGTTAATAGAAGTTACGCTTTCAATAACATTAGAGAGGTTAAATTTACTTTTAAAGAATTCATTAGCATCAGGAGGAAGGCTAGATTCAGACAAATTATGGTTTTTTATTACCACATTCAGCTGTTTCAAAAGTTTTTTATGTTAGTCAATTAGATCCTCTAGCCATTTTATCTTCAATTTGGTGTCAGCTTCACTCGCAGAAGCGACAACTTGACTCTTGTCTAAGCATTGATTACTTGCCTTTACAGCTTTAACCTCCTCTTCCAGCTTGTCCTGCCTTTTTAAAATTTTATCAATCATCGGTTAACTCCAACCTTATCCTTTCGATTGCATGTTCGCTCTTTATTTGACTTTGCTTGATTTGTGTTTCAAGTTTTGAGTTACTGGAATTAATGTGCTCAGTAAGTCTTTCAAATATTTTGGCAATGGACAGGGCCTCCGGGAACATATTATCGGTAGCGTATATTATTGGCGTTGTCTGGACGATTGCAGCATCAGTGGGCTGAGACATCAAGGGCGATTCAGTTGCCATTTTACACGGTGAATGAGAGCCTGTGTGCATTTTTTTAAGCTGCTGGGAACATTCAGCAAGATAAGACAACGTACGTCCTTGGTCCTCGTCTTCTGATCTTTTCCTCTTGAAAAAGTCTTCAATTTGACCGCAGGAACCAGCTCTTTTCTATATATATATATATATATATATATATATATATATATATATATATATATATATATATAGATTTAAAAAATTGCGATGTTGCCGGATTTATTATGACAAAAAAATCATTGAGATATTAAAAAAAATTTAATAGCTTCGGAATTAAATTTGAATCAGTTAGCCCTCATTTGACTTGCGAGCCGCGCAAGAACGCCCTTGAGTACCTACTTCCCTAGTAACATTGACTTGAGCAAGCTACCTGATGAATAACTTACGACAAGTTTTTTATAGAAGATATGAACAAGACTTGAAGGTGATATATTTTATAAGTACCCTGCTTAAGGATTCCGATAGAGTCTTATGGTAAACTTGCTGCGGATTTTATCAAATCTTACTAAAGATTCTTCTTGAAGACTGATAGAAGTCTGCAGAAACAGTCTACAGCTATTCTTAAGTGAAACACATGCTATATAACAATGTTCGATTAGAATAGTTTAACATATCAGGTTTTTTTTTTTCTCCAAATAACTACAAGCTCAAGCGTAGTATTTATAGTGAACTCAGTTGTCCTCATTTGAATTTAAAGTACTATAAATGATTAATAATATCACTCAGAAAAATTATACCCATCATAAAGTAGGTGCCACTAAATACTGCAGAAGAATCTCCCTAATCTCTCTGTAGTGTTACACTCGGTCTTTATTTAAAATGATTATCTTCCTGGGATATTAACAATTCTGTCTCCTACTACGTTATTTCGAAAAACCAATCAGAAAAAAGTTTAGTGGCAGTCAATTCAAATTCTCTTACTTGCACCCATACGATTAAATCCTAACCTAAAAATGTATTTTGTTTTCGTACATTACGAATTTTTACCGCGCAGACTTGCGCACATAAAACACGAGTATTGGTATGGTGGGACTGCAGGACTTGTCATCATTACGGAATGGTCCTGCGCAGGAGTGTTAACATTACGGAGATTTTACTGTTATGCTATATAGACGGCTTACAAAGCAATAAAGAGTGTAGCCATGTCCAGATGTCTTACGCAATTCTGCCACTAGCTTGAGCTTATGCCATTCAGGCACGTATCTTGTCTTTAGCAAGGATTTGAAGACTTGAAATACCAATTTACGTACGAGTTCCTTACAAATGCCACCAGGAGTTACTTTTCTCCTATAGAAATATTAAATGATCCATTTATTTGATGATTTTCTATCAATACAATTCAATCTTTTCAAATTAATGCCTACACTATCAATTGGACGTCAATAAAGAGTCAGTCCACAACTATCGGATGAATAAAGCTGCGCCAGCCAGCCATGGAATTCAACAAGCCTGCACCAATTTCTCAATCATGTTTTATTCTTTTTGATAAGTCAAGACAAAATTTGAGAGCGTAAATTTAATTAATTTCTCTGATAAGTCTGTTATTATACGTTAAGTGCACGAAATGACGTCAACTATGGCGGATACTAATTAATCTCTATTTCTGTCAGTTAATTGACAACTCGAGTTTCTATTCCATCCAAGTTTTACCTTCGAGTCTGGGCAACTTCTTTTCTGGGAAAAAAATTTGAGAGTTCACTTGCGACTCTTTGCTATTCCTAAGCTTTTGCTTTCTAAGTCCTACTATTTCGTTTCACAACTATTTGAAAATAAATCCATAGAAATTATTATGGAACTACATGAACTTATAAAAAAATCTAAGTAGGAAATAATGGGTATCTGGTGTCCCATACAGGAACTTGACATAGAAACTTGGATATATGGATTTCTTTGTGGTAATTTACATAGGAATCTGGGTTTCTGCATGAGTAATTTCTATAGAATCCAATGTATCGAAGTTTCCATGTCTATCGTTTATTGATATGCATATCGCATAAATCTATGAATAAAAAAACATTGATATTCCTATAAGAAACCATATGGGAATCCTTCTAAAATCACCATGTGGGAATACACATATGAATCTAGGCTGGATTCCCATATGGATTTTGTTGTATAAGGCATCGTGTTTTAATTTTGAACACAAAGCCACAAGTCAAAGAAAAGTATAAATTATTATAATTTTTGATTTCGCAACATACGAAAGTGTGAGCATGTATTGAGGTTGTCATGTTTGTACTCTTCGTTCAATGCTTAATTTATGATAACGAGAATAATAAAGATAACTGCATTGAAATTGTTACATCAAATATTAACATTTGATATGACATATGGATAACTTGTATGCAAACAGCATTTTATCAGAGTAGGAGGAGCTTACACATTAAGGCAGGAGTGCATTTTAAGATTTTTTAAACATTTACAAGTATTCAGTATTCAGGCCGTTTGATAAACTACAGCAAATGTCCAATAAATACGAGTGTTGATTATTCTGATCAAAAGCAGGCAGAAATTATTGCATAATAGTTTATATTCTAAGATGAATTCGTGCTTGAAACAAAATTGTACATCTTTAATTAGAGGATCATCATCATCAATATTCACTCAATTAATTCAGACACTTATGGTAGCACAATGTGGTCTTGGCAGAATAGACAATTATCCTCAAGAGCGAACACCTGAAATAGTGAGCAATATTGAAGGATCATTTGATTTTGTAATTGTAGGCGGAGGATCAGCCGGATCGGTTTTGGCTGCAAGATTATCTGAACACTGTGATTGGAAAGTTTTACTCATTGAAGCTGGAACTTATCCATCAGCTATGAGTGATATACCAGCCGTATTTTTGCAACTACAAGGAACATCAGAAGACTATGATTTCCAAGCAGAACGGCAAAGTAATTTTTGTTTAGGAATGGTAAATAAACGCTGCAGATTGGCCGGAGGAAAAGTTCTTGGCGGAAGTTCTGTTATTAATGGTATGCTATATAGTTATGGGAATAAGGAAGATTATGATTCTTGGGCAGCACAAGGTAATGAAGATTGGGGATACGAAGATCTTCTTCCTTATTTCAAGAAATCAGTAAATTATCCACGAGAAATAACCGAAAAATATGGAGACAAGTATTTAGGAAGTGATGGGCCTTTAAGTGTTCGATTGTTTAATTATACAAGTTCATTGTTTCAAGAAATCGTTATGAAAGCTGCCGCTGAAAAAGGTATTCCAAAATTAGATGTACTTAACACTGATCGTTTCATTGGTTTCGGAAGAGGACATGTAACTGTTGATGAAGGACGACGAGTAAATGCAGCAAAAGCTTTTTTATCTCATATTAAGAATAGGAAAAACCTTTATGTTATGACTTCTACGAGGGCTGATAAAATTTTGATAAGTGACAACCGTGCAACCGGAGTACAAGTTACACTGAAGGACGGATGTACAATTAATTTAAAAGCATCAAAAGAAGTTATTGTGTCGGCTGGAACGATGGGATCTCCGAAATTATTAATGTTATCCGGAATCGGCCGTAAAAACGATTTGAATAAACTTAAGATTAAATGTATAGCTGATTTACCAGTTGGAAAAAATTATCAGGATCATATTCTTTGGCATGCTGTAAACTTTGAATTCAAAAATCGATCACATGTGGATAAAAATTATTCTGACTCATTGGATGACGCATACGAGTATCTAGCTCACAATAACGGTGAATTTGCTAGTATTGGGTCGGATCTGTTTGGTTACATAAATGTTTTGGATCCTACTTCAATCTATCCGAACGTTAAATTTTCAATTACTTATGTACCACATGGAGATACTAAGACGATGAAAACTGTTCTTAACGCTACTGGGTTATCACGAAAGATTCAACGTAGCATTATCAAATCAACAATGACTAATGATAATGTACTCATGACCATTATTTTGTTAAAACCAAGAAGCATTGGAGAAGTAAAGCTCCGCAGTAACTTACCCAGTGAGCCTGTTAAAATTTTTACAAATTTTCTTACTGATGAACGAGACAAAGAAATACTTCTCGAAGCTGTAAATTTTACTAAAAGCCTCATAAATACAAAGGCTTTCAGAAATCTTGGAGTGAAATTACGAAATGTCACCATTCCCGGATGTCATGATTTAGAATTTGATAGCTATGAGTATTGGGAATGCCATCTTCGACATGTTGCTCGCTCTACTTATCACTCAGTCGGAACTGTTCGCATGGGAACACCTGATAATCCTAAATCTGTTGTTGATTTTAAATTGAAAGTTTTGGGAATTGATCGACTTCGAGTAATAGATGCTTCAATTATGCCGGATGTGACCAGTGGTAATACTTATGCGCCTACATTGATGATCAGTGAAAAAGGATCTGATCTTATAAAAGACTATTGGCTCAACAGAAATTAGTTAAAAGTTGCTATATTGTTTAAAATGTGATCAAAAGTATAAAATATATTAATATTCGATAATAGACGACCCTAAAGTTAGTCGACATCCGACATTTTTTAAATTAAAAATTCCTTGAGTCTTAGAAAAAAATTTTTTTTTGGATTAAAAAAAAAACTCGTATTCATTTTACTAAAATTAAGACGATTATTTTTTTAGTTTAGTTAAAAAATAATTATTTCCGTTATAATTCAAAAATTAAATTTCAAATCATTCATTTCTAGGTTCTAAGTTGATACGAAAATGAAAAAATTGCTCTGTTTACTTAACATGTTTTGAAATCTACATGAGTATTTTTTTATTTTTTCGATTATCAATTCTCATTCCTGAAGTAAGCCAACATTAAACATTTTTTAATTCGAAAATTCTTTTACTTTCGAAAAAATTTTTTTTTTGAATCGAAAAAAATACTCGTGTTTATCTTTCTGTAATTTAACCAAGTATTTGTTCAAAAATACATATATGTTATAATTCGAAAACTAACATTTTTATCATGCATTTCTTGGTTATAGACTGATATAAAAATTAAAAGTTTGCTCCACTCATTTAATATTTTTCAAAATCTACACCTGTATTTTTTATTTTTGATTCTAATTTCTGAAATTAGCCAACATGTGACATTTTTAAAATAAAATATTATAAAATTTTTAAAACATATTTTTTTTTCTTTAAATTATCAAAATTATTCGTGTTTATTTTTCTGTAACTTAAACGAGTAATTTTTTAGTTTGAAGAAAATATATACATATTCAAATTATAACTAAAAAATTAACATTTCAATTATTTATTTTGAAATTATTAACCAATATAATAAAAAAAATTACTCAATCTATTTATAGTTTTTAAAATCTGCTCAAGTGTCTTTACTTTTACGCTTTATCAATTTCAATTTATGGCAGGTAAATATAAAGACCCTGATAGATTTCGCCATCTTTATACGTTGGTATTTTAGTACACTGATAGAAATTTTATCTTAGCTTAAGAAATATTTTCTTGAGCCAAGAATTTATTTCTGAAGAAAAGCAATTGTTTTGCTTCAAGAAATTCTTGTCTTGATTTAGATTTTCTTGGCTCTAGAGATTTTGTATCTTTGATGGATAACTCTCGTGTCTTGACCCGAAACTAAATTATCTTCAATCGATACTATTGAATTCTTTAAGCAAGACCACTTGTCTCTTCAGCTAAAAATGTCGTATTGTTATTATAAGAACTTTCAATTTTTGGTTCAAGTAATAATTTCTTGATGGAAGATGTTTTCAAAATAATGAAAAAAAAACTTTTTTTAAAATAAATTTCTATTTTAACATATCTGAAGTAAATGAATGAAGTCCTAAAAAATCACTTTGAAATTTTTTATTTTTAAAATAAAAAAAAAAGTTTTTTTTCAAGCTGAGTAAATTAAGATCTTGATTTAAAAATCGCGCCATTCTCGAAACAAGTCGGTAATGTCTTAAACCTACATTTTGCCTATCTCAATCCAAGAGCAAGAAATTCTTAAGCCAAATATGTCAGATTTTGTTTCAAAACAATAAAGGCTTCATCGAAGAATAAAATTCTCAAACGAAGAATTTTTTTTCTCTATTCGAGAAATTCAATTTTTTGGTTCAAAAACTTATTTCTTAAATTAAAACAATTAAAAATTTTAAAACAAGAACCACATTTCGAAGAAAAAATTTTTCTTGAATCGAGATATTTTTTCTATCAGTGTAGTGACAATATAAAATTCTCGCGTTCCATGTCATCTTAGTCAAATTTTTGAAGTTTAAAAATAACAGAGGTAATAGCAACAATCTGATCAACACGTAGTTATTTATTTGTTATTGGTTAAATGTCTTATTTAATAATAATAATAATAATTTAACAATTTAGCAAATTTATATTTTACGTGTCATCATAATACTAATAATTTTACTGATGAAATTAAACAAAAAGTATTTTCAAAACAAATATGTGATAATAGTGGCGTTCAAAATACATTTACTTGACGTTTCAGTTTACAACTACTAGCTTCAGAAAATAATAATTTACGTGATGATAGTAACGTAGTTCCAAATGTTGATGGAAGTGATACTCGTCTTAGTTTTCGTGGTTTAGGTGATAGTTGCTTGAATGATAGTAACATTGGTAATTGTTTATGTGCCAGTAAAGACTGTTCGATCAATTATGATAATTGTTTAAGTGACAGTGATAAGTGTTCAATCAATGGTGATGATAAATGACAGTTAAAAGTATTCCATCGATGGTGATAGTTGTTTAATCGACCGTGACAACAATTTGATCAATGATGATAATTGTTTAAGAAACAGTGATAATTATTCAAGAGGTAGTGACAATTATTTAAGTGATAGTGATTATTGTGACAGTTCCGAAACATGTGATTCTACTCAAGTTATTTTACTTAAAAGTGACGATGACCCTGTTGACACAAATGATAATAACACTGGTGTTAAACAGATGATCTGTGGAATTAAACAATACACTTATGAACTCGTGAATATATTAATCATATCTCTATGTTAAATTTTTAAAATAATAAGATTTCCTCTGATTTACTAAGCCATCATCTCCGATTAATTTCACCGAAGAAATATTAAATCACATGCATTTTAAGTTTTGGTAGAAGACTAAGGCTTGCGAAAAATAAACAATTATTCCGCACCTATGCAACTTGTAAGTAGCCTGATTGTTACATGAAACTGAAATTTAGAGGAGAAATAGTGAACTTGAGAGCCGTCAGTAGAGTTTATTCAACTCACGATCCATCAAATCATTTTACTCCGTTCAGCTGTCAATTAAGAGGTCACGAAAAAAAAAAAATTCAGCAACGTTTACGTTATGCCAAACCCTTTACAGTACATGTTAAAGTAATGAATAAAGTTAAAAAAAATTTGGCAAAAAGAAAAAGTAATTATCAATTTGGATATTCAAAGGAAGTGTTGCAAATAGCGAGGTCAGAGAAACTAAGTGAAAATGATCAATATCCGTGTAGCAGTGCAGACATTTTACTGAAAGTGTCCGGTGCAAATCATGATCACCTTTATATTCGGCATTTCTCTACTCCATTTACGATATATTTAAAGTATGGAAGAGCAAATTAAATTATTAAGTTTAGGAAATTATATAGTTTTTCACTTTGATGCCACGGGTTCGTTGATAAGAAAATCCAATGTTCATTCAAAACGAATTTATTACTATGTTAGAATGATTAATTATAATGAAAAAGTATATCTCATGCTAGAAATAGCAATAAACGACCCTACAGCAGGTTTTTAAATGAATCGAAGTGGCCTTTATTCAAACAAGTAATCACTGACTGGTCATGAGCCTATATAAATGCAGTGATAATGTCTTGGAATAACTGCGGTGTTCTTGATTACTTAAACACATCATATGAAAGTATTCAATTCAACCGACTATTGTCTGATAATATCACACCACTTTTTATGTGTTACTCTCATTTCATAACAATAATCTCCCGTAAAATGACTAACAAAAATATTTAAAAACCTGAACAATCGTTACATTTAGAAATTTTCGCAGTTCTCGTTCATTGTACAACTTTTCGAAACTTAGTGAAACTAGTTGAAAATTATTTTTATTTATTATTATTTCCGAAAAAAGAATTAAGAGAAGTTAATGCTACACAGTAAAAAATGAATCGTCAAAGTGTAAAAAAAGCGTGTGTTTAAATTCTGTGTGTTGAATTTTTAACACTTTTGTGTGTTAATTTAACATACAGTATTTATCTTGGTTGAACTGTCGCAATCGATTGATTTTTGAACACACAAAAATGTTACTTTATACGACAGTAACACTTTTTATATGTTACTGTCAAATCAACACACAATAATATATTGTGTAACAAGGGATGAAACAAGACGATTTCAGGCTAGGGTGAGGTTGGCTGTCCGAGTCACAGGCGAGTAACACGGCATATTAAAATAACATATAAATAAGTGTAAAACGTTCGTTTTACACACGATATGTGTTGATTTTGACGAATCCTTTTTTACTGTGTAGTAAGTCTCTGGTAAAAACAACTGATTTTAAGATTAATTCAGTTCTTTCAGACGGTGATAATCGATTAAAATTTGATTTTAATGATTACGAGTTTAGTTCTACTTACCAAGCGAGTCTCTTTTTTCAACATCTCTTACCAAAATTTGAAAAAATTAAAGCAGAACGCTTAAAAAATGACCTAAATTTAGACAACAACATATGTTGTTCTCCAGATTTTGGTGAATATGTCATAAGATGTCTAGTTCCATTTATTATTCTCTAGTCAGTGATTTTAAATCCAGATAAAAATCATTCCAATAACGTTACGGCTGAAAATCATTTCAACATCATTAATCTTGAAAATGAAAATAAGCTCAAAGCTGAAAGATTCATTGAGACAATTTATTCTCGTTGGAAAGCAATGTTCATGGATTTATTGCTATCCCAAGTTATTCTAAAAAATAAAAATACACGAATTAAAATTAATAATCCAGACAATATAAGATCTGAAAAATCATGGAACCATAGAAATATAAATAGAAGAATACTTACGACATACCAAGCTGCAAGTTAAGTTCAAAAACTGGCGAATGAAATATCTAAAAATTTGGTTTCTTTTCCCACATTAGGACCATTAAAAGTCACAATTTTTACTATTCGTTAAATTCACCGAGAGAATACTTTGTCATGTACACCAGAAACTTTACCCCTCCCCCTCCCACACACACTCACACACCCTTAAGAACTTTTAGAGATTAAAGGCTAAAAATTGGCCGGTAACCATCTTTTCATACATACAAGATGTCGAAATTCAGCTAACTAAAAATTATATTTTTTTAAATCAGGTGAATGAGTATGGAATAACCCATAGGTAAATTTAATTACTTTTTGGAAAATGATATCTTATGTTGCCCCGGATCACACTCTATTTTAAACTTATTTAAGAAATAAAAACTGAATTAATAATTACTTACGTTGAAGTATAATAGGCGTTGAACGGTTTAACTTGTTTGGAAGTATCAATTGTACAAAATATCTAGCTTATGTATTGAAGTTTATCAGTAGATTTATGACAAAACTGATATATATTTCATCAGGCGATCAATAAACTCGAATGATCAATTTATATAAAACTATGAAAGTTTTATTATCTGATAAAGATATAAAGCCACTCGTGTACGCATTGCAAAAATCTAACTGTTCTCTCTGATGAGCATTTTCATTATTGATTTACATGCATAAATTATCTCTGAAGAAACAAATTGATTTTCAGGTACCGAAAAAAAAAAATTAGAAGATTCGGAAAATCCAAAAGTGCACGTTTTAAACGCTCATGTAATATTTTGAATTATCAATTTACCTTTGTTAATTATTAAACTACGTATTTATTTTGAGAAAGTTTTATCCGTTTAATTAACACGAAATATTTTTTGACAGTAGAATACCGTAGATTCTTCTTCACTTACCGGCAAAAATAGTTAATTATCAATAGACACAATAAAAATAGAATTAAAACTTGAAACCGCTAAATCGGACTAAAATTTATATCAGAAAAACTACTAATATAATAATAATATATGTATAATAATATAATATATTTATATCAGAAGAACTACTTATAGAGATACAACCTGTTGAAGAAGAACTACTGATAGAGGTACAACCTATTGAAGAAGAACGACCGATAGAGATACAACCTGTTGAAGAAGAACTACTGATAGAGGTACAACCTATTGAAGAAGTACGGCCGATAGAAGTACAACCTATTGAAGAAGAAGATGATGATGATGACGAAGAAGATGATGACGACGAAGGAGACAAATGCAGATTTTGTATAAGACGACGACCTATAATGCAGTACTCACCGTGCAATCATATAATAAGTTGCGAGAAATGTAACGAGATATGGTTTAATCGACGGAAAACCGACGGGAAAGAAATGGACTGCATAATTTGCCGAGCAAAAATACTCTATGTCAATTATGTTGATTAATAAATAAAAATAAAAAGCTTTTCTATTCTGATATAAAAATCTGATCTAAAATAACTTTTTTATTTTGTAAAAATTCTATGAAGTTTTAGAAAACAGTATGAAATTCTTTACTACTTGATAAAATTTTATAGAATTATATGATATAAAATGCTTTGAATTCTGTACTGAAGATAATTAATTCATAGAAATTTTGGTAGTTTTGTAAAACTTCACGAACTTTCATAAAATTTTTTGATACCCTTATTATATAAAATTCATTTATTATATGTCTTATACTTTATTAATCAAATCATTAGTTCTATCTATATTATACATACAGTATCTACATCATATCATACAGTATAAAATATCATCAAATGTGATGAAATTTATTGTAGAACTTCAAAACTTCATATCTCGATAAATATACTATTTAATATTACGCGATCAAATACGTGCATCACTGCAGTACTTTACATGTAGTGTTAAATACACATGATGTAAAATGAATTTTAATTTAATAAAACTATATCTCTGTAAATACAGTTAAACTAATACTTATTAACATCAGATTGCATTGTCTACTAATATTCTATGATACCTAAGTTTTTGACTGTAGCAGAAACCTTTATACCGAGTGGTTAAAACGTTCGACTTATACAGCTAATACTTTTAAGAGAAATGTGTATGAGTTTGTTAGCAACCTACCCTGTATAATTTTAAACGCTATATTGTAAATAGTGAAATGTATTTTCCTTTTTATGTATACTACCCTGGATATTGAATGTAACCTGAGCTATGTAAAAAAAATTTTCAAACAATATGAATGGGTCATAAAATTTTATGTTCGAAATCCTTAACACATGGCTCAAATATTTCTAAACTTTTCATTATTCAGTCTTCAAATGCTGGCCTGTTAACAGCAATAGTGGAAATACAACAGTCATCTAAAAATTAACATTCAAAAATTAAAAATTGTTAAAATTAATTATTTCTTATTACAATGCCTAAATTAAGACAGTATGTGCTTATTTATCGAATAGAAAGTCAATCAAAAGACGTTGTTCCCCTATCAGTAGTTCCAAGAATCAAATGCGGGTAAGAAGTGTGGTAAAGTTGTCGTAGAAAAGCTTTGTGACAAATAAGGAAACAAAAGCAGTTGCAAAAATATTAGCTATTGATAGTAAGTATAGTGTTTAATTACTTTTTTGCTATAAAAAATTTTCAAATATTATATAAAATGAAGTAAGCTTATAACGTGAGAATTATAATAATTTTCTATCTAACTTAAAGTTTGTTTTTTCTAAAATAAGTAAAGCAATAATATTTTATATTTACATTAGATTTTGATGACCAACAATATAATGAACAAGAAGACAACGAATCGAGCAGTGATGAAGACGAAAATGATGATTTAAATATTTAAATAACGCCCTAAGAAAAATATAAATGTAACTAATATTAATATTAATTGTTTTTAAACTGTAGTTTTAATTCAATAATAAAGTAAAGAATTTATATTTTGTAGAAATTTCTAGAAGTATATGTATATATATATATATATATGTATATATATATATAACGCATAACTACACATACGCATACACTACTCACACCTACTACACACACAGACAAAAATAAATAAACTGGTATGAGGCTGAAGAGGGTTGTATGAGGCTCAAAATTTCGCCCTCATATCGTCCTCACTATGGTATTTTGTCCGATAACTACTGCATTAAGGATCAAATGAGGAGCGAAATTTGTATGTAATTTCACTCTCATTTGGCCCCGCACAACCTCACCAAAATTGGTTATTTGAGGTTGAAATGGGGGCCAAAATTTCGACTCGGGTGGATAATCGTAAGAACATAGAACCGGAAAGATACAGGCTTAAGCTGAGCAGTCACCTAAATTTATTTATTAATAAAAAACATACTTGAACCCTCAGTAATGCTTTCATCGATTAGATCAATATATAAGATCTTGTTATAAATATTTTAATTTTCACTAAGAACATTAGACATTTTCAATAAAAATCTGGAAACCGGCTGACCCTACAGGCCAGCCACAAAACTTAGCGTTCGAGGTATGTAATCAAAATTAGTGCTTATTTGAGTTCGTCAGGATCGTTCCTTATGAGATAAAAAATATCAGTATAAAGAATATGATTGATATACTCAATGAAGTACGATTATTATCGTAATACTATATTATCTTATAAAACTTTTTAGTCTTACATACTAAACCAGTGCTACATATTTCAATATATCCAACTGGTGGCATTATGGCGTAGATTTCCGCCTTCAAGTATTACCAATATATCAAACTTATTTGGCAAATTTCCTACGCACATTTTTGTTCGGCGTAGATAAAGAAGTGACAATATGAGAAGATTGAATACATTTATTTTGATACCTAAGAGTTAAAATTTCATTTCCAACAGCCTAGCATGAGACATACGAAAGAGAAATGCAAGAAGATAAAAAGAAATAGAGGCAAACAAACGATCTAACCAATCTCCTCTCCTCTATAACCAATACTGAGATTGCTGTCGCTCTTCTTGAATATGCTAATATCATATAATACATACGAATGTCCCCATAAACTATAGAATTTTCATAAAAAACATGCAAATATCGTGATATCGAATTGCTTTATTCTGTATAGGGTTACTCAAACACGAGGAATGATGCCCGTAAAAAAATGTATGAAATAACAACGTTGCCAAAGTGGATTTACCAATATTAACGTCAACTTGAACAATAGAATTTCCGATTTATAATTAATTTAAATATATGATTGTTCTTAATAAATTTATTTGATTAGATATTTTTTTTGAATTCATAAATTGGTGAAACTCGCGTTACACATTTTAGTACTACGACAAAGGCTAAGAAAAGTGCAAAACCAGTTTCAAATACAAAAAAAAAGCTCATTTAGCAGTTAGCCCGCATGGAAATATATATATGCGGAAAATATATGCAAACATATATGTATTCTATATGTCACATTTATAAAAATATATGTTACTTATATAAAATATATATTTCGACATATTTTTTTTTTGCGCCAAAATATATTTTAAGTTATATAAAAAAATATATATTTTGATAATTGTAAAATATATACATACGTATATGCATACGTATATTTAGACATTTATATAAGAATATAAAAGACATACATGCATACATATAAGTACATACATATGCAGAGATAGGTGCGTATATATATGTCGGCATATATGTAGACGCATATGTCGTCGTATATACAGCCATATATGTTTAAATGTATGCAGACATATACGTCTATGTATATGTCTACATATATGTCTACATATAGCAATGCATATATATAGACATATAGAAATGCATATATGCACGCATATATATAGGTCTATATAAAATAAATATTTTCAAAAATAATTTTTTAGTCGACAACAATCGGAATTTTTTTTTTTTTGTTTATGGAAATCGGTACAGGAAACGGTTTAGGAATTTGAATCAGCAAAGGATTTCTTAGTGTAGGGATTATAAATCATTAAAGAAAAATAATTTTGGTGTGCTCGAGCGTGGAATCGAACCCAGACCAATTCGTTCTCACGCGAGTACTCGACAGTTGAGCTACCAAGCCTTGTACCGAAGAGAGTTCAATTTGTTTATATCAATTAAGTCACGCCGTCTATAACCCAGCGGCATTTGTGAAATGATTTATATATATGCTTTTTATCAGGCATACGTCTGTCATATATTTGTATGCATGTAGTAGAATATTTTCAAAAAATTTTTCTCCATTCATAGTTAAATTTAAAATATATATCTGACATACATTTCACATATGTGTTTACAAATATATTTACATATACATAAATGTATATATTTCTGCTATATATGCCAGCATATATGCCAGCATATAGATTCGTATATATGTTTTCATATATGTTGACATGCATGTAGACATATATGTCTGCATATACGTGCACATATACCGAGGAATATATGTCTATATATATGTCTGCATATATTTCGCGATATATGTCGGCATAAATGTCTACATATATGTCTACGTATATTTTTACTTGTACAGCCACATATATGTCTCCATTTATATATAACATCTATTTATAATATCTGTATTATATATTTTAAATTTTATGTGAGCATTTATGCTTTCATCTATGCATACATTTATCTGAAAATTTAGTTGACATATTTTTTTTTGCGCACATATATGTTATATATGTGACATATATGTTACATATAATTTTCACATATATATTTTTCCATGCGGGTAGTCCAGGAGAATCGGCGCATGAGTACCGAAAACTATTTCACCTCAATTTTTAATAAGCTGATAAGCGCTCGCCCCTGGGTGGTAATAATGTTATGGACAGGCCATTGTGTAGGTGAAAATATTGGGGTGCCAATCGGCACCCCAAATAAGGTTGAATTAATTTATAATTAATTGTAGTTTATTAATTATTTATGGAGAGTAGAGGTTCGAGCTCCATGAGCTCTCTCGTAAGACTGACCACTTAGTCATTATAAAAAATATAATAGAGTCAACAGAGTTGACAAAATGTTGACGCATCTCAGGTTCGCTGTGAGAGAATCGTCGTGGGCCGGGTCCCATACATCGTTCTGTTTTGACTACCCGCGAGCCACAGCGATTCTCTTATCGTAATTTAAAGAAAAAAATGTCATCGAAGTTACAGTACACAATGTTTCTTACTCAATCTCTTCCATTAAAACACAGAAAAAAAGGAATTCTTGGGTCAAGAAGAAAATCGTTTCCAAAAATAAATTCTTAAAATAAAATATCCTATTTTCTTGTTTGAAAAAAATTTCTCTTGGTAAAAAAAATTTGTTTTTTTAATTAAAATACATAAAGCTATCCAATCAAGAAATTCAATCTTGATTTAAAACTATAAATTTTTGATTTAAATGTTTCTAGTTTCTCCTAACAAGAAAACAACCTCATTGGCTCAAGAAAATTTTGCTCTTGGTTTTAGAAGATACCTCATTCTAAAAACTCATTCTAAAAACATCGTTCTCTTGAATGTAGTCGATATCGATTCATTTCGATACATCGAGTTCTTAAACGGAGTCACATTTAACTTACTCCAAGTAAAGATTAATTTCTTTGAAAATTTGATAACATTTAGTTCAAAATAAATGTAGACTTATCTTAAAACGATTAATTTTAGATTTAAAAAACAAAAAAATTCATTTTAAAATTAAATTATACATTAATGTCGAATAAAAAATACTTTTATTTTAAATATAATAAATAAGTTCAATTTTAAATTACTTGTTTTTATTAAAAATTTAAGTCTCAGAATATATACAATTAATCATCAAAGTATATTTTGATTTTATATTACAATACAAAATTTTTTTTGTTTACAAAAATAAATGAAAGGTTATGTTATTTATCCTGGCTTCATTGACACCATCAACTGCATGATATCACACTAAAAGGGAAACAATTTTATATGAATTTAGGATCAGAAATGAAAACAAACTTGACTATCTGATATGATTAAAAACACCATAAATAATAATTAACTTACTTTTTTGAGATATAAACGACACTATTTAAATTAACTTGAATCAGGGAAAAACATCAGATATAATGACTAACAACTACAATAACTCACATTTTTACTGAACACTTTGATTCGAAACAATTTATGTATATAAATTTGTTAATTGTACAATTAATAAACTAATACCATTAGAATATTGTTGCGTAATATATAATTGCACCCATACGGTGATAGCGCTGAACAGACTAGATTCATTTTTTTGCGATCTTCGGGCATCTCCGTGTATACACAAAGTAGTGTCCGAAGTAGAGAAGCAGCATAGATCCGAGTGCCGCTGTTACTCGAATGCTGCTATGGACAAAAACCAAGAGCTCGATTTTCTTGACTTGAATTTTTTTTATTTTTGTTCCAAGCAATAGCCACTAGTTGGTTTAAGAAATTTGACTCCTTACGTAGAGAAGTTAAATTTCGTAGAGTAAAATATTTTATACATAAATGAAGAAATTCGAAATATTAATTCAAAAAATAATTTACTTTCTTTAATAATTTTTCTTTTTGAACTGAGATGTTATATTTTTAACTTAAAACTTTAACCCATTTGAGTCGAAAAAATAACTTTTTGAATCAAAATTAAGAGAAAATTTTCTTCAATCAAGATATTTTCCATTTTCCTAAATATTCTCTTGACTCAAGATAATTCTCTTTGAACCAAGATAACCTTTCGTTCAGTGAACAGATTTAACAGATATTTTATAAGACCCATCATCATCAGCAAGAGCTTTTGTATGATCTAATAACTCGTATTTTGCTAAAGAATTTACACTATATTCTCTTTGAACATACAACATTAGGAGTTGTTGAATATCCATTAATTCTTTGGTTGCTTTTAACTCTATACTGTTTTCATTTTTAGGTTTAGTTTTTTCAGTATAGGCACCATTTTGTACTAAAAAACTAGGCATACGATCGAAAATACTTTTATCTTTGCAAATAATACGTTCTTGCATAAAAGATTGTAATAAATTTTCGCGATTTTCTTTCAATGATAATAGACATTTGTTTGTCTCTTTACTTACTAATTGCCCATTTGAAATATTAAATAAGCTTGTGCAGTCTGTGTATCATCAAATATATTTTTACTTTTTAAATTATTTACAATAATGTCCACATCAGTATCGTCTCTTTACTCTGGCAATTGGAGCATATCTTAAAGATACGAAGATACCCCTCGCGCATACAAATAATGATTCATACTATAAAAAAGTAAGGCAGCATTTGTCACATTGATATCAAATGAAGCTGGAAACTACCTTCTTTATAAGCTTTAATCGAATCGAACAGGATTTTTACCATTTCACAATATCTGTTTGAGTATAAAAAGGTCTTATTTTCGTTAGTTTTAGTATTTAAAAATTCTATGAACTTATCGAGAAACCATTAAATAAGGTTAATTCTAGTAAACATTGAACATCTGAATTATTAAGGTACTTTAGATACTCTATTATTTGTAGTACTTTTATACTTTCATATAGAAGCTTATGTGCTCTTACACCTCTGTTGTAATGTAAGCCACTAAAGATTGATTGCACAGTATTTTCACCATAAACATTCCCATTGACTAGACTATTTTCAATACCAGAACCAGCTAAATATTGTCCCAAAAAATAAAGCCAGGTTTTTTGCAAATGAAACGTACTAATTCTTAATATTAATTTTGGAAGAGTAGTAGGAGGAGGTTGCATTTTTATAACCTTAGCTATCACGTACATTGCCATATCTGCACTTAAAACACTACACGGAAAAAAAATTATAGGAAGTGTTTCCATGCATTATGGAAATAGTTCCCATAATAGTATAGGTACAGTTCCTATACCATTATGGGAACCATTCCCATACTGGTATGGGAATAGTTCCTATACCAATATGAGAACCATCCCTATAATATCATAAAATTTTTTTTTTTGCAAAATAGTGTAAAAATTTCCATCCTGATTGAAGCGATTTAAACGAAGCTTCTTCAACGGTAAATTTGTATTGAAACACTAAATTAAGCTTAAAACTATCCTTACTATACAAGGATAACTTTCATGCACGAATAAATGAAAAATATTCAAGTTTACCCGTGAAAAATGAATCATACATGGCCATGCATGGCCGTATATGGCTCATACATGGAGCATATATGGCCATGCATGAAGCATATATGGCCATACATGGGCATACAAACTTTTTTAATACACTCATGCATGGCCATATACAGTCATAGAAAACCATGTGTGGCCATACATGGCCTTGTATGGTTCATATATAGCCATGTATGACTGAATTAAAAAAGTTGGTATGTCCATGTATGGTCATATATGCTCCATGTATGGCCATGTATGATTCATTTTTCACCGGAATGCACGCCATGAACGCTCGTCCTGTAATAAATGAATCATACTTGACCATGCATAGCTGTGTCTGGTTCATATATGGTCATACGTGGGCATACAAACTTTTTCAATACAGTCATGCATGGCCATATGCAGTCATACCATGTATGATTAATTTTTCGAGTATTACAATTACTTATGAACAGTATGTTGCAGTGTTAAAAAAATAAGAAATTTTTTTGATATCACTAACAACATATTGATGATTGTATTGTGCTTTTTCGAAAATGATTATATTCTTTGAACCTTAAGTAGCACAACTAAACTTTGTTGTAACTGTCGGTCGCATAGCCTAGTCGTCAAAGCGTCAGTCTCTCGTGCGGAAGGTCCTGGGTTCGAATTCTACTAAAGCGAGTGCGGTTATTAATAAGTCTAGCGTTTTTTCTCTGAATTAAAAATTTCCATTTCGATTAGGAATTCAATTAATCACATATCTGGTAATCTCTGCATCGTAAAAATAATAAAAAAAAAAAAAAATTAAAAAAATTTTTTTTTTAATTTAATTAAAATTTCTATACATAGTCTTATATGGCCGTATCAAGCCATGTATAGCCATACATGGCCATGTATGTTCATATATGGTCATGTCTGGCCAATTTTCCATACATGGCCATGCATGGAGCATTTTTCACGGGTATAATCAAAAATATAATAAACTGTGAGTGTACATAACAGTTTTTATTGTTTCGATAAGTACGTCAATTTTATTTCTACAAATAACAATTTATTTACATCAAACGCCTTAAAAACAGTAGATCCATTTTTTTGATATATACTTCTTATTGTGTATATTTACAACATTGTTTATTTCACCAATTTTAAAGAATTCAATAGGATTACAATTAAAGTTATTTTAAATTATTAACAGTTTCAAATGCTTGATAATGTTCTTCAAAATCACAAATAACTTGAGTGGTAATAATAAATATTTCATTCTCTAAATTTTTTTTTCATTATCATGTAACGGATTATACTTTCATGTGACAGAAGAGATGAACGAAATAAAAAAAAGTTTTTATGAGTTTTGAGCGAAGAATAATCAATAGATCCGCATTTAAAAAAACATGTTTCATCAGATTCATACAATAATTGATAGTTTATCAATCAAATCAACTGGAGTTGATTTTCTATGGCAATACTGTGATAAACATTAATCTTATTCCCGCTGACACGAGCACATTTTCTAGCATGTTAATGCTTATTTTCGAAATTCATAGATTTTATATTTGACACTGGACCTAAAGAAGAGAATACGCTTCAGTAATGAACAAGTAAATGGTGTTTTATTGTCATTTGATTCGGAAACAGTGTAGAATATAATGTTCAAAATTCGGAAATTATAGTTTCCATATAAAGTTCGGTACTACGCCTACAATATTTAGAAAAAGTAATGTCAACAATTTTTTTAACAATATGTATAACATCCAGTATTCATTTTTAACAGAAATACAATGGCCAATCATGAAATTGAAATTTCTTACTAACAAGGAAACATTCCCAGGTGTCCCCCTCCGATTTCGAAATAGCTAAGATATGTTATTCTCGGTTAAAATCTAAGAGACATGTATTTTTTTTTATCGGCGGGAAAACATATCTAGAGGGTGAAACCACCCTTCAAAGTTTAGGCTCCAAAGAGGTGTTTTGCAAGTTTCGCATACTTGCAGTTTCAATAATCAAATGGGATCAATTGCATTATTTTCAGAATGAAAAATGATAAAAAGTGCCATTGGTGTTATAATAAAAAAACAAATAGTACAGAAGTTATAAGGGTTGGTATCACAAAACTTTTATAAAAAAAAAACTATCTAATTGATTTTAACGAAACCAACGGCCATCGAAAGAGGAAAAAAAAGTAGAGGATACGTTTTTTTGGGTTTTTCCGAAAAATCGAGTTTAGGGGGTAAACAACCCCTAAGTCCATATACATTGGCCAACAAGAAAACATCAATATTTTATTAGCTTTGGTTTTAAATTCGTCGAGAATTATTTTTTCGTACATTTTCAGCAGTGAGGACATCATAATAATGTTATTTTTTAATATTTTATATACGTTTCTTACTTTTAATATCAGATTTGATTGTTTTTATCAGGATATCAAGTATTGTAAATATTAACATATCTTAATTTTAAGGTAGATTTTTTTTTTTTTTTGGCAGTGGTCCAAAGAGCTTATTGCTGACACTTTTAAAAAAAACAGTCGAGTATTTTTTAATATATGTGAGTCAGTAACGTGAAAAATATCATTATATAAATGAACTCTTCTTTTTGAAAATAGTTCAGTTACTGCGATGCACTTCATTCTTCCGGAATCACCTGTAAATAATAAAGAAATACAAATAAAGAAAAGTTTCCAAAATATTCTACTCAACGCTATGAAGGAATACTCCGGAGTCAAAATGATTGAAGAAAATTCATTACATTTTCAAGAACTATTCAAAGATTGGGCAATGGAAGTAGTGGAAGATAAAGAGTGGGCAAATGGACTAGTGAATCAAGAAACACTTTCCAACGAATGCACTAGTAATGAGGAAGATTTATCTTATGAATATACATTGAGAGCCGTTGAATATTGGCGTAGTGGGAAAAAAAAAGAATATGTATAGAGAGTGTTAGACAGAAATTTAAAAGAGTGCAATTAGTGCGTCAGTTATGATGGTGAGCTCATACTTTGAATTAAGGGGGGACTTATAGAAAAACATTAGCAAGAATTTGTGACTATACATTAGAAAATTTCAAAGCGGCTATAGATGTAGGTTTAATAGTTCATGACTGTGATTTAAAAAGATGGGCCTTACAAGCTCAAAAAGAAATTGGTGCCGAAGATTTCCGTTTCAAAGCATCGGCAAAGTGGATCCTATCATTTAAACAAGCACATCGCATTGTATCAAGGAAAGTAAATAAGTTTATCATGTCCAAAACAATCGAAGGTGGAAAATTTTTAAAAGAGCAGGCCAAAAAATTCGTTAATAATGCGAAACAAATAATTGAAATTTATAAATTACCAAATGTATACAATTCATATTAAAGTGGTTTTCAGTTGAAAATGCATTCCGAGCGAACTTTAGCTGTTGAAGGAGAAAAGCAGATAGAATGTCTAGTACAATCTGTTATTTCTACGACACATAGTTAAACAGTTCGTCAACTGTATCTGCTGATGGAAAGCTGTTGTTCCCACTATTTTTGGTTTTCAAAGAACTAAGTAGTAAATTCGAACCAATAGTTGAAACGACGATTTTTAGACCACAAAATATACACCTGGAAGCATCAATATCAGGGACACTTACATCAGGTATAAATTATTTTTACATTTTTCGATTTAACTTAAATAATTGTTAATAAAATTATTTCATAATTTTTAATTTTTAGATCATTATAAAATTTGGTTGGAAAGGGTATTTTTTCCGAATGTTGGTCCAAAATCTTTATTACTCATTGATTCATGGACTGGACACTGTTCTGAAGTTGTACAAAGCGTTAAACTAATAATTAAAGATGTTGAAATAATGATCATACCCAAAGGTACAACTGGAAAAAATTCAACCGCTTGATGTTTTTGGATTCCGAGATGGATAAATTTTGTTCAACATTTCTCCGATCGTACAATTTTGATAAAATTGGACATAAATTTGCATTAACGAAATAACATTATAAAATTGCAATCGCACTGAAAAAAAAAAATTGTTATCTTAAAAAAAATCAACATTACGCAGTTATTTGTTAAGATAACAAATCCATCTTGGATAACACAACGAAGTAACATTTGTTATAGTAAGTAAAGTGAAGTTGCCGTCATAACAAATTTCATGCGTTGAGCTCAATATTAAATTAGGTTTTATAAAGATTTCTTGACTCGAGAAAATTTTACTTTACCTAGGATATTATCGTGTCACGATATATTCTCTTGAGTCAAGAAAATCTAGGGCTGCACTTAAGATCGAGATTATATTGATCTCGTCTTGATCTTATCTCGACTTATCAAGACGAGACCAAGACGATACTATAGATTGCAATATCGAGACCAAGGCCAATACTATCGAAAATCTTGCAATGTCTTGACAAGAACCAATACAATGTAATAAATATATGTGAAGTAGTTTCATTAAGATTTAGTGTTAACACTAAGATTTAGTCTTTTCTCGGCTCGTGTGCACTCGTGTTACTATCATAACAAATAGCTGCGTAATCTTGATTTTTGTTATTATAACAAATTTTTTTTTTGGTGCGCTTACTCATATTCAATTATTATCAACTGGATATATAAATCTATTTAAATATTCACGCTATAAAAGCGAATACACAGAAATAAAACCAGGTGAGTTTGGGAATCCAGTGGATTATGCATTTAGAAAATCATGCGAATCTCATTGTGAGATTCCTGGATGTTAAAATATAGCATTAATCCGCTGTTCATAGTGTAAAAAGTCGTTGTGTTTTCAGCAATTTTTTCATGAAGGTCATGATTGCAAAACATACGTTAAATAGATCTACATATGAGAAAATAATGAATATTTAATAAACATCAAAATAGTAAAATTTTTTTTTTTTTTTATATTTTTGTAAAAATTATTTAAGAATTCTTGTTGAAAAGGATTTATGATGATAAAACCTATCTTTTTTGAGTTTTTTCTTTCCTCTTTGAAAGCTGGATTAAATTGTATGATATCTACAATACTTGATATCCTGATGCAAACAATCAAATCTGGAATTAAAAGTAAAAAACGTAAGTAAAATATTAAAAAATAATGTTATTATGATGTCCTCACCACTGAAAATGTACGATAAAATAATTCTCAAATCAATTGGATATTTTTTTTTATAAAAGTTTTATGAATCTCAACCCTTATTACCTTTGTTCTATTCATTTTTTTATTATAACACCAATGGTACTTTTCATCCCGAAAATGATGCAATTGATCTCATTCGATTATTCAAACTGCAAGTATGCGAAACTTGCAAAATACCCCTTTGGAGCCTAAACTTTAAGGGATGGTTTCACCCCCTAGATATGTTTTTCTGCCGATAAACGGAAATACGTGTCTCTTAGATTTTGACGGAGAATAGCATATCTTAGTTATTTCGAAATCGGAGGGGGACACCTGGGAATGTTTTCTTGTCAGTGTGAGCCCGGTCTATTAGTCGAAAGAGTAGGACCGAAAATGAAAAATAATAATCAATTTTCCTTATCACGGTGCAAGCCACCTGGACAAAACAATACAACCCTGTCGAAATTATAAGTTTAGGAGAACCAAGAACATTTTTAGGTATGGAAATTGATAATTATTGTCAAGAAAAATGCATGATAATAAATCAAAGTAATTAGTTAAAAAGTATAATAGAAAAATTTAATATGAAAGAATGTAAAACTGAACACCAATGGTATCAAGATAAGTGGAAAACAGAAACAAAAGACAAAAATTCGAAAATTTAGAAATGAACAATGAAGTCCAAGAAACTAAACCTTAAAAGGTTTTGTCAGAGAAGCAATTGGTAGTTTTATGTACTTAGCAAATGGAACAAGACCAGGTATTTCTTTCGCTGTAAATTGGCTGGCAAGAAAACAATTAGAAGCTGCAGAAAGGATTGGGCCGATGTAAAAAGAATTGTTAGATACTTGAGAGATACTTTAAATTTGAAATCAAAATTTAAAGTAGAATTGGATGATCTAGAAGCATACGTGAATGCTACACAGAAAAAAAAAAATTCTTGGTTGAAGGTAAATATTCTTAATTCAAGAAAATTTTTTTGGAGACCTAAACTTTCTCAGATAAAGTAGTAATTTTATCTGACCAAGATAAATCCACTTAGCTCAAGAAAATCTTGACTTGGTTCCCGAAAACGGTGGTCTTCAAAAATATTTTCTTGACTCAAGATAACTTTTTTTTCTGTGTAGTTTCAGAGATAATGATGATTCAACATCGACAAGAAAATACATAATACAATTATTTGGTGATGTTATCACTTGGAGAAGTCACAAACAAAATTATGTGACACATCAACCTGTCAAGCGGAATATCTTGCAATGAGTAATGCATGTCAAGAATTAATATCCTTGGAAAAAGCAATTACATATTGGGAACCTTGGGATGGGCGGGGCTTACTTTTTGAGCGCCTGGTGGTCTAAAGCGGAACTACTAATTGTAGGATAATTGAATCAGCTGATGTATCCTAGCACATATAATTTTATTTTTAAAATATTTCAATCATACACATTTAAACAATTACACAATAAAAATGCGTATATCCATAAAAGAAATTTGTAAATTTACGTCTGGTACACCTACTAGTAAAAATTTTATTGGAGGAGAAAATATTATTGATAGTGGTCATGTGTTAAATTGTGGTAAAGTGGATGGTGGTGATGACAGTGACGTTTACCAAATTCTGGCCTTTTGTTTACAAACAACAGGCATAAAAAATGAGCCTCATGAAATAAATGGACAAATATTAAAAGATGGGCGAATAGTTGGAATGACATGTTCATGTAAGGCTGGATTAGGAAGCACGTGCAAACATATTGTGGCAGTTCTTCTATTTTGTAATCGGTAATTACTATGATCTTTATGAAATTGTTATTTATAATTATATTTAGTAATAATAAATATGAGAATTATGTAATAAATAATAATATTAATGTTTTTATTCTTTTACACTCACAGCAATGATTTGGAAAATTTGAAAACTATGACGTGCACAGACAAAAAATGTGCTTGGAGTGCACCTCATAAATCAGTACTTGAAAAATATGACATGAATCCTTTACTTGAACACAATTGTTTTGATGAAAAAAAGAAAAAAAATGAAGAGGCAAAAGTTAAAAAATCTAAAAAATCGGCGTCAGGTAGCCTTGAAAAAAATATGTCATCTGAAAAAGAAAGTGCTGATCCTTTACCTTGTTCAAGTATTGATATAAATCAATTTGATGAAAATGTATATGCAGAAGAATTTCGTAAACTAATGGTTGATGAGAATCCGTTATCAGCTTTAGCGAAGCATTTGTAAATAATTTTTACTTTTAATGAATTTTGATAGATTTTTTGACAGATTTTTGTAAATGATTTTTTTTAATAGTTTAGATTATGACTCTTATACTCTAAAATCAAGTTAACATGAAATTACTATTTTTTATTTTTTGAATTAAGCTCCATTTTGGACAATCAATTTTTATATCACTTATACTTTTGTTAACTAATTTTATCATTTTCTTTTTTTTTTTTAACATAATTTCATGCAGGTGTGGAAGACATAAGAGTGTAGAAATTAATAATAATAATTCAATTTTTTTATGTTCTGAAAAACTTCAATCAATAATTGATAACCAAAAGTCATCTGAATTACTTCTTTTATTGAAAAATTTAAAAATTGGTCGTGTTGAAAACTGTTGTACTGAAGTTTTTAATCGACTGTCAACAGACGCTTTTACAATTTGTTTAAAAAGTACTGAGCTTTATTCTGTATGGCTAGCTGAACGAGAATATCGTATAACAGCTAGTAGAGCTTATTCGTTATTCACTTATTATTCAAATAAAAATCCAGACTGGAAAAAAAAATCAATCGATTATTTTTATAGCTCATCATTTAGCAGTAATGATACGAAGTATGGTTTAGAACAAGAGCCTTATGCGCGTGAAGCATATGAGAATTTAATGTCTTTGGAAGTAGTGCAATGTGGTCTGGTTATTTCTGAATCAAATCCTTGGTTAGGCTGTTCTCCAGACGGTATTGTTTTCCAAGATAATAAGCCATTTAAGCTTATAGAAATCAAGTGTCCAAAAGAAGGTAAAGGAAAAAATATAGAAGAAACTGTAAAATCTATTAAATGGTTAACTAATGAACATGGTCAATTAACTCTAAAAAAAAAACATATTTATTATGCACAAGTTCAAATAAGTATGGCGATACTTAATCTATCATCTACAGATTTTATAATTTACTCTTCTTTTGATAAAAATATAAAAATAATGCCAATTAGTTTTGATGTGAAATTTACTAGAAATTTATTAACAGTATTAAAGAAAGTATATTTTAATAAAATGTTACATAATATATGTATTAAAGAAAAAGAAGAAAATGAAAAACAGAAAGCTAAGGAATAAAAGTAATTATTTAATTGTTTGTTATAAGTTCTAATTTTACTTTGTATTTTTTTTTTTTTTAATAAATTAACAATAGAATAAAATACATATAATATAAAAAATAATTTTAAGATTATTTTAAACCTGAATAAATTTGTCATCTCTTAGAATAGGTTGACTTAGGTTTACAATAGCGCAAATAATTGTAAAAATTTCGTCAATTTTATGGACAAGGCCAATAGACATCTTAGACGATACAATCTCAAAAGTTTTGATTCGCTGATTAGGCCTTTCAACATGGACACGTGCTTTCGCTATTTTACGTCCACTTATTGCTTCAATTTTTGAAAACTGTTTACGATTTTTCAGGAAAGGGGGTGAAATAAGTTTCACATCATTCTTTTGGCATATTTCATCTACAGTGAAACCTCTGTCAGCCATAACATCATCGTTTTTATCGAACTTTTTGATAATCTCACTTTGCTCAAAGATAGCATTGTCAGAAGCTCGACCACCATAAGGTTTACTAATAAAAGAAATCAATCCAGCAGGTGTTACAGCTGTCATAAATTTGACAGTGTAACAACTTTTATAGTGAGAATAAGTGACAATTTGGCAGCACAAACTTTTTGGTCGTTGGATTGAAATTTCTGTGCAATCAACCACAGCACGAACGTTTTCAAATCCTACAAAATCAAGAGGAATATTTTTAAGAATGTTATCCTTGCTGGGCCAAAATATTGCTGGCTTCAAACAGATATATAAAATGTCAATCATTTGGAAAATTCGATGCTTACAAGTTTCTGGAGTGTAAGATTTAAATAAAATGGCTAACAGAGCATATGACATGTTTTGTTTTAATTTCATAAAAGTCATTATTATGATTTCTAACGAATCAAGTTTTGTATTGAAGCGTAATATCGATTGACTTATTTTATCCACTAATATTTTTATTGTCTTCAGTAACTTAAAACTAGGAATTCCAGTTAATGTACTCAGCTCATTGTCATTAGAAATAAACTCAGAAAATTTTGGAATAAAGCAATCAGTATTAACTTGTACCATAGCGTCGTTAAATTGTTTTAAAGGAATTTGAATATTGAGTTCATAATTTTGTTGAGTTGATTCTTTTCTATCGATTCTCCTTTCTTCATTTTTTTGCTCAATCTGCTCATTTAAATCACTGTGACCTTCCAAATTCTCATCATAATTAAAATTGCTAGATTCTACTAATGTTTGTTGTTGTGTATCATTAGGTATATCATTTTTTAGAAATGATCTTCTTCTTTGTCTTTTCTCTCGTAATGCCGATTGTACTTCGTTTGATTTATTAAAATACTTGACAGAACTTTTAGGTAGATTAACAGAAGGGACAGCCGTTTTTTTTAGATAATGTTGCTGACTTACTAAAAAAATAAATAAAAAAAGATGTAAATACTTTAATGCACATTGGAAAATTTGGAGTTTATGGTAAACATTACGTTATTTGTTATACTTACGAGAAGGAATATAATCGTTCGGAGTAAAATGTAATGAACACACGCGCATAGTGGGTGATATTTTTTTGCCCATTTTAAGAACTTTTACCCAAGCATCTTGTCTATCGACTACTTCTTCTTCGTTAAAATTATTCAATATTTTAACGAAACTAACGTTATTTTTAGGGAACAAATGAAAACGAACTGTTTCATGCTTCCATGCATGACTTTTACACCCATAAACACTGCAGTACACATTACTTTTATTTTTATGAGGGGAAAATTCCATATTTATAAGTTAAACTATATCTATATATATATATACATATATATTTATATATATTTATGTGTTATTTATTACGACAACTAATATTTTCACTTATTATGAAGCGTTTTTGTCACTGCGATCACGATAATCACATGTAATTGTTGATGTTTATCCTACAATCATTAGTTCTAACTTGGACCACCAGGCAGCGTACCGAAATACTCAGTTTCCCAATATCATTGGTAAAACGTTATTTCCAACTAGCTTCTGTTGTGATAAAAAATCAGCAGATGATTGTAAAAAGACAGACGGTAATCATAAACTCAAAGTTTTCGACGATAACATACACGGAAAAATTGAAACCCGACTGGTTCCTGTGCAGCACACGACTCAGTCGTGTGCAAGAAAAAATAAGGGCAAGCACACGACTGGTTCTGGTGCGCACCTCAATATTAAAAAATATTTAAAATATATTGTCACACTCAAGTATAAACGATGATGGAATATATTTATAAATTTTTTACTTACTTACCTTAATACTTAAATGCTATTACCCAACAGAATATTTCAAATATTTTTAAATATTGAGGTTTTGTGCTTTTGAAATTTGTTGACATTTTCATTAACTGCACTTAAAAAGTTATATACAGCAACCGTTCGTGTGTAGCACACGAGTAGTTACGGTGTTGCACCAGAATGAGTCGTGAGCAGCACATGAATAGTTACGGTGTTGCACCCGAACCAATCGTGTCTAGCACCGTACTCAGTCTGGTGTGCCACCCGAACGGCTACAACGGCAGCACCATAATCAGTCGTGTGCAGAACAATACTGATTCATGTGCACATACGAATCAGTATTGTTCTGCACACGACTGATTACGGTTCTGCCGTTCGGGTGCTGCACCAGACTGAGTCTGGTGCTAGACACGACTGGTTCGCGTGCGCACCAGAACCAGTCGTGTGCCTCCCTTATTTTTTCTTGCACACGACTCAGTCGTGTGCTGCACAGGAACCAGTCGGGTTTCAATTTTTCCGTGTAGATGAAATGGAAGAAACTTTATTAGAAAGAGAAAAGAGTGGAAACAGAAAGCACATCGCAAATACATATGGTGATTTTGTTAAGCAATGTGTGTTAGAAAATAAAGTAAATGTGATTTGAATAAAGACAAAAGCAAACATTGCAGATATCATGTCAAAACCATTGACAGCTGAACCATATTAATATCTTAGAGGAAAAATAATAGATTAGATTTAATAATGGAATATATTTATACATAATTATAATTCAGAAATAATGTTATAATTTTATTCGTGCATTATGTTCCAAACGGACGGTGAGGAGAAAAAATCTAAAAATAATTAGAAGATTTAAATTAAAACTCGATAAATGGAGGGAATGTTGAAAAAAAACTAATTTGTTGACTCTTTTATTAATGGTGCCATCTCTCAATCATAATGAGAGTTTAAGTCATAGCTGTCTCTCTTCTTAAACACAAGAATATGCTGCTATAATTTACTCTTTACTTTTTATTTTTTATTCATTCCTAACGATTCTATTTTGTTCATGAGACCGCTCTGGGTTAATATATATTGTACTTGTGTCCATTAATTGAATAATATTAGAAGAAAATAATGATTATGTAAATTAGAAGTTTTATAATTATGAATTATAATTATAATAACTGTGATTATTTATTAAAGATAAATAAATATATTTAAGAAAACTAATACTAATTACTGGCATTGAAGACTCAGATTCTCTGTTCTATTGTCATTTTCTCTTTTTCTTTATTCTCCTGTTTCTTTCGGTCACTATTCCATCAGCATTAGGGGTTGAATTCCCACTTTACCAATCCTATTATTAACAATTAACTTCAAACTACTGTTTGCATATGAAATCACGTTGAATCGTAACGATGAAATGAAAATATGCATATTCCATGTGAATATGTCTGCAAATATATTTGTATACATGAAATATAATGCTGAATAGGAAATAAACACTGTTGAAACACATAAGGATAGCACACATGTTTCAGTGTCATTGTAATTTTTCTTGTGTGAGTACGTAACATTTTGATGTTATATAATTTCATAATATCATGACAATTATGATTGTTATTGCAATTGTATTATCATTGTTTCCATTATTGAACTCCGTGATATAATTATTTTGATGGTTGATCCCAAGTTACCTATATCTATCATTGCAATTACTTGAAGCGTAAATTCGGGGAAACGGGCTGTTTTAAAAGTTTATTGCATACGTTATTTCGTTTTCTCTCATTACTCCGGAAAAGAAAAATTCTATAAACAGGTCCATATTTAATCGACCGTTAGTTGGAATCGATCCCTTCCAATTCGAATGAAATTTGGTCAGAAGTTTTCTTTTATCCTACAACAAAGTTCTATCAACGGAAAAAAATTAAAAAAATTTTTCTTAAGAGCTATGCAAAGTTAAAAAATTTATCATTTTTCGAATCTTCCATGTTTATTTTGTGAATATCTCAAAAGCTATTATAGTTACATAAATTGGCCTATGTTTATTTTATAGAGGATATTTAGGGCTATAAAAAAATATTCTTGAAAAAAAAAAATTTGAAAAATCAAAGAATTCCAAAATTTTAATATGTTCAAAACTGGATAAATCTAAAACTTGTATTTTTTTTTATCAAATTTTTTTGTAGACTACGGTTATCTGCCCTTAGAAGACCCCAAAAATTTTAGAGGTGTTTTTTTCCTTTCGAAGATATGAATTTTCGAATTTGGAAATTTTTTTTTTTTTTCAATCTTTTAATCAAATAGTTAGTGCAAGATTAATTTGTAAAGTTCGAAATAATAAAAATAACGAAAAAATCTAATGTTACCGGAAAAGACCTTACACGGAAAAAAAATTATGGAAAGTTTTGCTATGCATTATGGGAACTATTCCCATAATATTATAGGAATGATTCCCATAATAGTGTAGGAACTACTCAAATCGCATTATGGAAACCATTCCTATAGTATTATGGAAATGGTTTCCATACTATTATGGGAACCATTCCTTTAATTTTATAGGAATAGCCCCTAGAATTTATGGGAATGGATCCCACAATATTATAGGAAATCTTCCTATTAATTGTCGAAACCATTCTTACAATTAAGGGAACCATTCCTATAGTGTTATGGGTGTCGTTCCCATAAGTGTAGGAACTATTCCTATAATTATAGGTACATTCCTATAATAATAGAAACTGTTTTCATAATTTATAGTCGTAATTCCTATACTGCTGTAGGAAAAAATTTCACAAAATTATGGGAACCATCCTCGTAATTTTCTTTCTGTGTACGTGACTATTTTTTATAATCAAAAAATGATTGTTTTATCACGATCACGTAAACAAATAGCTCTAAAATGAAAACTATTCTTGAGATCAGATCATCGAAACTCTCATATTGAAAGGGAAGTATCATAGAAATTGTGTACCCAATTTCAAGTCAAAATATTTAAACATTTTTTAGCAATAAATTATCAAAGTCGAAATTTTTTAATTTATAAACAATTGACTATGTCCATAATAAATATTAATATTGTTGTATAGTCATGAACATATTTTTGTTAAAGGGGATAAAAATACGCTTCTTTTGAGTTTTGGCTGAACTCACACCTCTCGACTCTGTTTCATGTTCCTACAGTGCATCGGCACCCGCGTATCTCATTGCTATGAACTATGAGAACTGCTTGAGCACACTTTAGGGATTTTTTTATTTTAAAACTGGAATTATGTAAGTAAATGAAGAATTTTGATACAAATTGAAGTATTCGTTACAAGTAAAATCTGCCTTTATAGATTTAAAACATAAAAAATACTTTAACATGATCTGAACTATCATTAGTTCAGTAACATAAAAATCTACCAAGTTTTTCAAGCTATTAGTTACTATTTAGTCATTAATCGTGACATAAATTTTGCGTTGTCGATCTTAGTACATCTATCCATAATTTCATCCTCATCATTTATACCTCTCTCTCTCTCCCTCTCTTTCTTTCTCTCTCTCTCTCTCTCTCTCTCTCTTTCTCTCTAAATATCATATACTATTATATATATCAAGACTAGTGACTTGGTATACTACATTACACCAACAAAAGGAATATACATATATATGTATATATATATATATATATATATATATATATATATATATATATTTATACTTAATGAAGGAAAGACAGTAGGATAAGACGACTTGGAGGGCAGGTGTCGCGGTAAACTCAGTTAATTAGACAAGAGCCAACCATCAGGTCTTTGCAACCCTTGAGGCTTGTTAATAACGCGTAATTACCATTATACATGACGATGCACACTTACAAGAAAGCTATCGTCTCTTCTTGTTGACAAAATCTCATTAAATAATATATAATATACATAAATATATTAAAATCATGGTGACGGCATTATATAACAAGTTCGAAGACAGAATAGAAAAAATTAATAAAATTATCTCATAAAAAATAAAACATATATGGCCATGCATGACCGTATATCGTTCATACATGGGCATACATGGAGCATATATGACCATACATGGACATACCAACGTTTCACTAAAGTTATGCATGACCATACATAGTTACGTATAATTATATATGATCATGTATGCAGTAATTAGTGAATTATGTATGGTCAGATATGACCATATATAGTTCATACATGGGCACATATAAATCATATATGGCCATGTATGGGCATACTAACTTTTTAATAAAGTTATGCATGGCCATATGTGGTTAAAAAAAAAACTTTAATTTTTTTTTCGCTCTTACCCCCTGAAACGTTAGTAGTTGTCGAAAAAAAACATCCCAGCTCACTAGCCGTAAGAGAACGCTATTTTAATTTTAATTTTCCATCTGATTAACATGTAAAAATTTATTTTTTCACTTAAAGTGTAATTACTCATAAGCTGCTCAATATTTTTCAAATTTATACAAAGATCTTTAAAGTTGATTTCTCAAACTTTCCAAAACCCTATGATAAGTCATAATTATCATAAGTCAAACGCCAATTGGAGCTATCTGAATAGTATCGATTTTGTATTTCAAAATGAAATCGTTAATTTTCATTTTTTTTTTTTTTGCTGCCTTCAATTGGCGATAATTATGACTTATCCTTATATTTCAAGCTCTTAAAAAAGTGGTTCTGATCGATTTCGAAAGCTCGACATTAAAATGGGAATAACTAGAAAACAATCTGGAATTTGAAAAAACTTGACTGATAACAATTTATAGAAAATAAAATTGTCAACAAAAAAGATGTTATAACATTTTGTGATAAGTTGGATAGTTTTACCGGGAAAGTAAAAAGATCTCGAAATTTACTTCGAGCTCTAATAACTTTTGAACAGATAAATCTATCAAAAAATGGTAAGAGACTTTTTTCTTGTAGAGCGTTCAATTTCCTATCAAATTATATATTAGTCTATTCGATCCATTGATTCGTTAAAGATTTAAGAATACTTAAAGCTAAAAAAAATTTTTTTCCCGTGTTATTTAAACGGGAAAATCGAATTTTTCAATAAGCTAATTCTGTAATCGACATAGAATTTTTTTTCTTGTGCGAAAATTTTTTTTTTTGAGTTGAACTACCTTCATAAAAGTAAAAAACAGTTCATTAACGGTTGAAGTACTCTTACTATTTACTAACAGTTTTTTAACCATAAAAAACTGTTAATTAACGGTTGTAATGTGCGAAAAATGAACGGTTTTTAGAACAAAATAAAACCGAAATCAAACGATTTTATAATGATTATTTTCTTGAAATTGAACTTTTTTAAAACCGTTTTATTATCGTTATTATAAAGTTATAATACTTCATCCAAGCTGTTCTTAAACGGTATGAAACTGGTGAAGAAGCAGTTGATAGACAGTTGTTAGACTAAAAAATTACTATTAATAGCCAGAGTATAAGTAGTAGCTTACTGTAAATTAACAGTTAAAAAATAGTTGAGATAACGTCAAACCAGGTTGGTTTCAGGTTGATATCCTGTATAGAATTGTTCGTTAAAATCAGTCTTTGTAAACACAATTAATACAAAATTATTGATAACATAAAGTCTATATTAACCACGATTTATGGAGAAATAGTTTATGTATAAAATCTTCTTTCGAAAAATTCTTCTTTATTTACTGCAAAATAAAAAATTTTTGCAGAGCAACATTGGAATCGCGTTAAAATAATCAATTTTAATTTCATAGTTTCATAATCACAATTTTTAGTTATACGGGTGAAACAAAATTTGAAGACCTTCCTTTGTTCACTATCTACGGATTTTGACCAAATAAATCAGATAACAATGAACGTATAACCGACTGATCCGATAGAATTAAAAAATTTTGAAACTCCATTCGTTATTCGGTTATTAGAATTGGGAAAATATTGTTAGATATCAAATATTATGATATCAAGGGACATTTTATTTTTAACTTAGAAAAAAAATAAATTTCTGTTATGAGAAACACATTAATTTTTTTCTTAATTTTAACAGAACGAAATTTTACTTTTCATCAATTAAAAACTAACCGTCATAAGTTAAGAATTATAGAAAAAAAAAAAAAAAGAACTGTAAACCGACTGACCCAAAGGCCAGTCCCAAAATTTAGATTTGTTACATATTGATGTCGGCATGAGAATAAATACCTGCGAAAAGCTGTGATGCGGACCAGTAGTACGGACCAGTTTGTTGCTGTGATTTATTTTTTTTATTATTATTAGTGTGTTTTACTTAAGACTATTGCTTATAAACTATTTTTGTACTTATACTACTTCTTATTACTATGACTTACTCACTAGAGTATTACCATTTTGACTTATAACTAGTATTTTAATCGCGTATTCTTTCATTCTCTTTCCATTCGCTCGCGAGTGTGTAAGCCGCACGATTAATTTCGCCGTATTGGGTGTTTACTCAAAGGCTTAAACACATTCTTTTTCGTTCTAAATCGTTTTTTTATATTTCGATCAAGTTATATTTGACATTTCTTTTGAGATTGCTGCACAAAAACTTAGAAGAAATTCAATCTTGTGAGATATTATTTTGTAATTTTTATTTCCCATTGAATTTGTTCGGTTTGGACTTAGAATAATTTTGCTTTCGCCACGCTTACGCGAGCGACGCTAGAGGGCGACGGAAAGTATCCCTTTCCGTATGTGTGACGGATAGCCCAGGTAATAAAAGCGCTCGGGAGGGCCGGTATTGGCAACTTAGTCTCCCGAGACGTTCTCTAGAGAAGACCATTCCCTGGACAACATCTGGAAACTTCGACTATCCCGAGTCCGACCGGACCAAGGTAAGCGAAATTTTGATTCTCGGGGAGATTTAAGGGTCCCCACTCTGAGGCCTTCAGCCAAGGGGTGGTAGGTGAAACTAGCCGTTTAGGTGGGGGCTAGACGGAGACCATCCGTTTACCCTCGGGGAAGGGAACTCGTACAGGGCTGACGGGGGAGTTGACCAGACACCCCTTTAAGCACCCAGGAGAGGGTAGAACCGCGTTGTAGACCGCGAACTTTTGATGTATGTGTGTGTTATATTGCGTGACCGTGCAAACCGTGTAAACCGTGTAAACCGTGTAAACCGTGTAAACCGGGTAAACCGTGTAAACCGTGCAAACCGTGAATAGAATTTCTTGAATAGCAATAAGACCGTGCAAACCGTGTAAACCGTGTAAACCGTGTAAACCGTGTAAACCGTGTAAACCGTGCAAACCGTGAATAGAATTTCTTGAATAGCAATAAAACCGTGCAAACCGTGTAAACCGTACAAACCGTGAATAGATTTTCTTGAATAGCAATAAAACCGTGCAAACCGTGAAAACCGTGGAAACCGTGGAAACCGTGCAAACCGGGAATAGCATTGAACCGTGTAAATTGTATGAATAAGCAATATCAAAACCGCGACTAATTATTAAGTTAAATTATTGTAAAAAAGGTAGTAGAACAAAGCCTATGTAAAGTGTGATTGATTTTGTTTAATAAAATTGAAGTCATTTATTATTAATATTGTCTGTCGTTATTGGAAGACCCCTTTTTTAACCCTGGATTCCGGCGAGCTAAACCGAGCAAAAAGGGGTAGTTTGTGTTGTAATTCAAATTTGGTTTTATTTTATTTGATTTGAAGTATTGTTTATTAAATAATACTGGCTAATAAATAAATTCATTTCTGAGGTATCTTTTCTGGTTCTATCGGGTTCATCATTTTCATCTTATCAACAAATTATTAACCTTTAAATTGTACCTTAAAAATAAACCCCAGTGTTACCCGTTACAAAGCGTATATGGTAGTGCCATCTCATACTGAAAAGCTGAATCCCAATATACGTATTTATACCCATTCAAACATCTTATCATATTGTAGGTAACTGATACATTTGCCGTTCATATGTAAACTAACGCTATGCATTTGTAAAATATCATTGATTTAATCATTTATTCATGACCCAAAAATGATAGAAAAAATCTGTCTATCGGTTGACCCAGCGGGCCAGCCCTTAAACTTCCCACAGTTTTTGAGCTCACGGAGCTCGAAAACATTGTTGTCAATATATTTTCGAGCTCCTCGAGCTAAAAAATACTTTTGTATAAAATTTATCGTATTTTTGTTGTTTTTGAAGAAAAACCGGTTTTTACCATTTCTATTTCCAACGATAACTTTCGAACGAATTATCTGATTCAGATGGCTAAGGCGGCAATCGACGCGTTTTATAAAGTTCTAGAGCTGATTAGATTTTGGAGTATCGTATGAGTCATTTCTGAGAAATCAATGAAAAACTAAAAAAAAAAATTTTTTTTTATGATTTACAAACATTTTCGAGTATACTTGATCAAATAATCTGAAATTTTCAGAAAAGTTGATAGCCAACAAGCTCTTTCGATTGCCGCCTTAACCATCCAAATCGAATCATTAGTTACAAAGTTATAGACCGGTCACAATTACACACACACACACACACACACACACACACACACACACACACACACACACACACACACACACACACACACACACACACACACACTTACCTGAAAATATTCAGAATAGCTTCCTAGGACCTCAAAACGTCAACATCTGATGAAAAATCGATTTTCGAAAATCGGGGTGAAAACTTCCCGAATTTTTCGAAAATCATAGATTTTCTTAGCGGAAAGTTGAAAATTAAAAAAGTTTATTCCGATGCCGCTGAACCTTGCCTAAATAATGATGATTCCCTGTTTAAATAGGATAAAAAAATTCTATTGCTCCTTCAAAATCGAGTGTACTAATATGACCATAACAGATTTTTGTAGGAAATTTACCGCTCAATAAAAAAAGACTCTTATGTACTTTTGACAAACTTAAACATTTAAGAGATATTTAAACTCTAAGTTTAAAAAAAAACTTTCACAATACTACTCAAAAATTCGCTATACACAGAAAAAAAAGTTATCTTGAGTCAAGAAAAAATTTTTTTAGACAAACGTTTTTAGGAACCAAGTCAAGATTTTCTCGAACCAAGAGAATTTATCTTCTCTCTAAAAATTGAATCCGTGAAATTTTCTCAAATTAGGGAATATTCACTGGAAACCAGCTATAAGTATACCACTGATTGAATTAGTGGTATACTTATAGCTGTAGAAATAGTGTAGGGCAGGGCGAGGCTAGTTGATCACTTTTTGGTTTGATCTGCCATAACTTTAAGACGATGCATCTGATTCAATGATTTCATGTGCTGTTAGGTTCGTTATTTAGTCTTTTTCAAACGGTCTAGCGACACAAAAACGATCCGAGTGAAAATTTACGTTATGCCCGGAAATGCGCTAGCGTTCTAAATTGCTCAACGTGCCCACTAGTGGGGCACGTTGTGCATGAGATGGGGCTAGTTGTGCAATGGGTCAAATAGACGGAACGACTAGACAAAATGAAATGATACAAAATAAAATTATAATTACCAAGCAAATATTTATTTATTATGATTATAATTTACTTATATTATTATTATAACTCTGATATTTAACATAAAATCAAACAAAATCACAATTTTCCAATCTTTGGATCATTATCACACTTTTTGTATTAAAAATTATATATTTAAGAATAATTATTAAGTCAATAAATATTAAATTAAAGTAGTGACTAATTATGAGATCAAAAATATTATGAGATGATTAATAATTGTAAATTATTAATCATTTTTGTCACTATCACAATTGATGCAAACATAAGTTAAGCCAACGTTCGGCGCACATGTAACGTGAGACCATTGTTTGCATATTCGGCACTGAATCCAGTCTTCTCCAGGCATGCTCTCAGAAAATTGTTCATAACAAACCAGTAATAATAATTATTAATATAGTATCAATATGAGTTATTTTAATTATTAAACATAATATTAAATTATCACATGTACAAATTGAATGATGATTATTAATTTAGTAAAGAAAAATTTAATTTTTAACTTCCCGCTGAGATAATTGCAAATTTTAAAAAATTCGGGAAGTTATTGGTTTCAGTCCGATTTGTGAAAATCGAAATTCCAACAGATGTCGACGTTTTGAGGTTCTAGGAAGCTATTCTGACTAATTTCACGATGATGTCCGAGTGTATGCATGTATGTATGTACGTACGTATGTAAATATTCTGTAACTTTTGAACGGATGAACCGATTTTGAACTTTAAGGTGTCATTCGACGCAGTTTTTTAATATCTTGAAGTTAAATAAAATTGAGCTTAATCGGTCAGGTACGTTCGGAGATATTTCAAAAATAAAATAAAAATATTTATTGTTAACAAAAATCCGTTGATTGGTTTGCGAGCTAGAAAATAAAAAAAAAAATCAATTTTCAACAATATTAATTTTCTGAACTTAAATGTCAACGACAAGTAAACTTGATTTTTCGTTGATATTTAAAACCCTTTAACTTTGTTCGCATTCATTTAACATATGTATGATATCGAATACTTTTTGTAGGAAATTTAATTTCCTACAAGACCTAGCTTATCATTATTTGAAAAAAAAAAAAATTTTCCGATAGAATAAAAATGAAAAATAACAAAAAATAATTTAACACTGAGGAAACTAAATTTTTGTCGATGTTTGACGCCCCGTAACTTTTTCCCAGTTTGTTTGACGTACATATTGTATCAGCACTTTTTTTAGAGAATTTCATTTCCTACGAAATTATACAAGGTGGAATTTAAAAAAAAATTTTTTCATAGTCTCAATAACGAAAAACTAAAATGAAAAATTTTCGTGTGTATTTTAAATGGGAAAGGGGACCCCCTTTGTGATAGTTCAAGTCTAAAGATATCTGGCTAAAATTAGGTGAAGTTTTTTTTTTATAATATAAAGTAACTTTTGGGCCCATAAGAGTTTAAAAAAGAAGTATTTATTTTTTTCTGGGACACCCCAATATATATGTACGTAGGAGAGGGAAGTCACCGGTGCTATAAGCAGCAGCGGAAGTAGTTCGGTGCTTACCACGAGATCGCGCTCACTACTTGTAGTGTGTCTCTAGTAAGAAACTTATTTCAAAACTGTTAAATTCCAAACTTGAGGCTATTCTGGCCCGGGTACTCCTCCGTTATGTGGTAGAGTGAAAAGTACCTTTTTCGATGGTAATATAGTACATTCTATATTACATAATGACAAAAATATTTATTGTCAATGTTTCCATAAATAATTTTTCTTAGAAATCAAACTTGGACTTTCAAAAAAAAAAAAATGATTTAAATAAAAAGTGTAGAGCCTCTACTATACAAAAATTCACAATTTAGTTAACAAATTGCATAGGAATTCAATTATATATAGTTCTACATAATTATATATTGTTATATATAATTATTAGGACCAGGAATTCGGTTTTTTATAAAAAACGAGACAGAAGATAGAGAGAGACAAATAAGTTATTTTTTTGTATCTCGCAGTTGAGTGAAGACAGTAGCTAATAAAAAATATAGATAGCTAATCCAACATAAAAATATGTTTAAAAAAAATAGAAGGTTAGCATGCAAATTTAAACCTGCTTGTAAATAAATACAAGTCTGTACTGCTCGGATGAATAAAGAGTGTAATTTATGGCACAGTGTTGTAAAAAATTTTTAATAATTTCAAAGTAGTACAGTATGCAAGCTGTTAATTTTAGTCACGGTCTCGCTGAAGATTACGCTGAAGGTATTACTGCTGGTCTTGCTGGAGATAGCACTGAAGGTCTTGCTGGGGGTCTTGCTGGGGGTCTTGCTGGAGATCGTGCTGACGGTCTCGAGCGAGACCGTCAGCACGATCTTCAGCAAGACTGGCACCGATACCTTCAGCGCGATCTTCAGCGAGATCTCCATCGCGATCTCAAGCGAGACGGTCAGTGCGATCTTCAGCAAGATCTCCAGCGCTATCTCCAACAAGACCAGCAGTAATACCTTCAGCGTGATCTTCAGCGAGACCGTAACCAAAATTTACAGCTTGCATACTGTACCACTTTAAAATTATTAAAAATTTTTTACAACACTGTGCCATACATTACACTCTTTATTCATCCGAGCAGTACAGACTTGTATTTATTTACAAGCAGGTTTAAATTTGCATGCTTACCTTCTATTTTTTTTAAACATATTTTTATGTTGGATTAGCTATCTTTATTTTTTATTAGCTACTGTCTTCACTCGATTGCGTGAAACAAAAAAATAACTTATTTTTCTCTCTCTATCTTCTGTCTCTCTTTTTATAAAAAACCAAATTCCTGGCCCTAACAATTATATATAGTTATATATAATCATATATAATTATATAGGGCCATTTTTCATACATAATTATACATAATTATATATAACTTTTTTTTACCCCGGTTGTTATTATTGACAGTCACACATTTTGGATAAAATAAATTTCTGTGCATATTTTAATAATTTTTATCTCTACTTATAAGTAAATCGCTATTGAAAAGAATAAAATTATGAGATGTCTGCTGCTTTCAGTATCATAATTTTTTAAGATTCTAAATGCATTAGAAAAGCCATCGTTATTTTAAGTTAATATCGAAAAGTAATTTTTTTGTTTAATTAATATCATTTAATAAATGTTCAATATTCATAAAAATTCTTTCGAACATTATTCAAATAATTTTATAATCTTAAATATTTTCACGTTCAAAAATTAACCTATTTTACTGACATTTAGATTTCCGAAGGTTAATGCGACAACTGCAACGTTGCTAAATTGTGATTTCTGTACCCCATCACACGTTAAGTATTTTAAAATTAAATATACTTTGAAAACCAATCTTCTTTAAACAAATCGGTCGAGAAATTCCGAAATTATTCAGAAGATTTCTAATTTTTCTATTGGGCAGTTCATAAGTTTTTTAAGAAATAGTAAGAACCGTTTTTGAGATATCCCGGGAAAAAAGTTCTTATATGATCATATATAAATCATATAAAAGTGGCTCATATAAAATCATATAAAGTTTTATAATAAAATTGGTCCTATAAAAACTTATATGGCTTTATAAAATTTTATATAATCATATAAAATCTTATAATATCATATAAAGTTTTATATATAATCATATAAAGATATGTATACCCGGAAAAAAATGATTTTGTCTAATTACACATATAATAACCTATGTATGATTAGATCTAAGAATTGGCAGGATCTGATGACATGTAATTATATATAATCATGCATGAACGAATTTAAAAAAAAAATGTAGCATTGGTTAACTGCTATTTTGCTAAGGGGTCACCCATCCGACTTATGTACTACCTCGATGCTGTTCAACTTATAATATCACGCGTCCGTCGCCTGCTTCTCTAGTATGCTTTACACTTATAAGTATTTACAACCATAGAATACTACTTAAATCAAATAATCAAATTGATACATCCTACATAAGTAATGCACCAAATATGATCAAATTTCATCCCATTTGTATATTATATAAAATTATAATTTTTTTTAAGATAACCTGCTCATAAGACCATAGAAATTTATATACATAAATTATGAAACTATATAAACTTTTATGTAATCATATATGATTTTATATAACCTTATTAAATTCTTTTGTAATTATACAAATTTACTTATAATTTTATATAAAATCACATAAATTTTTATGAATTATCGGAATTCTTATAAGAATCTTTAAAGTCATATTAGATTTCATATGATCATACATGATTATGTATAACCATTGAAAACGTGCTCTCGTAATTTCATAATGTTATATATAACTTAATATATGGTTACATGAAATTTTATAAAAATTTTATAAGATTATACGAATTTTTATAAGAATTTTATAATGGTTTTAATATAATCATGTATAACTTTATAAATGTTATAAAATTTTATCTGGTAATGTTAGATAAACTCATATATTACTTTATAAAAAATCACATCAACTTTTATAAAATTATATAAATTCTTACAAGAATTTTATAAGATCATATGAGCTCTTATATGATCATATATGATTATATATAAGCATATGAAACTTTTTTTTGTAATGTTATAAAATAATATATACTTTTATATATAATTATATCAATTTCTTTAAAATCCTTATAAGAGTATGTGAGTCCTTATAAAAATTTTATAAGATTACGTAAGCTTCCATATAATTATATATGATTTCTATATATTTCTTACAGATCATATATAAATCATATATAAACATACATGTTTATATATGATTATATACGAACTTTTTCCCGGGTTTATATAAAATTACATCAATTTTTATGAAATCATCATAAAACTATATAAATTCTTATAAGATTTTCATAAGATCATATAAACTGTTATATGATTTTATATAAGCATATCAAATTTTAGCTAATAATGTAATAAAGTTATATACAACTTTATATAAAATAATATCAATTTTTATAAAGTCCTTATAAGAGTATATGAATTCTTATAAGAATTTTATAAGATCATATAAGCTTCTATGTAATCATATATGATTTTTATATATTTCCTATATGATCATATATAAATTGTATATGAATATATATGTTTATATATGATCATATAAAAACTTTTTTTCCCCGGATATAGAAAACTATGCGTTTTTTAAATACTTGGTAGACCTCCAGCATGTTAATTATGCACTTTTTGATTGTTAATGTCTCGTTTTACAATCCGTAAAAAAAATTTCAACTTTTTTTTCATTTCATATTAGACATTTTTGTTAATCTCATGTTTTAATTTAATCGCATTTCTACGAAAAATCGTTTTGTAAGTGAACTACCTTAATATTGTAACAAAAAAATTTGATGTTTTAGAAGAAAATAGCCATGATAAACAAAAAAATTTTCAGCTTAAATTCTAGGGAAGCTTACATTAATGAATTAATTACTTTGGATTCAAAACAAAAAAAAAAATTTTTTTGTCGACTGAAGATTCAAATTTACGTAGACTTCTTTGAGGACGTTACTTGTGTAAATTTTGACCATCATTTTTTATTCGGATAATCGAATTTACTTTCAATTATCTGGGATGAACTCATTTTCTTATTATCAAACTTTATTATAGCGAAAATTAATATTCCACATCATTCTAAAAAAAATAGTACAATTTAAGTTTTGAAATTGACATATAACTGACTACAATAAAATCATCATAGAAAAAAATAATAAAATGAAACAATGTAGAACAAAGTAAGTTAACAAAAAGTTAGCAAAAATTTGTTTTTGAGTTTGAAAAGGTCGTCAACATTACATAACATACATTAGTATTGTGTTGTCTCTCACTACCATAGTGGATAAAGTCTGACATAGATGGTTGTAGGATGATGGCGGCAAAGGCACAAAGCTGATGAGTCGACGAGAGAAGCTTCTAAATGTCGACAACACACAGTACACTAGATATCCTGGCTAACATTTCAGTCTGATAGCAAGTAGTAGTGGAATATGCGCAAAATCTCCACTTGCAACTGGTAACTTTACATTCGTTCATCTAACAACAGTAACTGTTACTATAACTGTAAAAGCAGAATGGGGAGAGAACAGATGAATACTCTTTTGTCGTTATTTAATTTTTACTTTTTTTGTTATATGACTAAACCTTTCTGATTGCCTGAGGCCAATTGCTTAAATTTTGCAGACTCTTGTACTCGAGATGATACTAAAAGGTGATTATTAATCTTTTTTAATGAATATTCTTTGTACGATCATACCTTGTGTGAAAATTCGTAATAAGCTCTTGTGAAGTATTTAGATGAGTTTTGATAAAGGAAATATTGACTTTTGGAGGCTTTATCCTAATTAATCACTAGGGGTATGAAAGACTCCAACATCAGCTTCAAAGTAAAATTAGAACAAAACCGCACATAAAGAAGGATTTGTGACGTCACATAGTGTTAGTTACAGATGACCACTGTATAATAAAATCACTGCCGTTAAAACGTCCACATCTAACGGAAACTCAATTTTCGAAAATCAGGTTGAAAACAATAACTTTCAGAAGATTCAAAAATTTTGATATTATTAGCGGGAAGTTGAAAAATTCTCTGAATTGCACATACACTTTGAATTGACCGACAAACGACTGAAGAGTAAATCATCATCAGGCGTCAACTTATGTTTATAACATTAATTTTAAATGATATAAAATAAGTATGAGACTTTTAATTAAGTTAGTGTTCATGTTTGCTACCTGATAAAACATTAAATTATTACACGGAGAAAAAAAATGTCCCGATTATAACAGTTCCACGTTAATTAATATCAGACAACTGATCTTTTGACAACCGATCTCAACGACAGATGACCAAATTTATAAACGGTCCAATCACAGTAGTAGCGATTTGATTTAACCTTTTTGCCTTAAAGTTGTCGAGGGATCAGTTGTCTAGGATCATTAGTCGTGGGATAAGATTGCTGGAATCAATTAGTTGCACATCGATTGGAACGAGCTAATGCAGCATTATGTGCTTTTCGTGAATTGAGCAATCAATAGTGCTCGACTACCATTAGGATAGCTGGTCGCATTCACGATCTTATTGTTACCACCGTTATTCTACTTATCCCACTTTCACTAACCTTCAAACGTGTAAACGAGTGTCGTAATGATCGTGACAGTCAGAGCACAGTGTGTACTAGTAATGATATTTTTTCTCCATGCAAGCAGAGAACGTGCAAGTTTTCAGAGATGTGAGTGATTAGGGTTGAATGAAGTGACTCAAAAGTCAGATCACAATTCATTGAATAGGACGTTAATAAAATTCGTGGATTCAAAAATATGAATGACATAGTTGACGTTAATACAAATTATGAAGTTTAAAGTTAGAGGGTGGTTTTCATATACCAAAAGTAACATTTAAAATAAAACAAAGGGGCTGTAGGGGATTCAAAGGGAATAGGTGTGAATAACAAGAGGACAATCATAGTGTGAGGGTAAAAGTCAGTAGTGTCACAATTTAAGCCACAATGAGAATGCACGAGCTGCAATATTTTAATTCGTTAGACAACCTAGGCATTATCTTTCTCTATTTTGTTATTATCATTATGATTATTATTTTCATATCTTTTTCGTGTGACTTTTCATACAAAATATCCGCTTCTTCGTAGCTCATGATTCTAGTTTAGACTCTTCTGTGACATAATTATATTTACCAGCGGATAATATTTAATAATTATTATCATTAAAGTTGTAATAAAGTTTTCTGGTATACCTTATTAATTTATAGGCCGCGGAATGTACCAGGATAATAAATATAAGGATGACTTCCGTTTTGTTAATTGTATATGAGAATGATCTATAACCACGAGACGGTAGTTTTGTGTGAAGTCCGAAAAAGTTAAAAAAAGTTATAAAGATTTGTTTGCTTTATCAAGATTTATTCAATTTTTCACTTGTAAGTATTGAAGTAATCATAACAAATGATCAATTATTATATTAATTTTCAGCAATGAACCAGAGGAAACTTTTTTTTATAAAATTTTATAAAGATTAAATAAATTGTATAAGATTCTGCAATACTTTAAATAGCTTTATAGATTTTTACGCTTTTAATATTTTTTTCTTTTTTAAATTGATAACATTTCACAAAACCAAATGAAATTTCACAAAATTTAAATACATTTCGAAGATTATTCATACAATTTTGAAACTAATTTTTTTCTTATATGTTTTTTGATGTTGTATAACTTCTCAAATCCACAAACCGAACGAAAATGTACGCCACATTGAAAATAATAAAAAAAATCGATTTTTTAAAAATAAAAATCGATTTATTTCAATGTTTTTACCCTTGAAATAACTGAAATGAAGAGTATTTGACTTCTTTAAAGGTGCGGATAACATGAAATATTCAATAAAATTGCATGGAAAATTTTTTTTTTTAATTGAAGTACTTTAATATTCACAAGTTAATTATAAACTATATTGAAATGTTGATATTTTTATTTCAAGGGTGGTTCTGTGTTTTTATAATAACTCCACATTTCAAAGAACATAAGCATTTCTTCTTAATTATGAGTTCGTTTGTGAGCCATTACATGTCAATGTTATTTAATGTCGGTAACACGATTTTAGCTCCAACGGAAAACCATCCGACCCATGGCTTTAAATTGTTCACTAGTTGGTCACAAGCAGTTAATGACCTAACTTTATTGTTATTAACTGTCGATATTACCCTTGAGGATCTGAATTACAGTAAAGTACCATAAATTGCGATAATTTACCGTGATTTACGGTATTCAATAGACTTGCGGTAAAATACGGTATTTACAGCACATCAACGTATTTTGAGGTGTTACGGCACTTCACGGGAAAGTATGGTATTATAAGGTAATTTGCGGTATTTTATAATAAAAAAACGGTTAATAACTGTAAATTTGTGGCAATCCTGCAGAATTTCACGATAAAAGTGCGGTTTTTTACCTCGAATTTGCGATAACATTGCGATATTTCACCGTCAAATACCGTAGTTTGCCGTGAAAAACCGTATTTTAACGCGGTTTTTCCAAAGACCGTAAATTACGAAAAAATGCCACAAATTGCGGTAAACTGCCACACCATGTCGGAAATTACCGTATTTTTCGCATGTTGCCACAATTTACCACATGATACCGTAATTTGCCATATTATGCAGCATTTACCGTAAAATGCGGTAATTTTGCAGTAGAATATGGTGTTTTTCGATAAAATATGAATCATACTTATTATCGATGTCTTTGTTTCAGTCAAGCACTGGTGCTCCACCGTTTAATTTGAATGTTGTATGTAATGACATTGAAGAGTGTATTGAAGTTCAAACCAAAAGAACTATTAAAACTCATAAATATTGTTGTATCCACTGAAATAATAATCGCTAGCAGCTAGCGATTAAAAATCATTAGCTGCAAGCGATTATTTCGCTAGCAGTTAGCGGTTTTTTCGCTGTCAGGTAGCGATTAAAAATCGCTCGCTGGAAGCGATTTTTTCGCTAGCCGTTAGCGATTTTTTCACTAGCAGCTAGCGATTAAAAATCGCTTGCTGGAAGCGATTATTTCGCTAGCTGCTACAGATTTTTTCCTTGTAGGGAAAGGGGGGCAAAATGAGCCCCTCAATATTCTGGATGACTTAAATGGGCAAAATGGGACGCTAACTTTTTTAACATGAAAAGTGTTTGGGATGGGGGAGGAGCAAAATGGGACATTGAGGCAAAATGGGCCACTGAGGCAAATGGTCCCCCAAAAATTTTTAAATAAGACAAGTAAAAAAAACTGAAGATTTGAATCTTTTTTTTCTTAAGGGGTTCATTTTGCCCCACCCCTTCCTCCATACCAAACACTTTATATGTCAAAAATTTTTGGGGGACCATTTTGCTTCAGCGACCCATTTAGCCCCCCTTTCCCTACAAGGAAAAAATCTGTAGCAGCTAGTGAAATAATCGCTTCCAGCAAGCGATTTTTAATCGCTACCTGCTAACGATAAAATCGCTAACGGCTAGCGAAAAAATCGCTTACTGCTAGCGAAATAATTGCTTGCAGCTAGCGAAACAATTGCTTGCAGCTAGCGATTATTTTTTTCAGTGTATATTTTGTTTCAAATGAAAATCTCGTAGCTGTTCCTCAAGATGCTCGTATGCAATACTGGATGAAGTGACAGATTCTCATTCCGGATGGTGCAGTGACTACTGGATAAATAATTGCTTTTATGGAGACGATCTAATCCTGTTGAAAATTTATTGTACTTTAAGCATTTTGAGAACACCATACTTAACTAAAATCAAGGAAAGCTTTGCTACTGAATATGACTCTACACTGCTCGATAAGTTGGATGATTTTTGGATTTCTGATAAATAACTTTATGTATTTAATGGTTTAAGGTAAGAAACTTTAATGGGATAACAAGATTTACATATTCAAGCTCTCATTGTATTTTTATGTATCTTACATACTAGCAATTCAATCAAATTGATATCAGCGAGTTTACAATATAACCGGTAAGTCTCTTCTACGCGTTGGGGACTTACGTTCACGAATTACAATTTTCCCCATTGCTATTTTCTACGTAGCACGTTTTTCTGTGAGAAAATCGCTGATTACTTTTCCTTTACGAACCTCAGGCTAAGTCGGCGGCCACCAGGACACTTATAGAAATCGTTGAGTAATTAAATATCAGGACTTACCTTGCGCTGTGACCCGGGAAAATTTCAGCATGCATGATCATGAATAATTCATACCTGATAATGCATGGTTCATGTACGATTATGCATGATCATTAGGGTGCTCCAAAAAAAATTGATTTTTTTTTCTTTCAGCTGTTGTAAAAAACGGTATTATAAATAAAAAAAAATCCTGTCAAAATGCTAATAATATAGAAATTTTTCTTTTTTTACAAAAAATTGTATAACATCATTCGATGTTGAGGAAAAAAATTAAGTGATGAATATTTTTGTAGAAAATTTAATGTCCTATAATATTGTTTAGTAACTTGAAAGCTCTAAAACGTACCGTTCAAAAGTTACAGGTATTTAAAATTGATGACTTTTCAAAAACCCCCGTTCAAACGGTATTTATACCAAAACTGCTACTTTCACACAAAGTATCAAATAAAGGCTTTGTCAAGAATTTGATTTATTACAGAATGGCTTAAAAAACATCAATATACATTTTGTACGTAATGATTAATTAATATGTTTAATAAATACTTTTTAATTATTATTTTCTGCTTGTGTGACATAAAAGTAATAAATGTTTTTTCTAAATTGACTTTGAATGCAACTCAGTTACGATCAAAATTAATATATTAACATATTTATTATACTATTATAATATTTTTCACTTATTCTTATATCGATTTATGTAAAGATTGTGTTAAATACTTGATTACAACCATACAGAATTGATTTTTAAGAAGTTATCAACTTCAAATACCTGTAATTTTTGAACCGTACGTTTTAGAGCTTATAAGCTCATTGAAAATTTTGTAGAGCATAAGATTTCCTTCAAAAATATCCAGGGCTCAATTTTTCCTTCAACATCAAGTGGTTTTAGGATTTTTTATAAAAAAAGTAAAATTCTCATGCTATTAGCAATGGAGAATTCGAAGGGTGACACCACATTTTAAAATTGAAATAAAAAATCGTCCTTTTGGCAAGATTTTTTTCGATGCATAAAAACTTCTTTTACGATAGCCGAAAGAAAAAAAAAATATCGATTTTTTTTTTTAGCACCCTCGTGATCATACGTGAATCATGCATGTATTATGCCTAAGTCATGCATGGTCAGGCATGATCCATTAAGATCCAGACATGGTCATGTATGAGCAGGCCTGAAAATTTTTATTCAAAGATTGAATCTTTTAGAATGATAAGACGTAATAATCTTTGACCATTCTAGATCATGTATGGTTCATTTCTGATCATGTATGATCAATATCTGATCATACATGATACATGTCTGATCATGAGTTATTACTCATGTGTTACTCATATTATTACTCAAATAAAGATATGCCGTTTTTTCACTCGTTTTATGTGTATGTAATAACGATAAAGTATGTTCATAATTTTTCAGATGCAGCCGTATGAATAATTTAAGACTTAATATTTTAAACCAATGAATTTAATATTTACTGATATTAAAGATAAGTAAATCTGAAGAGAATAATCATATACTTTATTATCCTTTTCTATGATTATTCTATACTTTTTGACGACGGTTTTTGGCGTTTTTCGACGTCGAAAATGATATAAAACAGCTAATATTGAATTCCTCTGCTGTCCATCTTACGGTATTAAAGAAAATAACAGTATATAATTTAATAAAAAAATTTTCAAGCAAGTTAATCGTATTGAAATTAAAAAAAAGTTAAATAATAAATTGTCATTACGTATAACAACGAGTATACATGCAATGATTTTTATATATTTCTTATATGATCATATATAAATTGTATATGAATGTTAATGTTTGTATATGATCGTATAAAAACTTTTTTCCTGTAATATAAGTTTGCGTTACTTAGACGTGCTGTTTTCTTGTCTTATCGTAGAACAGCTGATATGTTTCTACGATAATAATGAGAAATTTTTACGTTATTATATAGATGAAGTATTTATTGCTTTATATTTTGTATTTCATTAATAACTATAATAAGATAAACACTTTTATTAGAACGTTGACCGAAGAATGGAAGAATTCTTAGCAGCTTAATTTAGAAAAATTAATTGTCTTTGATCTGCACCTACGTGCTTACAATCATACGTGCATACACCCCCCCCCCCCCACACACACACACACACAAACTTCTGAAAAATTGTAGTAATGTGTTCTTGGTTTTTATTCTCGAAAATAACTTAATACAAATAATTAAATATAAAAAAAAAACCATCCGAGCAATCACCCAGGTTATAAACAATTGATTCAATAAGAACGAGAATTAATTCAGATCAGCCATACATAGCAAGTGGACCATTAATTTCGATCGTTTAGTAGGCTCACTAAATACCTACGGATTCAGCAATGAGTAGCAGATATAGGCAGAAGTAAGATGCAGCAAAACTTAGTGCTCAAAGAATCTCTTCATAAAACTCTGCTTTTATACTGAGCAGCTTTAGTCACACATTTTTTGTTTCTGTATGTGAAATCATGCAGGCATTTGAGCGAAAACAAAATAAGCTCATAAGTTGTTCAGGTCAAATCCTTTGCGGTAGTTAATATAGTCCATTGACAAGTTGTGTTGGTAGAAGATCGCATCTTCAATGACGCAACGATCTGTTAACAGATTTTTTTTGCAACCAAGCAAGTCACTCCTACGGCCACACTGCTTATATATGTTTCCACACAAGATCAATGCCCTTCAAAACACGGTTGTTTGTGATTTCAGTAAAAATCTTATCAACCACATTCATTTAGATTATAGAACTTTTTAGGGATGAGCACGGATCGCCTTTCTATAAACCAATCGGGTATTAGTTTTTTCTGTGTAATAAAAGCTGTAAGAACCGGTGTCAGATGACAGTGAGTAGAAGTGAATATTATTGTTATGAGAAGTTGTTATTTTCATTATTATTTCAATTTAACAAAATATTTTATCATAAATAACTATATTTTTAACAAAAGCAATCATTTTCTTAACATACATTGACTTCCAAAGATGATTTAATTCGATTAAAAATCACCTGTGCAAGCTAAATTGCGCAGACAGTTTCGTTTCAATCCGTTACTATCAAGAACAGCATCAATTTTCCGTTTTAAATTTCGAGTTATCCATATATCTGTTGGTGAGTTGAAGTAATCACGCATTTCATTGAATTCAGTTCCCATAGACGAAAAAATTTTAACCATTAAATATTTATTGTATGAACCACGACAAACGACTGGAAATCCATCTTCTGGCTGTTGACAATGAATCGATTTAGTAAAAATTAAATAATTAGAATGTTTTTAATAATAACAATATCAGCAATAACAGTTGTTGCTGAAAACTCACTATGATTGTACGAGTGAAACGGTGATAACTGCGACCATACCGGTCAATTGGTGATCCGTTTCCGCCCCGAATCATTACTATAGTACTATTGACAATTTTAACTTTATAAAGTGTCTTAATGTGTACGCTGGTTGTACCTAAAATGATTTTATCAGTCACTAATTAAAATATGGACTCATTGATACAATGTGCGGATCAATTTTCTGTATTTATTTCATGGATACAATGCAAATTATTTGTAGAAAGGGCCAAAAAATACGACCTATTTCGAACTTAGCTAACTTAGTCACATCGTAGGGCAATTTTTTAAATATTACTAAGGAATGAATTAAGAATTATGACTTAGAATGTAACACTATTAAAAAATTAACCAGTGTATGTACACGCTCTCTTTGTAATAAGGTTATCAGTGTGAAATTTAACTCCAAAAACGGTGTTGAGGTAACGTCAGTAGTGGTTTTTTAATTTTTCTCGGCGTTAAGCGGTGATAATAAAAGTGTTGTTTCATTTGTCAACATTTCATGATGCGTCAGCCTCACTAGTTTATGGCGAAATTCAAAGATTGTTGGTTCAAGATAACATGCTTATGATATTTTATAAAATATGAAAAACAGATTTTCATAATTCAAGTTCCTTTGCAAACTTAATCAGCATGAAAAATAAAATCATTATATTGATCCTAAATATTTAGTTTGACAAGTGATCTAAAACTTATGCTATCTAATCAGTTTAATAAGAATGACATTACTCATTTTATAGATAATCAAATCGTTTATATCTTGACTACTGATAGTTTCAAAATGTTAATATAATATTTTTGTTCTGTTTTGTGAATCTTGAAACACTGATACCCATATCCTTATACTCCGATCAGAGTTTATTTACTTCACATGTCCATCGTTTCAATACCGGTTGACTAACACTACTAGACCAGTATGAGTTTATTCTAACAGCACTGCAGTATTGAAGTGAGTTTATTTTAACAATGATTGTCTTACAGTGCATTAAAAATTAAATAGAAATTCTTTATTCTTAAGAATCATTGTAACAACTCTATCAAAATAATCCCTGTAAAATTGCATGGGAACCTATCGGAATCCAAAAAAGAAAGTATCCAATCGTGTAAGAATTTATAGGAATTAATAATTATTATGGCAGGATATTTTTTCACGAAAAATTGATTAATTGATCTCTTCATATCAGTACTTGTAGAAGTTATTGATTTATTAATTAAATCCAGAAGTATGACATCTTAGTAGAAATTACAAATAATTTTATTGAAACACTAAATTAAGAATCATATAATTGCATTCTATTCGAGAAAAGTTTATGAAAACAAGAACGCTTTTTTATAGTAATTAATATATAATAATGTGACGCTTTCTGTTAATTTTCCTAGTTCCTAATTCATACAAGATTCTCATATGGATTTTGACATAGTGCAGATTCTCATGAGAAATCGAAGTAAAAATTTACCTTCGAATTCGTATTAGATTCTTAAATGGATTAGGCATGTCATGTATTCCCATAGGAACCCATGTCAGAATCTATATCGGGATCTTTGCTGGATTCCTGGAAAAAACCACATAAGAATCTAGGCTTGATTCCTATATGAATATTTTTAAGAAGGAATGTATAGATTTATATGTAACCTCTATATAGCATGATAAATTATAATTGAATCCATTAATACGATAAATTTGTGCCTATTTTAATGTTTCTTTTAGACATCAAAACAGTACAATTACTTTATAATTTCACACATAATATCAACAGTTTTATAGTTGTCTAAAATTGAAATACTTACCAAAATTATTATATTCATGAAAGTAATCAATAAAAGGAATATAACAATCTTCGTTGTTGTTGTTGGCACCAATTGCAAATTTTATAATATCATACTCCGGATTAATTGATTCCAATGGTTTCTTAAGAATGAGAAGTACAACTTTGCCGTCAATGCGTATTATTTTGTCAACTATTTCTGGAATACACGAGGACGTCTGATAATACCTCACATTGCAATTCGTAAATACCATCAAATCTGCCGTACTGTAATTAGACGTGAAATTTATCATAATGAAATTTAATTTTCATAGAAATATTCTCCAGTAGCATTCTTGAAAAGAGCGTCAAAACCTTGCTGAAGGGAATTTGACAAGTAATACTCTTAAGAAAATGCTTCTAGTGTTTTCATATTAACTTACTCAGTATAGGACATCTCATTAGCGGCAAGAACAGCTTGATCATGGATGAGTGTACCCCAGTAATGATCTTGATTAAATTAATAAGTTATTAATAAGTCATATAGATGAATTGTTTTTATTATTTTAATTTACGTTAAAAATTTTCTCCTAAAAATGAGCTTTATTCAAATGTATAGCTTGTTAATTTTAAGTAAATTCGGCTTAACTCCACGAGTATTTATTTTATTATACTAATTTCGCTAGTCACTGTAGACAGCATACCCTCGACACCCAGAATTTTGAATTCTTTTTCAATAACTTACACTAAAATTGAATAAATAAGTGATCGGATGTTTATCAATAAACTTCGTAAATTTTCCCACATATATTTTTTTTTAAAGAACGTCATCAATACTGAGTTGTTTATTAATTATTAATAAATAAGTAAGTTCAACGGTAAGAAGACAAATAGAAATTATTATAAAAAATTGTTCGACCCTTTTGCACTTCAGACATGATGCTAGACTAAGGAATAAAGCCGGTAAAAGTCTTCCATGGACCACCAACCCATTGCAGACATCTCTTTTCTTTGTTCGACATCGGGGATCAGATCCCACGAAGAGTAAGCCTTTATTATCTTGGCTTACGTTCAGTTTAAGCAGTGTATATATTATTAATCAGTTATCGTAAAAATCTGAAGTTAATCGCAAATTATTGCTAAATTTTTAATTGTAGAATTTACATAAATATTTTTCATATATATTTTCACTCAATTTCATTTTGAATCTTGATGGATCTCATTCACCATGATACATGGTGATTCCAGGTAAATGATCGTGTAAGCTCATAGTGATAAAATTGTGTTTTTAATGTTGTTTTATATATTTTATTGCCTAATGAGCAAAGTAAGATAAAAAGTCATTCTTTATATAAATCACGATGGTTGAATAAACCAAAAACGGTAATCGAGTCTAAATTCATAAAATTACGATGAGTTGCAGTAAAGCACAATAGTTCAGAGTTAATCATGATGGTTTGCGGTGATTACAATGGATCACAATGATTTACGGTAAATAATGGTGATTATCAGTTATTTACGATAGCCCGCATTGATTCACAGAAAATCACCACGATTTTCATCAATTTATAGCAATCACGAAGATTTGCAGTGATTGACGCCAAGTCACGATGATCTGCGCCGATTCGCAGTAAGTCACGAGGATTAACGTTGATTCACGGTAGATCTCGATGATTTGCGTTGATTTACGATAATCTTGGTGATTTGCGATGAGTCACGATAAATCACGATGGTCTGTAGTGATTTATTATTGTGATTCACATGATTAACGGTAGACCACGATGATTCACCACTGATCACAATGGTTTGTTGTGATTCACGATGAATTACGATGATGTATCACTGTATCGTGATTTATCATGATACGAATCTTCGTGTGTATATCTTAAATTGCCTCTTACGACACTTACTAGATTTTTAGTAAGTGTGTCCATATGTTTAACCAATCTCAGCTGCTAATTAAAAAAATAAAAAAAAATCGATCTATCAGTTGACCCTGCGGGCCAGCCCCAAAACTTCCTGCTGTTTTCCAACTCGTTAAGCTCCAAAAAAATTGTTGTGAATACATTTTCAAGCTCTTCGAGCTCAAAAATACTTTTGGATGCCGTTGTTATCGAAAAAAAAAATCGTTTTTTACCATTTGTTTTTTTAACGATATCTCTCGAATGAATTAACTGATTGAGACAGTTAAAGTGGCAATCAACGCATTTCTTGAATTATAAAGCGGATCAGATTTTGAAATTCATTTATTTAATTGTCATTGAGAAATTTAAAAAAAAACAAAAGCAAAAAAAAAAAATTTAGTTCTTTCGTTCATGGTTTTTTTTTTTGAACGAAAGAAATGATTTTGATGGTTGAGGTGGCATTTGACGCGGCTTATAAAGTTTTACAGCTGATTAGATTCTGGAATTGATCCATGGAGCACATTAAAAGTTATCTAAAAAAAAATTTTTCGAAGAAATTACATTTTTGGAATATCTTCGAACGCACTCTACCCATCAAGCTGATTTTTTATAGCTTCTAGATATTAACAAGCCACGCTGAATGGCATCTTGATGATCAAAATCGGTTCACGCACACACACACATAGATACACTTTTACATCATCGTGACATTAATCAGAGTATAACAGGGCTATGCTGTTACTCTAGTCGTCCTTTTTCAGGGTAATGCTGGAAGTAATACGGCCTGCCAGAATCGGATCTTAGAACGTCAGAGTCAGTATAAATTTTATTTTGAAAAAGAAGAATGAGAAAGGATAATTTATAATTAATTAATCGTTGGAGAAAAAAATGTTAAAAAACTTTTATTTCGAAAACAACGGCATACAAAAGTATTTTCGAGCTCAAGAAGCTTGAAAATAGCGGAAAGTTTTAGGGCAGGCTCGCAAGGTCAACCAAAAGATTGATTTTTAACTTCCCGCTAAGAAAATTGCAAATTTTCAAAAATTCGGGAAGTTATTGGTTTCAGTCCGATTTATGAAAATCGAAATTCCAACAGATGTCGACGTTTTGAGGTCCGAGAAAGCTATTCTGACTAATTTCACAATGATGTCCGAGTGTATGTATGCATGTATGTACGTACATTATAATAATAATAATAATAATAATAATAATAATAATAATAATAATAATAATAATAATAATAATAATAATAATAATAATAATAATAATAATAATAATAATAATAATAATAATAATAATAATAATAATAATAATAATAATAATAATAATAATAATAATAATAATAATAATAATAATGATAATAATAATAATAATAATAATAATAATAATAATAATAATAATAATAATAATAATAATAATAATAATAATAATAATAATAATAATAATAATAATAATAATAATAATAATAATAATAATAATAATAATAATAATAATAATAATAATAATAATAATAATAATAATAATAATAATAATAATAATAATAATAATAATAATAATAATAATAATAATAATAATAATAATAATAATAATAATAATAATAATAATAATAATAATAATAATAATAATAATAATAATAATAATAATAATAATAATAATAATAATAATAATAATAATAATAATAATAATAATAATAATAATAATAATAATAATAATAATAATAATAATAATAATAATAATAATAATAATAATAATAATAATAATAATAATAATAATAATAATAATAATAATAATAATAATAATAATAATAATAATAATAATAATAATAATAATAATAATAATAATAATAATAATAATAATAATAATAATAATAATAATAATAATAATAATAATAATAATAATAATAATAATAATAATAATAATAATAATAATAATAATAATAATAATAATAATAATAATAATAATAATAATAATAATAATAATAATAATAATAATAATAATAATAATAATAATAATAATAATAATAATAATAATAATAATAATAATAATAATAATAATAATAATAATAATAATAATAATAATAATAATAATAATAATAATAATAATAATAATAATAATAATAATAATAATAATAATAATAATAATAATAATAATAATAATAATAATAATAATAATAATAATAATAATAATAATAATAATAATAATAATAATAATAATAATAATAATAATAATAATAATAATAATAATAATAATAATAATAATAATAATAATAATAATAATAATAATAATAATAATAATAATAATAATAATAATAATAATAATAATAATAATAATAATAATAATAATAATAATAATAATAATAATAATAATAATAATAATAATAATAATAATAATAATAATAATAATAATAATAATAATAATAATAATAATAATAATAATAATAATAATAATAATAATAATAATAATAATAATAATAATAATAATAATAATAATAATAATAATAATAATAATAATAATAATAATAATAATAATAATAATAATAATAATAATAATAATAATAATAATAATAATAATAATAATAATAATAATAATAATAATAATAATAATAATAATAATAATAATAATAATAATAATAATAATAATAATAATAATAATAATAATAATAATAATAATAATAATAATAATAATAATAATAATAATAATAATAATAATAATAATAATAATAATAATAATAATAATAATAATAATAATAATAATAATAATAATAATAATAATAATAATAATAATAATAATAATAATAATAATAATAATAATAATAATAATAATAATAATAATAATAATAATAATAATAATAATAATAATAATAATAATAATAATAATAATAATAATAATAATAATAATAATAATAATAATAATAATAATAATAATAATAATAATAATAATAATAATAATAATAATAATAATAATAATAATAATAATAATAATAATAATAATAATAATAATAATAATAATAATAATAATAATAATAATAATAATAATAATAATAATAATAATAATAATAATAATAATAATAATAATAATAATAATAATAATAATAATAATAATAATAATAATAATAATAATAATAATAATAATAATAATAATAATAATAATAATAATAATAATAATAATAATAATAATAATAATAATAATAATAATAATAATAATAATTGCCTACGGTGCATGTTGTGCGGCCAGCGGGGATTTTGTTTACCCCGTGGCGCATCGTGGGCTATGTAGGTCAGCCTACCATCTGCTGGCCTACTAATCGCACAACAACCTTCGCATTAGGTTAACTCCCTAATGTGAAGTATACCTGAGTTCAAGACTACTCTGAACCCAGAAGTGCTCCCCACAACCTGCCCTTCTCGGATGAGGGCAACCCACTAGCTGGGCGGAGCACCGAGATTCCGAACGATGACGACCTTGGCGACCAACGGACTGCATTTAGGTGGACGGAGGAATTACGAGCCGATCTCCTGATGTGCTATAATAACAGTGAACCGGAGCGGAGAGGCTACATGGCTAGGATGCATGCACTTTGGTGCGATATGCACCCTAACCATAGCCAATTCTCACAACAACATCTCCGTGATTATGCCTCTCATCTTCGGCGTACACGAAGATCACTGTTAACTAACAGACGGTTATCTCACCGTCTGTCTTTTCCAGCACAGCTACATCAGGAGAGACGTCGTTCTTCCGAAGACGCCGACAATGATTTTGACACACGACAAGTATGTGTCTCTAAGAAGACACACTACCCAAAACATCTACTTGACACGGAAAACCACGAACTGTCTGCTCGGATTCAGGAAGATTCTACATTGCTCACCATCAATCAAGCTGTCTATAATGCTGCTTCTTCACTCTTACCTCCAGCGAGGAGAAATATTTCTTCTCCTGAGGCTAGGATGAGAGGACGCATTGGGCAGCTTTCACTGAAGATTGATGATCTCCGGAAACATGTCTCCCGCATTCAGTGTGTGATTGACTTTGTAAACACTCGTAAAGCGTTTACACAAAAAGTCCGCCGTATTGCGGCTCAACTACGATACCAGCATCACACACTGAATAAGGCGAATCTTCTTAACATCAAAGAAGGTTCCCTTAACAGGTTGCGGGCTCTAGTGACTGCCAAAAAGTCACTAGAGAAAAAGCTGAAGCGGCTTACCGATAACTCTTTGTTTCGGTTAAGTCCTTCACGCTTTCTGACACCTAAGACATCTGTTTCTGGCGATCCCCCATCCATCGAGCGAGTAGAAGCTTTCTGGTCCGAGTTGTACGGTGACCAACCGAACGTGAATCGTGACACTCCAGCTCTTAACGACTTCGAGGCATTTTGTCGACAACATCGTAACGACAATGCTGATGAAGAGAGCCCTGAAGTCAGCGTGGAAGAAGTTCGTTCAGCTCTGAATAATGGTAAGAACTGGGCTGCTCCGGGACCAGATGGCATTAACCTGTTTTGGTGGAAGAAACTAACTTCTACCCATAGTCATCTGGCCCGGATTTTTACAGCGTTCATCAGAGGTAATGAACCCATTCCATGCTGGCTTGTAGAAGGGCGAACCGTGCTCATCCCGAAGAAAGGAGACTTGTCTGACCCGAAAAACTACAGGCCTATCACCTGTTTAAATGCGGTTTATAAGATTTTCACCAAAATCTTGAATAATCGCATTCTTCAGGAGATAGACCCTGTATGGCAGCAGATATACGAACAACGTGGCAGTAAAAGGGGCCTGTCAGGTTGCAAAGAGAATCTGTTAGTGGATCGATGCGTCATTCAAGACGCGATCTACTATCAGCGCAACCTGTCAATGGCCTGGATTGACTACCGCAAGGCATTCGACTCAACATCTCATGAGCTTATTCTCTTTTTGCTCAAATGCCTTGGGGTCAATCGCAATACAGTGGGATGCATTCAGCGTACGATGCAGCTTTGGCGAACACGGTTCCACATTTCATGTGGTAACGACAAACGTGTAACCGAAGTTGTACAGTACAAACGAGGAGTCTTTCAGGGAGATTCTCTGAGCCCTCTGCTGTTTTGCATCTCACTGCTGCCAATATCTGTTGCGCTACGCCGCACCCGTGGATACTCAGTGGGTCCACCAAATGATCGAAAATACTCGATCACCCACTTACTCTACATGGATGATCTGAAGGTGTATGCTCCTGATGAGGAACACCTTCAGACATCCTTGAATATCGTAGGAGAGTATACACGGGATGTCGGCATGGCTTTCGGGTTGGACAAGTGCGCGGTCGTTAATCTGGTGAAGGGTAAGTGTTCCGATGTGCGTGAAGATATCGAGTTAGTAGATGGGAGCGTCATAGACCATCTTGACGCCGGAGAGTCGTACAAATATCTAGGGATTGACGGGAGTCCTATGCAGGACGTCTCGAAAATCAAAACGACTCTCTGCAGCGAGTATGTGCGGAGACTCCGGAAAATCTGGTCATCAGAACTTTCCGGGAAAAGCAAAGTCTCTGCAACGAACATGCTTGCTGTCCCGGTACTTCTGTACTCTTTCGGTGTCCTGAAATGGGCCCGAAAAGAGCTCAGAGATCTCGATATCAAAACACGCAAAGTAATGAATATGCATCGGAGCATGCACCCTAAGTCTTCAGTCACCAGATTATACCTTTCCCGGCACATCGGAGGGAGAGGTTTACAGAGCTTAGAGTGTCTGCACGATCGTTTGGTTTTGGGTATAACATACGAGGTTGTCAATTTCACAGCAGATGAAGACGACTTCCTTATGCAAATTGTTCATAGTCATGAAAATAGGCATAAGGGAGCGTTTTTATATAAGGCAGCAATGTACGCGGCAAAATCCCTCGGTCTTGGAAGAGTAAACCCGCTTATTGAACTCCCTAAGGAGGAATTTAAGACGGTCATCAGGAATGCTGAGCAACAAAAACTGCTGAGTACGCACATGGACAAGTCCATGCACAGCGTGTTCTTTAAACACGTGCGTGATCATGGCTTGTCCACACAGCTGACGTTTTCCTTCCTTAAGTCAGCTGGCCTGATGTCCGAGACCGAAGGATATATTTTTGCCTGCCAAGATGGTGTTATTAACACTCTCGAATACCGTGCTAAAGTGCTCCAGACGCAGCTACCCGACACTTTGTGTAGGGTTTGTAAACAGCATCCAGAGACGCTTATGCATCTTTTGTCAGCATGTCCTGTGCTGGCAAGAAATGCATACATCCAGCGCCATAATGCTGCTCTGCGAGTACTTTATTACCATCTAAGACACACGCACGGTATCGACAAAACACCAGTGCTGCCTTATCTGCCAGGAAAGATTCCGCAAGTTGTTGAGAATGAGCGTTGCCGTATTTATTGGAACGTGCCATTCGCAACAACGCGGAAAATCGACCATAATAAACCTGATATTGTGCTCTTCGATAAAACCGCTCGTAACATTTATGTTATTGAGTTCTCAGCTCCGGCTGAGTATAACATCACGGTAAAAGAGGAGCACAAACACGAGATATATCAGGATCTCCTGTTCGAAATTGGCAAACTTTACCCAGGCTATCGTGTCAAGCTTGTCGTACTCATTGTTGGCGTCCTAGGAGGGATGAAACAGTCTTTTGTGTCTGCATTGGCTAAAATCCCAACTTGTTTATCGCAAGTTGAGTTTTTGGCATCGCGGATGCAAAAGGCTATAATACTCGGATCCCTCCGTCTCCTAAGGCAACGAAACTTGGCCTGCTGCGCATGCTGATCATCTTGTTGATGAAGCATCGCAGCAGTAACGATTTGGCGCTCAGGTGAGGCCCTCGGTAGAGTCGGACTACCGGGGATAACCCCCTGAGCATTTAACTAAAAAAACAATAATAATAATAATAATAATAATCATAATCATAATAATAATAATAATAATAATAATAATAATAATAATCATCATAATAATAATAATAATAATAATAATAATAATAATAATAATAATAATAATAATAATAGTAATAATAATAATAATAATAATAATAATAATAATAATAATAATAATAATAATAATAACAATAATAATAATAATAATAATAATAATAATAATAATAATAATAATAATAATAATAATAATAATAATAATAATAATAATAATAATAATAATAATAATAATAATAATAATAATAATAATAATAATAATAATAATAATAATAATAATAATAATAATAATAATAATAATAATAATAATAATAATAATAATAATAATAATAATAATAATAATAATAATAATAATAATAATAATAATAATAATAATAATAATAATAATAATAATAATAATAATAATAATAATAATAATAATAATAATAATAATAATAATAATAATAATAATAATCATAATAATAATAATAATAATAATAATAATAATAATAATAAAAATGAAGACGACTTTCTTATGCAAATTGTTCATAGTCATGAGAATAGGCGTAAGGGAGCGTTTTTATATAAGGCAGCAATTTACGCGGCAAAATCCCTCGGTCTTGGAAGAGTAAACTCGCTTATTGAACTCCCTTAGAAGGAGTTTAAGACGGTCATCAGGAATGCTGAGCAACAAAAACTGCTTAGTACGCATATGGACAAGTCTATGCACAGCGTGTTCTTTAAACACGTGCGTGATCATGGCTTGTCTACACAGCTGACGTTTTCCTTCCTCAAGTCAGCTGGCCTGATGTCCGAGACCGAAGGATACATCTTTGCCTGCCAAGATGGTGTTATTAACACTCTCGAATACCGTGCTAAAGTACTGCAGATGCAGCTACCCGACACATTGTGTAGGGTGTGTAAGCAACATCCTGAGACGCTTATGCATCTTTTGTCAGCATGTCCTGTGCTGGCAAGGAATGCATACGCCCAGCGTCACAATGCTGCTCTGCGAGTACTTTATTACCATCTTCGACACACGCACGGTATCGATAAAACACCAGTGCTGCCTTACCTGCCAGGAGATATTCCGCAAGTTGTTGAGAATGACCGTTGCCGTATTTATTGGAACGTGCCATTCGCAACAACGCGGAAAATCGATCATAATAAACCTGATATTGTGCTCTTCGATAAAACCGCTCGTAACATTTATGTTATTGAGTTCTCAGCTCCGGCTGAGTATAACATCACGGTAAAAGAGGAGCACAAACACGAGATATATCAGGATCTCCCGTTTGAAATTGGCAAACTTTACCCAGGCTACCGTGTCAAGCTTGTCGTACTCATTGTTGGCGTCCTAGGAGGGATGAAACAGTCTTTTGTGTCTGCATTGGCTAAAATCCCAACTTGTTTATCGCAAGTTGAGTTTTTGGCATCGCGGATGCAAAAGGCTGTGATACTCGGATCTCTCCGTCTCCTAAGGCAACGAAACTTGGCCTGCTGCGCATGCTGATCATCTTGTTGATGAAGCATCGCAGCAGTAACGATTTGGCGCTCAGGTGAGGCCCTCGGTAGAGTCGGACTACCGGGGATAACCCCCTGAGCATTTAACAAAAAAAAAAAAAAATAATAATAATAATAATAATAATAATAATAATAATAATGATAAATTAATTAATTGATTGATTGATTTTATTTAACATATAAATTTTTCTAAGTACTTAGATTTTTTTTTTCAACTCGAAAATTTTCTAAGTCCAGAAAACGGTAATTTATTTTTTGAGGATTTTGAGAGCTTCGTTAGAATTTAAAACCGATGATGAGTTTGCATTTAGACCTCATAGTTCTCAGAGAGGATTTAGAGTGCCAATATTGTATTAGTTTTCGACCGGTAGATAAAAGATGACAGGAATTGAATTTTTTTAGGTCCAAACTAGACTTTGTTTTTTGACTCGGGCATGTTATCTATGAGATACGAGTAGTTTAACATTGGAGAGTATAAAAATTGTAAGCTTAATATAGTATAAAGATTTTTTACTATTAAAAGTTCTGCTGTTAAGTTATAGCAATTTAAAAAAAAAGTTATTCAATTTACATACTTTCTAAATGGAAGAATTTGTACTCGAGAGAAAGTACTTTAAAATAAATTTAAGAGCTAAAATTTTCAGCGAATTTTTTTCTCAATATAAACGTCAAAATTATCATGTGTCGACTAGAAAAAAAAAAATTTCGTTTCAAACGAAGCGGATTCAATTAGAAAATAATAATTCATTTATCGATTATTTTCCGATTGAATCCGATTAAATCCGACAAAAAATTTTCAATCAGTTTTAATCAGTTTTAATTGGGAAATAACAATCCAGATATTATTAATAATTATTAAAATTTGGGCAGATATGAATTTCATTTATCATGAATTCAGCAATTTTTGAAATATCAAAGTATGGAATTCTAGCGGTCTTTCCACTTTAATCAATTTTATAACAAGTTAAAACAAGCATTTTTCAGAATTATATAAAAACTTTTTTTGAAGAACTGTATTGATTGAATTAAAACTATCACGAAAATAAAAGGAAACATTAATAAAAAATTACATATATATCAGGTTAGTTAAAAAAAAAAAAATTTTTTTGCAATCCAAAAATTGAAAGTATACGTAAAAACCAAAATTTCTGTACCAATTCAAGCTCTTAATAATAATACTGTGGTTTGCGTCCATCTGTTTTATTCATATTCAGAGAGTATTTAAATAACACGGGAAAAAAACTTTTTATATTTTAGAATTTTCTAACTTACAAGCTAATCAACGAATTATCATGCACGATAGATATTTTTGTAGGAAATTGAATGCTCTACAACAAATGTCTCATCATTTTTTGATAAATCTAACCCATCAAAAGTTATTTGAGCTTAAAGTCAAATTTATAGTAAATTTTGAGATCGTTTTACTTTTTCGGCGAAACTATTAGTTTTATTAGAAAATCTAATAAAAATTTTTTTGTAGGTAATTTTATTTCTCAAAAATTAATATAAATAAAGTTTTCTAAAATTTCGCTTTCTTTTCTAATCATTTTCATTTCAATATCAAGCTTAAAAAAAATAGTTTTCTGATTTATTTTCTATAAATTCTAAAATCTATTTTTTGTATTTTAACTTTTATTTTTTAAATAAATTTTTTTCATGGGGGTGTTTAACGCAAAGATTTTCGTATGCTCCAGTTAATAGAAAAAAAAGTTGCTTGAACCAAGAGAAAAATTTATTAAGAGAAAAGATATATATGGAAGAGAGAAAATTCACCAGTCCTAGGCAATCGCAGTAGAAGTAGTTCGGTTCTCACCACTAGATAGCGCCTACCACGTGTGTAATGTCCCTGGTAAGAAACTTAGTTCAGACGTATTATATTCCAGACTTGGAAGCAATTTTAACAAGAGCACTCCTCTGTTCTTTGACAGAGTGACAAGTACAATTTTTGGTGGTAATATAGTATATCCTACATTACTTCATGACATGCAATCTAATTGTTAATATAGATTCAACGTAGATTTTGATACATTCGAGTTTTTAATTTTGTACCGTTTAATAATATATAAAATTACTTTTTCTCGGGAATCGGTAATTTTTTATTAATTTACGATCGAAACCTTCCGGAAATATCCGATTAAATCTGATTGAAAGTCATTAAGAAATTCTGATTAAATCTGATTGAAACTGATTGAAAGTCAATCAGAAATTTCCGTTTAACTTTCAATCAGAATTATTCGGAAGTTTCCGATTAAATCTGATTGAAACTGATTGAAAGTCAATCGGAAATTCCTGATTAAATCTGATTGGACGTTTTCAATCAGATTCAATCAGAGTTTTTAATCAGGTTCCGCCTCGTCACAAAGCTACTCTCTTGGATTTTTCCCTCGCAAGTTTCTCCTCGAATAAATATTTTTGTCCGTTTTGTAAAAACGGGCTGGCGTCCTCGTGCACTAACCCAGCCTTAGGAGCTGGTTCCGGCACAACAATTATTTTTCATAATTTATTATTATAATTATTGAATAAATTGAAAAATTTATTTAAATTGGAGAAGTATTACTATTATTTCGAGTTGTAATTAAAATTATTATTTTAAAATTCGTATACACGTAAGTGACCGCATATAGATAACCGATTATTCCACGTCTCCGTCGCAAGAAAAAGTACCGTTTACATTATAATATGAATAGTGGAAAATAAAAATCCTCAATAGGTTTATTTCTTTACCAAAAAAGAGTTAAAATGTGTATCTTGCAATCTAACTGCTCGATAATCCGAGCATTCCAATACTTTTCCCATTCGTCCTCAAACAAAGATCATTAAAAAAATTCTATTTGGCATAACTTAAAAAAAATCTTTCTTAAAGTCTAGTTAAAAATTAAATTAGATATTAAAATTAATAACAATTCAACGGTGTTAATACTGAAGCTCCATTACCAAAAAGTATAATTTTTTTTCAAAAATTTCGACTATATAAAAAATTTTAATTATATATTACTAACCAAATGAAAGCCTTCCTTCCGGGCACTTGGCAATAAAAACTAGCCATGGAACTTGATCAGCTCCGTTAGGATCAATCACGTGTTCTTCTATTGCTTCAGCATAAATTATATTTATCAGTAAAAATTTAATAAAATTTATTGCCTGAAATTCCATGATAATTTTATTTGTAAATAATGCTCTCTAAAAAGAACTAAAATCCTTAATGAATAAATAGTTAAGATTACACATCCTGTGAATAAAAAAGAACGTACTTATATAGCTTATGGAACACCTAGATAAGACAAAAACATGACGCAGTCATTAACTGTTTATTATTTATAAATTTATTATATTACTTTAATAATAAGTAAGTATAGTGTCCTCAATCCACCTTATCACTTTTAACGGATCAATTAAATATAATTATAGATTTATGATTTTCTTGACATGTAATGAAAAATCATATTGTCAAGCTATTAAAGTATTTATTAATTGAATGAATTTAATTATTAATTCAATACTAAAACTTTTTGGTAAGCTTAACATTTGCTTCTATATTAATCGTTAAAACAACTTTATACCGACTTCCAAGTTATCGTTGTTAGTTTGCAAAATTGCTATTAATTAGTTTTAGGCTTAATTTATTTTCAATACTATGAATGATTCATTTGTTTCATAATTGATTCATAATTGTTCATCATCTTTTTTTATAAACTAATATCTATTAGTTTTTAGACGCTGACATTTTTCTGGGTTTTTCTGTTATTTATACGATCATCATAATTTATTTGCTAGAGTAAGTCTAAAGCTTCAGGTTTTGAAGTGCCCGATTTCTGCATAACTAGAAGAAGTCCTTCGAATTATGAAAACGAAAGATTTGTATTCTGTTACTCTTTGAACTCGATACTCTAGCAGCATTGTTCAAAAAAGGGTCTACAGTAATACTTGTCAGAGCTTTCCTCTCAAACAAAACCTCTGCACGCGAAATTAAGAACCTGGCTCAACGCATTAGTTTGTAATCAAGCAACCAAACCCGCATAAAAATATTTGTCACGATATTTTAATATCGCAGCAGTCTCGCAACAGATCGGTGGGCAACAGAGGGCAGCACATGCTGCTCACACGTCTCATCTGACCTATTGTTATTGTAATTATTTTGTTTGTTTATAAGATTTTGTTTTAATTACGGCGTTAATAATCTTTATTGATTTTTAGGTATAAATTGTATTTAACTCAGGAGATTTCACTGAGTAATTTGAGTATGAATTGAGATTCTTTGTAGCGCTGGGAGAATAGGTACACATTTTATTAATATGTTTAATATTATTTTGATTGGTTGGCGCATGCGCGTCAACGCAATAGTTGGCCTAAATTTATTTATTATAAATAAATTTACTAGTATATGAATAAATCATTGGGTGATTTATCGTTAACTCATATTAATAATTAATTATAAAAGAGACAATTGGTCAGTTAGCATCGGGAACTGGATAAATTACACGGCCAAAGTTATGTATTATGTTGGTGGTATTGTAAAGAAATAACATGCGATAGTTATATATCTCCAGTTCTTCAAGTGAGGTATACGAAAAAATGGCGCCGGCCTAAGTCCTGGCATGAGATTTACGTGCTGCCATGGTCAGACGTGAGGTGCCCAGTAAACACATTTACGTAAATGTGACGTCAAAGTGACGTTACGCTATGTCATGATTTACGTAAGATATAAGTCATGAATGAGTCAGGTGTGACTCATTATTTCACACTTTTTTACGTAAGATTATGACGTAAAACTAATGACGTATACATGACGTAAATGTGATGTCTGTGTGACATTCCATGACGTCAGTATGACATATAGGTGATGTCAAAATGATCAATCCGGAAAAAATTTTTTTGAAAAAAAAAAAAAAAAAGAAAAAAATTAAATTCCGACTTTTTGATTTGATTATTACCGCGCGAGCGCATTACGAATTCAGAAACAAGATTTGATAGCAGTAAATTATGAAAAAATCCTGGGCGTCTGCTGGATTCGAACACGGCTCCTCTTGGCTGGCAGTCCTGAACGTTGCTCACTGGTCACATCACGAGAGTTCAAGACTTGTGCTTAATTGATGTATTTAAAGTGAAATGCCGGTAAAGACAGAGTTCATAAGTTTTCGTGATGGATTTTTACAAAATTTGAAAAAACTCCATGAACATAAATGACAATTAAAAATTATTTAAAATTTTATTAAGTTTCTTCAAATTTTTTAGTTTTCTGTTGTGATGTGAAATTTAAAAAATCTTATATAAAATTTTGCGAAACATTAAATAATTCCACAAAATCGTATGAAATTTAATCGATTGAAAAATTGCAATACTAAACTTCACAATCTTAATATCAAAAGAGTTCAAACTGTCGTTACATTTTCTTTGTCATCCTCAATAGTATTTTCGGTATATTATTTAAAAAAATAAAGTTAATTTTTTTATGCTTACGCTAATGTTTTAATCTAAAACTTCTGAAATATATTATAGAGTTTATCGATTACTTTGGCGCCAAGAATATGCGACATTTAGTTGTTATTTTTACACATTTACACATTTTTGAAAATTCATTCTATGATTGTTTTATTTTAATAAATTGATGATAAAAAACTATGACTCAGAAATTACATCAGCATTGCGTAAAATACTAACTTGTCACTGATGTATAGATATGATTTAAAAGTGACATCCATATTACGTATAACCGTGACTTTGCTACTGACATCAATGTATGATTTTGAAATTACATCATTATGATATACAATAATGACTTTATTACTACGTAACAATGTGATGTAGATTTTATGTCAAGCGTACGTAACACATAAGTAATAACTGTGACGTCATACAAGAGTCATGCTTACATCAATATGATGTTAAGCGTACGTAACACATAAGTTATAACTGTGACGTCATACAAGAGTCATGCTTACATCAATATGATGTCAAGTTTTTACATCATATTAAAGCCATGTAGAACGTCAGATTGACATCAAATTTACATAAGATGCCGTGACATTTCTATGATCTACGTATGACGTCAAAATAAGGTCATGTGTTCACTGGGTGGTCTCTGTAAGAGTAGCGTGTGTGCTCTGTTACATTAAACTAATTATAAATTTGTCGCCATTTGGTATTTGAGTAGAAAATATAAATCCATTGGCATTTATTGAGTTTTTGGTGAAAGCATAAAGAAAAATACATATACTGTATTAGAGTGCAGCCAAGGGAGTTGAATAATACGTAAACTGTGATCAGTTGTTATCTCATAAGAGTAAGAGAGATAGTGAATACTGAGTATTAATATTTTCCATAAGCGTATGATGGAATGCGTAACTATTGTGCCCAGTAGGTACTAGTACAATCAGTAAAAATATTCAGTATTATGTTATTATTTCCAAATATTGAGTGTGATAAATAGTTAGTTATTTTTCTTCATTATTTACTGCTATAATTATTAGTTATTGCGTTATTATTATTATTTTTACTATCACGTGTGAGTGATACAAGAATTTCTAGATATTATTTTATGCAATTATTATTAATTTTGGGTAGTATTATTATATTATTATTGTGCGATTATAATGTTTGTGAATAGTGTACAACATTCACCAGTGGTTTAATTGTACGAAATATTTACTTGAAATATTTAAAGATCATCTTGAGATTATAGTGTTAGATCTTGAATATCCCGTGCGAGTGGTATCATTAGTTATATGCGAGAAAATATTTTGTGTCTAAGATATTTATTGTCTATTCTTTATTATTATTATTATTTTTATTTGTATACGCATACCAATATTATTTTGTAAGTGAACTATTACTATTTTAATTTGATATTGTTATTTTGGATATGCGATACAATTGAGTATTAATTTTTTATTTAAAATATAATTTAAATGCAAATGGTCATCAACCTGGTAGTATTTATTTTATCATTTTAATTATTGCCATCTTTTTCTTGCTATCCTATTCCTAAATCTGAAACTTGCTATCCTGAACTTCATTTCATTTTCATTTCATTTCCTTAGTGGTGTTTTATTTTATTTTGAGTTTAAATTTTGTTCGTGGGACACACGAACTGGCGCCCAACTAGGATATCTATCCCAGCCTGAGCTGAGCTGCGTGTCCAGGGAGATTCAGGATATCTCCAAGTGGGACATTTTTGTGTTTATTATTTTATTTTCAGGTTTTTCACCCAATGGAGAGCCATAAAGGCTATTGAACGCTGACCACACTCCGCCGTGGGACGCGTAAAATAGAGAGGAATGTTATATATTATATATGGAAAACATATTTTAGAGAAATGAAGTTGATTTGATTGTGATAGAGATCAGGATTGAGAATTTTGTTAAGGAAGCTACTAGACGAAGATTTCTCAGCAAGCTTCTTACAGAAGATTTAAATGACACTTGAAGAATATGTATTTGAAAAGAATACTTACTGCAGACTTTATCTTGCTTATGATACATCTCAAACCCACATGGGAATCTGTAGAAAAAGTCTGCAGCAATTATTAAACAATATACGTACTTTGAATTAATGTCACGCCAGAGTTGATGCTGAATTATTTAAGACATCAGGGTTCTTTTTTTTCTGAGTCACTTCAGGCACAACTGTTGTACTGACTGCAAACCCAGTCCTCATTGAAATGTGAAGTTCTAGAAATCAAAAATATCATTACTTGATAAAATTATATCAAACGTTAAATAGACAACATTTAATTCACTGTACTAATGCTGACCTGATGGCTCACGAAATAACGAAGAGACTAGCTATATCCAGGTATCTTAAGTAATCCTGCAGCAATCCTACACTTATGCATCTTTAAGTATCTTATCATAAAAAGAATTACTACAGATTTACTTAACGGATCCTATGAAAGGAAGATATCTTGCCTAAAACTAGTCCAAGACTAATGATGCATACTTGCTGAAGACTGAAAATACAGATTAACAGACCTCCTTAAGAATGGTATTCGAGTAGTTATCATCACTATCTTACGAACTGTCAAACAGTTTAGGCAAACCATCTAGTTTAATCTGATTATATTTTATTGAAGATCATTTTTTTGTTTTCTTCATATAAAATTCAATTATAAATTATTTTGATGATTTATTTACACTATGTACGCTTGAAATTATGAGAAACAATAATTTTATAGTAAATGCGACAATATATCACTGAGAGTAAATGCAACCAACAAAAACTCACGTACAAAATAGACACGTGGTCTAAGCGGTGGATCTAAGCACGGTAAATTAATTTAGAATTACTTATACTTGAGCAACAATATAATGAATAAATAGTAGCTTCAATGTGCTAGCTAAATATTGAGAATATTTTATACTTTACTAGTAAATTTAACTTAATTACAAGTAGCAAAAATAACTGAGATATGAAAAGCGGTTAGAGAAGCATGAGGTAGCACGTTAAACGGTATGATGTGGAATGTGAGATATTGGTGCTTCCAGTAGCGTCGGTAACCTTTAAATAATGACAGTAGCCATAGCGAGTTGAGAAGCGTCAAGGAATCCATGTAATTCAATAGATACATTTAGTTCTACATGATTCAAGCGTGGTATCTGAATCTTCAAGATCAGATCGAATTTATCTCAAAAAAAATTCCATTCTTGAAGAAGCAACGGAGATAGCGTAACATCTCAGTTGAAGTTCTGCAACCAAAGTTTCTGTATGAAAATCTTGGCCCTCACAATGATGGGTGCCAAGGACTCCAGTCGATCAAATAAGCAAGCCATTTCAGATAGAATAGTGCGTTTAGTTGTTGGGAATGCTTGTGTAAGCGAATTACCGAACTGGAATTTATCCTGTTGAATTCCAGGTTAATCCAAGCACATTTACAGTCACATCACCAAGTTTTCGTGTTGAATCTTCTCGCTTTTCAACTAGAGTGACTTGAGTAAGTAGTTTCGTCGAATCACTAGCCCATTTCACAAGAGAGAAACATCCTGTGGCACACATATTTTTTGTGTCGAGAGCAACTTGGATTGCCTCAGCGAGTTCATCTGCGCCTCCATAGATGTCGTCAACATAGTGTGTGTTAGTTAGCGAAGCAACAGCTTTCGGAAATTTATTTCCTTTATCTTCAGCAAGTTGTAAAAGTGCTCTACCAGCAAAATATGCAGCTAAAGTTGTTCCATAAGTTAGAGTAGTAAGCGCAAATACTGTTGGGATGTTATCTTCGTCAAACCAGAGTATGCACTGTAGACGATGATCTTCCTTGTCAACTGCAATCTGAAGAAACATTTTGGCTACGTCAGTAGTACATCAGTAGCAATGACAGTGGATGCGAATCAGTACGTCACTGATGTCAACTTGAATTCTTGGGCCCACATGAAGTATCTTGTTGACTGATACACCAGAAGTCATCTTTCACGATCCATTAAACATTACTCCGAGCTTGGTAGTAGTGCTTTGACCATTCAGAACCTCATGATGAGGCAAGAAGTGGCTCCCTGCCTTTATTTATCCGGAATAATTTCTCATACAAAAATTTCTCATCAATAATTTCTCAGGCAAAAATTGATCCGACACAAAAATTTCTTGCTACAAAAAATTCTCAAAACCAAGATTACTCACTACTAAAATTTCTCCACGTACCATATGTATCAATTTTTTTATATGGGTGCTACACTCTCCATCTTCATTTTTTAAACAGAAATATAAACTATAATTGTTATAATAACATTAAAAATAAATGAATATAGAAATATTTTTATTTATCGATACATATTTATCACAATTTCATATTTAATACCTATAAAAATATATTTAAAATTTAATACTATGGGAAATGCCCCGCAGATATTCTTCAATGGGAATATCATGGTATTTCTTAACAACATTAATGATACGACGATTATTACGGATGTAATTAGCTTTAGATTTTTTTGAAGTGTCACCACGAATCAACTGCTCCAACCTTAAATCTATAAGTGCCTGTTCATCACGTAATAAATCAATAAACTTCCATACATTCAAGTGCGCAGCTTGTGTACGATTACGAAGACCACAATGCCAGCCTTCGACTGCGTTATTGGTACGGTGATCGCCTTTTAACGCTGATAAATATTGGTTCCAAAGCTTAATATTAAATGTTGACCCAGTACGACCTCGACGATTTAATCCTCCGACCCATGTAGCCTCGAAGTAATCAAGCAGCTCCTTTAGCTCATCAGCATGTTCTATATAGAACGGTGTTTTGATAAGAGTATCGTAGGCAGCAGGCACATCATCAACGGGTACGAATGCCAATGCGTATAACATTTTCAGTTGTTGAGCGTAATCACCATCTTTTGCGTATTTAGCCTGTAGCCCACATCCTTGGATTTTACGCCATATACTTTGACCAAAGTGAAAATAACATCCACACATCTCAACGCCATTGAAGACTTTTTCAGCAGCCCTAATGAAAGCTTGTTCGAAATCGGATATTTTAAATTTAGGTTTTAATCGAGGCTCTATCAATTTCAGTTGCCTTAACATAGCACGATATAACTTTTTACTTTTACCAGTCAACAAGACAAAAACAAGCGGCACTATTTCACCATTAATAATGCCATGTATACTGTACAGTTGATGAAATATAGTAGGAACAATATAAAATGTTCCATCGCAATACCATGTATCTGATGCTCCCAAATAATTTAAATTTTGCTTAGTAGTAAATATAACATATCTTCCATTCAAATTATCGTTTAGTTCATTCGAACTGCATATCATAAATTCTTTTCCATTCCAAGTTTTTCGATATTCATCAGGTATAACAAAATTATTTATTGTCGTAGGATTATCCGGCAATACTTTATTGACTGTTCGGATTCGTGAAACTAAGCGATTTAAGTTATTACGGTTACCCAGAACACCAGCACATGACGTGGACGCATTATTTACTGCCGTAGCAACAATATTGCCTGTAGACTCCTTCGATGACTTAGCCTTAGCTCGTATCTTTGCCCGAATTTTAGCGGCTTCGATTTTTTCAGGCTCGGGAGCATGTTTTTGTTCAAATTCCATAATTATATTACCTACAATAATATTGTCAATTATACATAACTAACTGATAAATAATAAAATAATAAAACAATAAAACTAAACTCACCATTTTTAGATTTTGAACTTGTGTAACAGCGACCATTACGTTTCCCATTGGTATAGTACACACAACGCCATATTACTTTGTCAGCACTATCACGATAATGATTATACATAAATCCTTTCTCATACAAAGTTTTTTTATTTTTTTTGATTTATAATAAAATGGAGTGGCATATTGTAAATATATTAGTAATAATATTATTCAATTTAATTAATTTATATATATATATATATATATATATATATATTATTTGAACTATAGTAATATATAAAATAGACAATTACATCTAACGAAATGGTCAACGACATTGAAGAAACGATACGAAATATCTTTCAAATAATTTTCATTATCGTAGTAAAGGAATTATCAGATAGTAGAGGATATGGGAAACTGGTAGAGGGATTAGCATACAACAGAACGATGAAGAATCAACACCATATTAAATATGGCTCCTGGCTTTTATTAATCCAAATTTATTTTCAGAATTAAATATTTGACATCAAAAATTTCTCACCCAAGAAATTATGTCGAGATAAATTTTTACACAAATAAATACTTGTGGTGAGAAATTTTGTCGCAAGAAGTTATTGCATGAGAAAAAAAAGACGGTCACCGCAAGAAGTATCTGTTTGGTTGCAAATCTGTCATTTCAATTCTTCTTATTACCCTTCCCTATTCTAGCGTTGATAATATCTGAATCCAGAATTATGTTCATAGGTTTTGATGTCAAGAAGTCTGGATCAGCGAGTTGTATGCTAGTGATGTGTGGCCATTTCTTGTTACTTAGCGTAAATGACTGTAGGTTTTCGTCAACAGTGCAAGCACATGGGCTAGGATCGTAATAGAAGCGTTACTATGCAGCGAATGCTGCGTCATCTTGCATGACCCAAGCGAATGCCCAGCTGACACATTAACAGTTCCACGTAATGGTACAGCTGCTTTACTGAGTCGAATATCCAGCTTTTTGATAAACGAATGCGTCACAAAGGATAGCTCTGATCCTTGATCAATGAGTACATAAGCAGTGAGTGTACTTCATGTTAGCGAATTCAACTTGACAATAGCAGTAGAGAATAAAACGTTAAGCAAGTGAGCTGAAAGCAGACTAAGTTAGTAAATTCAAAACACAAGATTACCAAAACTGGAACTATGCATTACCTTGAGTCAGTACAGAAGGTTCCTGTGCCAATTTAGCGGCAGCGCTCTCGTTTATATGCGTAGACGTAAGATGGGGCTGTTAACAATGCTGGCACATCTACTTAGTCATACAATGAGCGTAATGGTGGCATCCTAGGTAGTTATAACAATGCCGGTTATGCTGCATAATCATCCTTTGGTTTTGTGGCGACGCTTGCTGGTAGCTTGGACAAAACAGAACAAAGTGTTTTTGTTTGCAGATCGGGCATATCCCCGGCTCGCTAGTCTTTTCCTTTGGCGTACGTACCACGTAGCTTGATGAATCAGTAAAAGTAGAGGGTCTAGTAGTGATAGCGGATCTGTCAGCGACACTCACGTTTTTGCTGGCAGCGGCTGACTTGGCCTATGTTTCAGGTGGTGACTTTTCAACTACTGCTTTGGTTTGCGTAGTAGATACCCGTGCGCCAATTTCTGAATTTATCCACGCACACACTTTTGCTTTAAGCATGTCGAGTAACTGTATGTACGAAGGAAATTCATTAGATAAGCCCAGTGACACCATCCACTCAACTCTGAGCTCTGACTGCAGACAACGTTGGCTAGCAACAGAGCGTCGAGATCGGCAGCGGAGCGAGTAGTCAGCAGTTAACGATCCAACAAATCCTCGATATGCATATCAGACAATTGACGTGGATTGGTGTAGCGAGTGTTCAACGATTCCCATGCAGATTGAAAAGCGTTGTCAGTTACCTGCAGGTTAACGAGCAAAGTAGTTGTCTCACCTTTTATCTGGGTTTTCAAGTAATGCATTTATTGCGAACCCGTAAGCAACTCTTCATTAATAACAAGCGAGGTAAATAGGTCCTTGACGGAAACCCAGTTATCATAGGTGCCCTGGAATGTCAGCAGCTTTATTTGCGGCGTTGGTTTTGTGATTGGCTCCAAAGTATGCCATTTGGTCATGGTTAACGGCATGAACATTTTTGCGGGTGCTAGAACGGGTCTCGCAGCACTGAGTCTCACTAGAAGCTCAATATAAACCTGATTAGTGGTTCCAAAAGTGTTACCTGTATAGTATTCATTGTCGATGATTTGTGGTATATCATCCAAAATCCTCTCTTGTGTGCTGTGGAAGAGAGTCTACAAATCATTGAGAAAAGTAAGTTCAGCGTTTATAGCAGCAATACTTTGAGTAGCGAGGACGGCGTTAGTCATGTGAGCGGACGAGTTGCGGATCGTGTCGAAATTGCAGTCAATTTACAGAGCCATTTAGGTTTCGGCGGACATTTTGAATACAAGTTACACAAAAAATAGTCGTCATAAGTAAGCCCAACGCTAAGTATTCATACAAAAGAAGCGAACGAGTCTTTTAACACCGGTGCGTAAATTTGATCACCATGGACAGCAATCTAGCAGTGCTCAACAATGCCCACGGCATTAGCAATTTCCACTGCAAAACACTCACGCAAAACTTTTTTTTCACAAATTTCTCTAGAATTTTAAATTTTTGAGTACTGACCCCACACCCGATCTGGCTCGAAGGACCAAAATGTGAAGTGAGCGAATGATCTGTGGGATTTCGGTGTAGGTGAGGTGAAATTTAATCACTAAAAATTTCACGGAAATTAAGAATAAGTTATAAAGAGGATTTATTTACACTATGCACACTTAAAATTATGAGAAACAATAATTTTATAGCGGATATGATAATATATTAGTGAGAGCGAATGCAACGAACAAAAACTTACGTACAAAAGAGATATGTCGTCTAAGCAGTGAATCTAAGTTCGGAAAGCACAAAGTATTACGTCGAATAGTACGATGTAGGACGTAATGTCGTGGCAGCGTCTTTTTCCTTTGTTGCCATCTGGTGATGATGTGGACAGCATGGCTATCCCAGTGAGTTTTCGCATTGGTTTGGAAGCGTGCCATCAGGTAGTAGTTAGATGCCTATTTCTCTGATTGACCGGCTAGTAGAAGAGCTCTCATGCCGGCTTCACACGGCCATAAGCAAGAAATTGTAAGTGGCGGGTACAATTAGTGAGTGACCCGGCACTATGACCTTGAATTCAGTTGTGAGTTCGGGCATTCCCGGACGTAGCAAAAGTACATGAAGCTATTAAAATTATCACGTAACGATTTCTTTCATTTAGTATTAATTAGTTGTAAGAATAAAAATTTAATTTTAAACTCGAATTTAAAGCGTTTCGTGGACATTTCACAGTCATGCCGGTGTCGGAACAGCTGCCTGCTCACAAACCCTATATCACGGTGAACCAGGACTGCCAGGGACATGATATTGATTTTATATAATTTAGCATGAATTCATTGAATAATATGTGTTTCGATTGAAATTAAATGCTCCCACGTTATTCATTATAATATTCAAACTGAAAAAAAAATCAGATCATCGGTTGACCCCGCGAGCAAGCCTTAAAACTTCTTGCTGTTTTCGAGCTCGAAAATATTCTTGAATGCCGTTGTTTTCAGAAAAAAACCGTTTTTTTACCATTTTTTCTCCGACGGTATCTCTCAAACGAATTAACCGATTAAGACGGTTGAGGTGGCAATCGATGCGTTTTATTAAGTTATGAAGCTGACCTGATAATGGAATTGATTTATCTAGTCGTTTTCGAGAAATTTCAAAAAAACTAAAAAAAATTATTTTTTCAATTTTTCGACAACAGTTTCTCTTGAACGAATGAACCGATTTTGATAGTTGAGGTGACATTCGGCGCGGCTTATAAAGTTTTATAACTGATGAAATTTTCACTGAATCATTCTATCCAGTACATTGCAAGTTATCTAAAAAAAAATAATTTAAAAAAAATTTTATTTTTGAAATATCTCCGAACGCACCCTAAAGATCAAGCTTAATTTTTTACAGCTCTTAGACATTGACAAGCAATGTCGTATGCCACCTTGACGATTAAAATCAGTTTATTCGTTCAAAAGTTACAGATACTTCCATACGCACACATACGTACACTCGTACATTATCTCGAAATTAGCCAGAATAGCTTTCTAGTACCTAAAACCGTGAAGATTTAATCGTAATCCAATTTTAAAAAATCGGACCAAAACCAATAACTTCCCGAAGTTTTTAAGATTTGCAATTTTCTTAGCGGGAAGTTAAAAAAAAATCTGTCTATCGGTTGACCTTGCGAGCCAGCCCCAATACACACACATACATACAGACACTTGGACATCAATTTGAAAATCATCAGGATAACTTTCTGGGATCTCTAAACGTCGATATCTGATAAAAACTCGATTTTCGAAAATCACGATAAAAACAATAATTTCCCGAATTTTTCAAAAAATCATCGATTTTCTTAGTGAGAAGTTGAAAAACATAAATCTCATAAAATTTAATAAATATTATAAAATTTTATGAGATCATTTTGTTTTGAGTCTATAAAACTTATTAAAATTCTTGATTGTTTTACAAACAACATTTATGATATGCTCCTTGATTTTCAATCAAAATGTCAACGGATTTTTTACTCTCCTACAAAATCTACGAAATTCATAATATTAAAAACTGTTCTTGAGAGGATTAAAATATAGACTTTTTTTTAAGTATACTGAAAACATCACGTTACAGTTATAGATATTTGTATGCACTTATAGCATCCGGGAACTTTGAGGACGCATAATAAATGCTCTCTTGCCAAACGATGTATTTTTTATTCAAAAATAAAAAAATAATATTTTTACTTATTTCGAATTTTTTCCGGAACAGGTTCTGAATGCATTCAAATATATTTTGTAATATTTTAATGTTAATAAAGATGTTAAAAGAAAAAAATCATTATCTTATTTATGTTAATGAAAAATTTTGTTGGTTAAAAAAAATTTCTTTCTCATTGTTTGGCAAAAGAATATTTTTTTATACCACCTTATCCCTTTAATACCCCTATTAATCCGATATTAAATTATTATTGCTAGCACATGGAGAAAAAAGTTAGCTCAAAAACTACCAATTTTTATTATGCTGCCGGCTAAACTTGAAAAAGAAAGGAAAGCATCCAAAAAATTCTTATGCTTTTACGAAAAATTATTATTCTGTATCATAATACTTACTACGCGGGAGACACTTAGCGATAAGATTCAACAACAATTACTTCGATACTTATAATTATTATGATAGTTGTGATGTGACATAATAATTTTTCATAAGAATATAATAAATTTTTGGATACTTCCCTTCCTGTGTCAAGTTTGGTTGATAGCATACTAAAAATTGGTAGGTTTTGAGCCAGCATTTTTCTTCGTGTGTACATCTATGTCGCCAAATCGGACATTTATTCAACTTTACATTTTTGATTTCCTTTATTTTCTGACATTTTCTTGTACCTGCTAAAACACTCTTTTTGGCTAAGTTTGAGATTATTTTGATCATCGGTTCAAAAGCTGTGAAATTTTGAAAAAAAAAAGCTGTTTTTACGATTTTTTACTTATAACTTTGTTGCGTAATCGTACTATGTTTAAATTCAAATATAGTTACACTTCCAGCAAATAGAGGCAGCACCCACTGGAGCCTAGTCTATAAATTCAAACTTGGACATGCGCAGTCTAGCGCATGCGCATCTACTTTTTCCTACCTCGTGTCGAGTAGACGGCCACCATTATTTTTCGCATATATAGATTCAGGTGATAACACGTGTTATATTTAATCGTATCATTTTGCGCTTATCTCGAGTAAATAATCAAAAATAAAAGGTTGATTAATTTCACCAATCATCAAGCTTCATAATTATATAATTAATTATATAATTCAGTCAATAGAACTCATAGAATTCAAGTGATTAACCACCACGTTCCTAAAGAGGTTGCTTCGACGGAAACTACTACAGGTGTATTATTATTTATTAATTAATTAATTCAAGTGCTCATAAAAATACAATAATATATGTAATTATTAATTAATTATTAACATGCTCAATATTTTAATAAAATTGAAATTAAATTCTTGCTCCTCTGATTAAACGAAACGATTTGTGACAATTAAAACTGTTTTAATCGGTTCAAATTAACATGAATCGTCAATTAATGTTTAAAAAGGATTAAAAACGATTAAAATTTCAAATCGTCAAAAATCGTTTTTAATCTTCATAGAGGACCGGAAATTGCTATGTGTTATCTTACGATTAAAGACAATTCATGATGATTAAAAATTTCAAATCGTCATGAATCGTCTTTCATCGTAAAATAATATTGCAATTTCTGGTTCCGCATGACGATTAAAAACTATTTATGACGATTTGAAATTTCAATCCTCTTTAATCGTATTCAATCGTAAAATAATAAATCGTCTGTTGGCGATTAGAGACGATTAAATCTAAAAAACCATGACGATTAAACACGATTGATGATAATTAAATTTTTAATCGTCACAAATCGTTTTGTTTAATCAGGGTTGCTAGCCTCTTCAATCATGCAACTACGTGTTCAGAAAATGAATTCAATTTAGTGTAATTTATTGTGATCTCATTCAACTATACTACATCAAGTGTTCAATAATATTATAATTCAATGAACTCAAATATTTATGTATTTTGTGCTATTAAAAAATAATAATTAAGTGTTCAATTATTAACATTGCTCGGTAACCTCTGAATTCATGGTACTTATTCTCATGACATTTTTGCGATCAACTCCAATTATTTACTCGAGCTCAATTTTATAATTTGCATTCACCTAATTACGTATTTATGATCTCCGACAATTGACAGTATTAATAAATTAAATTAACGATTTAATTTTGTAACCCAGTGATATTATGTGCTATGGCAAATAAAAATATTGTTATATTTTTTAATATGCGTATTTTTCCAACATTGCAACCACTAACCTGTCTTGGCATGTATTTATTAAATTATTTTCACAACATTTTATGGTCCTTCGAGCCAGATAGTTGGTTGGTTGTGTCGGTAGCATCATCAGTGGGCAGCTGCATTCATATACATGCATTACAGGTTACGGAGTTCACCATGGGGGATAACGAGAAGAAAGAGGACCTTCCAAAGGATGACAAGCACTCGAAGGTTCCAGAAGGAACCTCCACGGACCTACGGAAGGTCATTTTTCACCCACACCTACAAGAATGGAACAGGCAGTAGGGTACAGCATAAGTGGGATTCCGTTTTCCCCAATCAAAATTTTACTTGGTCTCCTCCCGCGTAAACTGAAATATTAAAACTTATGTACTAAATTTGATTCTTATTGATTCTATTGGGGAATTCTTATATGGAACAAATTGGGGAAAATTTGATTAATTAAAATACTTTTCTTGAAAATAAAATAAAATTAAATCTTTACTGAATAAACCACCAGGCTTTCTCTCTTTGAGACCACGGCGTGAACTCAAGCCAGCTAAAGAGACTTCCTTTTTCTCATCAGTAGATCTTCAGAAAGCTGCACAATTACTCAAGCTTGGCCGAGCACCAGGCTGCGACGGCACATTAACGAACAAATTCATAATCGTTGCTGACAAATGTCCGCAAGTACTGCTGTCATCATATAACGCATTTTTCTCAGCCGGAACCGTCTGTAATATGTGAAAACGTCAATGATTAGTTCTCCTCGACAAAGGAAAAGTCCCACCCATAATCTCCCCATCAGGACTTTGGGCATCCTCGATGTAACTGTAAAAATTCGTTAAAGTACGACTCATGGACAAAATATAAAAATTTGGAGGGCTCTCAGTAAGCCAATATGGTTTCCGTAAAAGACACTCGATGACCGTTGCCATGTAACAAGACATGAGCATGGTCGAGACACGCTTGCACTTGAATAGTGTGCACTTTTCTTACTTTCGACGCCAAGGATGCTTTCAACTTGATAGGATAGGAAAATATACCTGATAAATCGGAAGACGACTTTGACATAGAAGAATACTGATCTAAAATAAAAGACAACTATTGCAGAGGTAGAGAACTGCAGTACAATACGGCTGATCGACAATCGTCCGTCGATGTCGTTGCAGGCGTTTCGCGAGAATCTATTCTACGACCTCACTACTGAAATATACGGTTAGATGACTTGCTCAAAGCAACTTTAATAAGAAACGTAGCAAAAAAAGCTTGCATCCATGTAACGGAGAGCGGGACTGAAAGTTTGTACGTACTGCGCCGTCATTAAGATAGCTGTGCTGTTAATAGCTAAGGCTATTCCAATCAATGTTCAGCATTAGAGAGAAGAAAAATACACCAACTTCGTACCGTGGAATAAATCAACAGAAGGCAAAGAGTCACCAAACAGCACTGAAATTATTTCAAGTTTCGGAGAAGTATGAAAAAAGTTAGTTAAAGTAAAAACACTTTCTATTACAATGGTTTTTAATTTAAATGAAACAGTCCCGATGTGTTAAATTCTAAACGTAGCCACCTTGTTGCCCAACACACATTCAGAGACGTTGCAACAAGCTGCGATGACAATTAACAATCATCTCAGGCGTAACTGTCTCCAAAGCTTCTTAAAAACGCTACTGACGGATTATCTCATTGTCAATAGCATGACGATGCATTTTGAATTCCAAGTAGCCTCATAAAAAAAAGTCAAGCGGGTTTAAATCGGGTGTTCGTGATAGCCTATCTAAAATTCCTCCTCGACCAATGTACTGATTGGGAAAATGGGCCTAAAAGCAGGTTTGATCCAGATTTTCTTGGAATTGGAAAGGTCCAAACTGCAAATACAAATTAAGAAGCTACAGAGTATATTTTATGAGTATTTATCCAATCGACAGATCAAATTTTTACTGAACTTGAAATAGACATACCAAACATGGACTTGCCATGTATAATTCTAACCACATATTCATAGGAAATCTACGTGCCAATGAAAATTTTTTTAATTCCAAAAATCTTCACGCTGAAAAGTGTACTCATCAGTTCACAGAATATTATCTAATATTTGTAGGTCAAGTGCATACATGTTCAACAGCCACCGACAAAATTCTAAGTGAACAGGCTAATCTTCTAGTTGCAGTGCGTTGTCCCAAGTGTAATGGTACGCATGGAGTTTTTCTGAGCTTATCGTACGCTGAACAATGCCATAAAATAATCCACTGCGTGCCTTTACACCTCGAGTGCCGATTTCGGACCCGTTTTAGTGCCTCAGCTAAACAATGGTTTGGTAAGACGCTGCCGGTTTCCGTAAGACGTGCAAAAGCATCAAGAATGACGTGAGTACTAAGATATCGAGCATTAGGATATTGCGCGTGGTAGAACTGGACAGCTTCATTAGCGTCACAATTTGCCCTGCCATAAAGAAGTATCGTATTTGAGTGTTCTCGCGATAAGTAGTCTTTCATTTTTTTTCTTTTTTGTAAGAATTACAAGAATAGATACATAGATTTTAGTCACTAAACAGTTACTCAACTCGCTTTAGTAAAATATAATATTTACTAGTGAAAGAATTATAAATTAACGATTGAAATTCAAACTATAATTATTTTCAGGAAATAATGCATAACAAAAATGACAGAAAGGTATTGATTGATTTCAACGAAACTGAAAATAGCTACCAGTTAAAACGTTTAGAAATAACAAAAGAAATATACTTAGTTTAAATCTAATAATGGATGATTCCAAAAAAGTGGATTAAATACGGGGTGCTCCACGCCAACTTGATCACTTTTGATCCCGACCCCTTTTGATTTGGCCGAAATTTTTTTTTCCTTTTCTACCTCAGTAAAATCATTTTTCAGGTAATTTGCAAGTTTTTTTACCCAACCTAAAAAAAGTTATAGGTTTTTCGAAAATAAGGCTTTTATTTTTTCAAATAGCTATAACTCCATTAAAAATTGACCCATTGGGACATTTTTTTTTTTTTCAAAATTTGTGTCTTTGAATGTACTTTTCAGAAAAAAATACCAACAAATTTTAAGATAGTAAACTCTATGAAATTTTCGGCCTTTTTTAAGAAAATTCGTTATTTTATTAAATTTCACCATTTATTTCTTTGTTTATTTTCTCAAAAAAAACTTCGATTAATTCTGCAATTTTCCCCGCGAATCCCACAGTGGGCAAACTTTTCTTTCTATTTTTTTTTTTTTATCAGTTGAAAAAAAAAAATTTGCCTAGTTGGGCTTATTTTATAAAACATCACTCTGAAAATTTTTTAAGATTTACAGACGACTCCAGAGTTTGAAAAATTGAGAAGAAAAAATCATTTGAAAGTGATAATCCTCGAAGAAATTCGGATTTTTTTCAAAAAAGTGAAAAAAAATTGAAGATACCTATAAATGAATACGAATTAAAAAATGACGCCTGAAAATGAAGAAGTTGTCACGATCGGAGAGAGTGAAGGTGACGAGCGAAGGGTTTATTTTAATTATTTAGTAAAACTACTCACAATATTTATTCTATTACTCAACCAAGGAGCCTAACAGGACCGTCACGTGGCTAGTGTGAGAATGTTTAATATTTGGCAAGTTTTTGATACTAAATAAGTCTATTTTGTACCGAGCGGAAGTACGATAGACAATCCCGTTCGTTGACCTGCGTGGCTTTAGGGTAGGTCAGGGATTTTAAAGCGAGAGGAAAGCAGGTAGGAGAATATGGGCCCTCAAGAAGTCCCTGTTCTTTTACGTCTGTCTCTCTCTGTACCTGTTGACTTAAGAATGTTAGAGTAAGAGTCATAAATAAGAGAAAGATGATTTAAAAAAAAGGAAGAATCTGTATACCCTTTTATAAAATTATAATGTTGTTTTACATGTGTGAACTTACCAATCAGCTTGAGGTGGCTTACAATCTCGCTGATCACACTCTCTCACAATTCACCACTTTGAATTTATTCTCGCGGAATTGTTTTTATTTGATTCGCTGGGACCCTGCCCGTGGCTTAGGGATTTTATTCAGCGGACTTTGATGCACTTTTCGGACTCGGAGCTACTGGGGTGCCAAGCGGATACACTCCCCTATTTGTCGAGTACGAGAATGAATATTCGATTTTATTTAGGATTTAGATCTATGAGTCTGGATTCCTAGGCTATAGACCGTCACGAGACCGGAGATCCTGGTGAGTCGAATCGGCCGCGATTTTTGCAAGATAGAAATCTAGGTATTCGGCCAAGGAGCCCGATTGCCTAGGCAGTGGACCGTTACGTGGACAACGATTAAGACTTTTATCTCTGATTCACGATACTAGTCGGACTTGGGCCGATAGAACTAATCGGATATTTTGAACTTGTAGAACTTCGGAGCGAAAACTGGCAAAGATTACTTAGCGAGTGACTCGAGATCCGACAGAGGTTAGGTCTCATTAGCGATTGACTGCCGTCGTTAGATTTTCGGCAGTTTATATACTCTAATTTTGATGGGAAAGTCATATGTTTTCTTATGCAACCAACCGGTCCATCCCATCATTTCGGACAACAACATGATGAGTAAGTACATGGATCCGATTTAGGTACCTTTCTAAAAATTAAAAAAGTCCATATAAGGAAATTGAATCATATTATTTTCATAAACAAACGTGTAAACAACAACGGATGAGTAAATGCTCTATTGGAAGTACATAGATCCGGGTATGACTTTCGAAATGTCATAGGTGACTCGGAATATGGAAATGAGATGGTCATAGAATCTTTGTATATGTTTGAATTTTAATTAGAAGTCCGGTGCACAAGTACAGGTGTTCCGCTGAGTCGCAGCTAAACTTGTTTTAGGGTACTACGCTCGTACACACACACATACACACTCTCTTTTATAACTGTATTGTAAATAGATGTACGCAGCTAAGTGTGGATGCAAGATGAGTATACGGCTAAGTGACGTAGTTGGGTTTGGGTAGAAACTCTGTCCCTTTTGATGAAAAGAGAGAGAGAGACAGGTATATTATCATATCTGCTGATCTGTGTCTATTCATACTCATCGTGCACGCACTTACATAGGTACCTGCGAAAGGTAAAAGGATCTCAATGAGAAGGGTTGGGGTGTAGTTTGGTAAACCTTGCTTAAAAAAAAACAAAATAAATGGTTAAGTCGCGATACGTATACATCGATTGGTACAAAGTTAAAAAGAAATTCCGAGTCGTTTATTTTTTACCAAGTCACGGGCTTTTGAAATACCGATATGCATTAGACTTATTTTTCGAAAGCCTGTAACTTGGCAAATAATAAACCATATGGCAAGGAGCTCAAGAAACTTGAAAGCAACGAGAAGTCTTGGGGCTGGCGCGCAGGGTCAACCGTTAGACCGATTTTTTTTTTTTCATTTTCTTTATTTTCAGTATAGTTTTTAAAAAACATTACGATAAAATTGTTTACGGATATCTTCAATTTTTCGAAAAAAATCCAAATTTTTTCAAGAATAACCACTTTCAATTTATTTTTTCGTCTCAATTTTTTAAACTCTAAAGTCGTCTATAAATCCTAAAAAATTTCCAGAGTGATGTGTTGTAAAGTTAGCCCATCTGGGCAAGAATTTTCTTTTCGATTGATTACAAAAAATAGAAGGAAAAGTCAGCCCACTTTGTTATTGGCGGGAAAAATTGCAGAATTAATTGAAGTTCTTTTTAGAGAATAAAAAAAAAAAAATAAAAATTGATAACCTTAAAGAAAATATCTGTTTTTCCCAAAAAAGCCAAAAATTTCATAGAATTTATCATATTAGAATTTGTTAATATTTTTTTCTAAAAAGAGCATTCGAAAAAGCAAATATCATTATGGTTTAGAAAAAATTGCACATTTTTGTTTTCATTGTTTTTTTCATGATCACATGAATAAAAAATATTGTTAACTATATCCTTATGGAATACGTGGTTTTTATACATAGCAGCGTAAACATACTAACACAGATAGCGACTGAGATATGACTGAGATATGAAGGAAAATAAATTTAATTAATTTTAAATTTCATGTCCATTAAACAATCGATAGTTGAATTATTTGAATCGTTTTTTTATAAATAACTCAAGGTGGCTGAAAAAACCGACTGTTTTTATTTTTGAGTCTCTTATGAAAATTTGTTGGTTTACAATATATTAAGAAGCCTCTCCAAAAATCAGCTCGATCAAAAATTTTCAAGAAGTCGCTCACGAATTTTGAAAATATCAAAAATGATCGAAATTAGATTTTCTTTTTTTTTTCAAATTTTTTTTTTTCTTGTGGCAGCAATAGCTTATGTTTGTGAAATCATGACTACGCTGAAAATTTAAGTCCAAAAGTTAAATATTTAAACCTCGCTCAAAAATTTTAAATGTTCCTGTGCGGTATTTTGAACGCTTTCTAACGACCCTTGAATATTAATAATCCAGCTTTTCGATTTTTTTACTATCAATTTGCATCACAATGAATGAAAATAGAACTCGAGAAATAGAAATAATAAGTTTAATTGAATTAGTTTCAACCAGGCAATCAGCTTGTGTCAGCGATTGTACCTAGGCCCATTGAGGACAATTTTATAGTTATCGGAAAGGAACATGGTCCTGGTGATCATTGTTATTAGGCCTTGCGTTTTTGCCAGTTCACCTAACAATAAACTTGGCAAGCCCACTGTCCTTCCGACAAATATTTATAATTTGACTATTGTAGATACTATTGTTTGTGAGTTAATATGTGGAGGAGACATAGCATTATTTCAGGGATTCCCCGCCCGAGTCCAAGGAAACATGTCGCGGGACACAGCCACTGTCAGCAGTCCCCACTAGTGCTGGAAGAACTGGGACCCGGGTTTAGTAAAATGATAATAATTGAGTTATAAAAAAATACGAAAACCAATTCAAAGTATTAGTTACATATTATCAGTTGATATTCAAAATTATTGAGCGCCGTTTAAATGTTTAAATTTTGGGCTGAAATTTTCAGCGAAGACATGATTTCACAATTATAAACTATTGCTGCCACGAGAAAGAAAAATTTAGAAGTGAAAAATCTGAATTTCAATCATTTTTGATATTTTCAAAATTCGTGAGCGACCTCATGAAAATTTTTTATCGAGCTGATTTTTGGAGAGTTTTTAGAACATCGTAAGCCAACAAAACGGGTTTTTTTTTTTTTTCAATTATTTTCGAAACGAATGAATCAATGATTGTAATAATAAACATAGCTCTAGACAGTGAAACAATCCGATCTTTGAAAAAACCCGTCTCAATAAGTTAATTCGATTAAGACATATGATAGAATTAAAAAATTAAAAAAATAATAGTTTACTTTGATTGCTTTCGACGACTCGAGATATAACTCACTAAATGTTTCAAAAATTATATCAGAATTTTATCTTTATAATTTCTTTTAATGACTCAATAATACATTGTAATCGGTTGGTCGTTTGAAGCCAGAATTTTGTTTACGAGCTCAAAAACGTATTTACAAAATATTTTTGTGCTCTTTGAACTAAAAAACCGCAAAATTTTTAAGCTGGTCTGGAGTATTAACTGATACCCAGATTTTTTTCATCCTCAATACATTTATGCGCAATGAATAGAGTTCTGAAATTCCTGAAATTTAGCCTATTATCAGTAGTTTCGGGAATAAAATGTTTTCAATTATATAAGCTATAGAAAAATAATCAATGATTATGTAATTTTATACGCTATTGCTATCAAACATATCGATCTTGATTAACTCTTTCATTATTTACCTATTCTCATTTGACTTTTTTTTTTAATCTTGTTTTCTTCATACTTCCCCAGAAAACAAAATTTAGATCTATTCAGATCAAATTAGATCTGATGTTTCAGATCTGAACAGATCTGCATTTTGGCCAGATCTGTTTAGATCAAATTAGATCTACTCTGCTCAGAATAGATCTGCTTGGATCTAAACAGATCAAGGTGAATAAAAACACTCTTAGATCTGCTCAGATCAAATTTGATTTAATTCGCTAGATCTAAATAGATCTGTTTTTTTTATCTCTATCCTAATAAAAATTGATATGTCTGATTAAAAATATATTAAATGTATCACAATAATAAAAAATATATAGGATTGAAGCCATTAAAATTAAAAGTAAACGTTTCATACTCCATATGAGATCAGCTTGGTTACCTGCGTTAATATCCCCGTACAAAATATCCCCGACAAAATATCCCCCGACATAATATCCCCGCGACAAAATATCCGCGTGACAAAATATCTCCAAAAAAAATATCTCAGACCAAAATATCTACAAATATTGACGTTGACTTGAAAAATTTTAATACGAGCAACGCAAGATAATAAAGTATTTTTTTACCGTCAAATTGAAGACAATTTAAATTGAAGAAACGTTTCTTAATGTACATTAACCGTAAATTATTATTTTCAAATTTTGCTGTCAAATTCAAGCAGCAAATTTTAGGTTATATCAACATAAAATTACCGTAAATTTTAAGCTAAAGTAGCTATTAAAAAACTAATATCTACCCATTACCCCTACGAATTTAGACTAATCAGAAAATGGTTTTATGATACAACACCTAGTGGTGCAAAAGTGTAGATAAATTTACCGCGGCTTAATTTAAATTTAAAATATAAATATGTCTTCAAAAAATTTGAAAAGAAAATAACACAAGTTTGGAAAATGGTATTGTGCCATTTTTTTTAAAGGTTTTGGGTGTGTGTGATCACAAAAATATGTTAACATAAATGCGTGTAATAGTACGTGCCCTTTTTTCAGGCATTTTGTGTGTGTATAAACACAAAAATATCTGAATGCACTCGCTTGCAATAAAATTGTGCCCTTTTTTCACACATTACTTCATTAATTATTCAACGATAGAGATATTTTGTCAAAATATATTTTGTCATGAAAATATTTTGTCTGGAGATATTTTGTTGCGGGGATATTATGTCGGGGGATATTTTGTCGTGGATATTTTGTCCGGGATATTAACGCGTGTCACCGATCAGCTTCATCTTCTCCTTTAAATGATACAATTGAAATTTAACTTGATAAAGATTTATAATGAAGATCACTCTTCTCCAAGCAATACAAATTAACATATAATGAAGAAGATACTAATTTAAATAAATCAAAATATCCAATAGTTATTGATCTCGACGGTAATATAAAATGAGTGTAAGCAATGGAATATTGTCATAAATTAGATTGATTTTTGGATAAATAAAAATGATTATAATCAATACGAAACTTTTTGCATAAATATAAAGGATCACTTTCTTATAAATAATAATGAAAATAATCTCATTTTAAGATACATAAAGAATTTTCCCTTAAAGTATTTTATACTTATTTACCCAAGAAAGTCATGTAACAATGTATATGAAGTACCTATATGAATATCAGATAAAATCGATAGTAGATTATTATCATGTTTATATTTTCTATAATAAAAGAATTATTAGCTGAATAAACAAGAAAATGTATTAATTTTAATTACGATAGACTTTTTCCAATTATCAACATGTAGGTAAATGTGTCAAAATTCAGCTAGTTAATTTTATAATTATAATATAATGTGAAGAAATATTTCTTTATAATCTGTACAGATCTAATTTGATCATAGCAGATCTGAACTTTTTTTCCCAAAAAAAAGTTATACCAGCTCAGATCTGGTTTGATCCGTACAGGTCCAATCAGATCTATTTATATTTACTTCATAAATTGATCGTTTAATCAATGTTGAGCTATTTTGATCTGACTAGATCTAGGTTGATCTAACTCGATCTAGGTTGATTTGACTTGACTAGATTTGGTCAGGGTCGATCTAGACTATTTTTCCATAAAGAAAAATGTAATATCCGATCAGATCTAGTTTGATCGGAACAGATCAAATCAGATCTACTCTGGTCTGGGTTCAGTATAAATTATGATCAAATTTGATCTGAGCTGATCTAATTTGGTTTAATTTGATCAGAACAGATCTAAATTTTTTTTCCCGGGTTTACTCTAAAATTCCAAATATTTTGGAAATTTAAGAACCAAGGCTTTTCATGCCTTTCTCGCTCTCTTTTTATCTTATTTGTTTCTATTCTCAGTCATCATCCGGCAAAGATTGAAATAGGCTCATGTTGTATGTTGACTCACAGATAACGAATATACTCATAAACTTTTCGCAATAACTGACTGTTTCACGAAGTAACCGTGACATTAGCATAGTAATGAATATTATTACATTTTGGGTATATGCCCCCACGATGTTTAATTCCATCTTGCCAGTCGTAAAGATAATAAGTGAGGTCGGGGAAGGGCTTGGATAGTCTGCAGCAGTATAGGATAGAATATAGTTCTGAAAATCGCGAGTCGCGGGTCACGATGAAGGGGTTGAAAGGAGAGGGGGACAGAGAAGAGGAGCAGATGAATAAAGGGTGGTAAAGGATAAGGATAATGTAACATGAGTGAGTGAATTAGACGTTGAATTAAAAAGGATAGAAAAGGAAAGATAGAATAAGTTTGTTTGTTAGAGTAAAAGTAGAAGGATCAGAAAGTAGGGGGAAATACTGAGGATTCTCGTTACACTTACTAGGTTTAAGAGACTCGCTGAGAGTAAATATAAACTCAGTAGAGTGACAAAGATAATTCTAATAAAACCGACGGGGACACGACGTTGCTGTATTTTAATTCTCTCACTCTATTGCTCTCTTTCTAAGGATAACTGCGCGCGCATTTCTAAACACGCTCTTTGTCTGGTATAAGTATTTCGATAATGCTCACTCGCTTGCTCATGCTTAAACTTAATAGCTCGCATATTCTTGCGTATCCTGCATTACTGTAAATATTGCCGAAAATTTAACGCACAATTTATATGAGTTGCAAAGAAAATTAAGGTGAATTTATAAGCATATAAAATTTTTGTTTTGATGAAATACATTGAAACTCTTTAGTGATATGTATATGTAAATGAGCTGTATAATCTGTATAAACCAGGAAATGGTGTGTTCATTTCGAATGTACAGAGCAAAATCGAAAAATATCATGTCAAATTTTGATGTGAAATAGAACATCTGGCAAATACAAAAATAATAAGTAAAACAGAAAATTTGTTTCGGTCTCAAAGCATGAATGAAGTACTAAAATTAATGTCTACTCACAGTTGCATCCATCTGATGAGATTGAGTACAACGAGCCGATTCAAAATTATCACAGGTATTCAGTTTTTAAAGTGTTCAACACCACAAGATAGATCCAGGACCAGGGAGTCAATCACTGCCACCGATATTTGCGTCATTTACACTGGCCTCTAGAGATCCTTTATGTTTCTGTTTTGTTGACGAAATGCTTCGACCTAGCATCTTATCACCATATAACCTGATTTATCGAGTCGTTTGATCCTGAGCTAAATATTCTCTATGCTAGAGGTTATAAATTAGTTACGCTTGTATAAATAATCGAATGATGTAGAACCTAAATTAACTTATTAAATTGTGTCAAGTTCTTAATCCTAAGTTAAGTTCCGCTCCTTGGTCTTGCGTATTTAGTCTTAATCTATCGAGGAAGGTATCCCAAGTGTTACTCTCCGATTTCGATGGGGCTCAGAAACGTGATTCTCTGTCGAAATTAAGGGTTTTGTATTACTTTTAGCTGCAGAAAAACATATTAAGGGTGTGAAACCACCCCTTGAAAGTTAAGTTCCTGAGGGGAGTTTTTCAAGTTTCGCATACTTGTAGTTTAAATAATCGAATGAGACCAACAGCATCATTTTCGGGTCAACCTGACGAGTTCTTGATCAGGACCTCGTCAGGAAATCCTTATACGAAAAAAAGTTATTTGCCAACGGTTCAACCTGACGAGTTCTTGATCAGGACCTCGTCAAGATATCATTATTCAAAAAAACGTAATTCGCCACCCGGTCAACCTGACAAGTTTTTGGTCAGGACGTCATCAGGATATCCTTATTCAAAAAAAAGTTATTTCATCCCTTGAAGTATTTTATTTACAGGTTAAAAATTAAACAAAGTACAAAAGAATACTAAGGTACCGGCGGGTAATAAGCCCTAGCTAAGGGAGATTTTGAAAAGAATCGAAAATATTACATTCGATTATCGAAATGTATCATTAATCTTTATTTCAATACATTAGCCATAAAATGTAATGAAGTAATGGTAATTTTTACCATTGACAAACAAAAAATTATACTTTTACCAAAACCATACGAATAGGCCTTATTTTACTACGGTAGGGTAATAAGGCCTATGGCTTAAACAAACTAGAATAGTTTAACTATATTTAATAAAATTGGTATTAGAGATAAATCATCACTTAAATTTAGCAACGATACTTTTTAAGAGTCAGAAGATTAGAATTTTTTTTTATAATATCTTCTGCGCTACGACAGCATATGACGAATGATGAAATATAGAAGACAGGGAACGTGGTATCGGGACTCCATAAATTTGTCGTAACATCTCTATGCAAGACCCTTCTACTAGAGCAGCCTTTAGCAGACGCGGTAATTTTAAATATCATTTCTATCATTTAGGCCTTATTACCCGACAGGCTATATTACCCGCGGGTACCTTATATAAAAATCACGTCAATCATTGCAGCACGAATTTTTTACTCTTTCATCAGTTATTCTTTGATATCATAATGAATATAATATTTACACTTACAAGATCACATATGTATGTCAGCACCGTGAATAGCATCGAGGACTTTGAATTGGATGGCCGCGGGCTCGAGCCCAGCAATCATCAGGATTTTTAGTTTAATAAAAACAACGTTTGCTTCCTCTAATTAATGCTCTCGATACAATAGATAACATTCTCGATCAAATTAAAGCTCTCTTTTTTTTGTTTTTTTGCAATTTAATATTTTTTTTTTAAATATTTACTAATAAGGTAATCCTGATAAGTAGAGATGGGCGATGTTGAAAAAAATAAATCGATGTTTAAATAATCGATTTTCTGAATAATCGATTACGTGTAATCGATTATTGACTAAAAACATCGAAAAAAATCGATGCTTAGTTTTTACCTTACGTCGGTAATACAGTCATCCGGTAATTTTAATGCGACCGGTGAAATTTAAATTAAATTTAAAAAATGCGTAAGTTATAGCTGGAAAATAATGCTAAGTGTCTATTAAAATTAAAATCATTTATCTGTTTTTAAACGTAACAAACATACATTTTCATATTGTTTTCATAACAGTATTTTTTAACAATAAGTATATTTCTCAACAATTTTAACAATTTAGTATTGAAAATTATTATTAGATAAATAAATTAGTTTCTTAAAAAATAAGTATAAAAAGTAGTTAAAATATCCAGTCTGCTCCATTTATCGAGTTTAAAAATACTAGTTTATTGAGGTGTGAGCCAGTTAATCTATTTCTATGTTTCGTTTTCATCACTCCGGCTTTAGAAAATAGGCGCTCTGACGGAACAGACGTAGCAACAACATACACGAATTTCATTGCCACCTCGAATAATTTAGGAAAAGCGTTCCTAACCGAAGCCCAATCTTTTAATCGATCTTCGTCTTTTCCGATACATTGCTGATCAAGATATTGTCTCAGCTTTAGATCAATATTTAAAGAGTCTGATTGTGAAATTCGTTTTTTTGCAACTAATCGAGAATGAAGAGACCAGATATCATAATTTTTCGATTTTTGAGTGGAAGAAGGATTCGACATTGAAACATGGTTTGCATTTCAAAAATTGACTGAGTCTTTAGACTTCAAAATTTTATTTATCTCGCTTATTGCATTCGAACTCCATAAATTATGTTTAAAACAATCTCGCTTAAAGCGAGGATCAAGAATCGTCGACATTGCCAGCACTTTTACGCTTTCAACGTGTTTAAATTTTTCGTTTTCTAGGACATCAATTAATAATCGTTGTAATTCAACTAATGATATGTCTTTCTTATCAATTTTAAAAGAGTCCAGACATACTTCCATTATAGTGCTTAAATAATTAACTGTGTGGTTGCGGTCAAGAGGGAAAACTCCCAATACTCCTTTTTTAAATTCATAATTACTACATAAATAATGATCTGTTACGCTTCAATAACTTTGATTTGAGTTGTCCGTCCAAACATCACAAGTGATCATATGAGATATTGCACTTGAAAGAGAATAAGTCAACTTCTTTTGCATTAAATCATATTTTTCTTCCATCATAATAATAATAGTTTTCCTTGATGGTACATTATATAATGGAGCTAAATTTTTTAAGAGCAGTTTAATTTCTTTGTTTTCTACAGTAACTAATGATAAATTATCAGCAAGAATCATATGAATAATTAAATTATTAATTTTTCCGGCATTTATCTATTCATGAAAAAAATAAAATGAATAAAAATTTAAAAACATTACTGTAAAATGTGTAAATAAATAACTCATGTACTTACTTATCATTTTCAATTTTATCATTAACTAAAGTTTTTTGTTTTTTTTTTTAACGACAGCACTACATTCTGATCTTTCTTGAACTTTTCTTTTATTAGCTAATGTTGTGTGTCCAGATTGTTCATCTGAAGGTTGGAGTTATAAGCTGTGCATGCGTTCAATATGCTGTCATAAATTACTTGTATTTTTATCATGTTTTACATTTTTTGAACACAATTTGCAGCGTGCTGATAATTTATCATTGTTATTTTGGAAGTAATTCCAGACGTCACTTTTGTTCTTGCTACCATCTTTGCTAGATTTATGAAACAAAAAAAATTCGTATATGTGTGATATGGAAACGATAAATTTGATTTTTTTTTGTTATAAAAACAAAGCAAAAAATTTACTGTATTTTTAGATTCGCATTGCTAGTTGAAGTATTTTTAACAGAATTTTCAGACTTCAAAACATTCGGATTATCATGTTGTAATCGGGATTCATTTGAAGCAGTTGCGTTCGTGTCATCTACATCAAATATTCTATTAAAATATTCTATTCTAGAAAAAATTGTAAAAAACGTTATTTTTTGAAAACAAAAGCATACAAAAGTATTTTCGAGCTCGAAGAGCTCGAAAATGTATCTGCTACAATTTTTCGAGCTCAAGGAGCTCGAAATACGCGGGAAGTTTTGGGGCTGGCCCGCAGGGTCAACCGACAGACCGATTTTTTTTATTTTCATCATCTGTTAGAAGTAAGTACAAAAAAATGACTTTTTTGGTTTTCTAGAGTCAACTGACGACCGTTTTTTTTTTCTTTGACTCTTTTGACTTATTTTGGAATTTGTTTTTTATTTCTTTTTTCCTTACATTTACTGAGCAACCAACGTAAAAATAAAAGAAAAGTAAAAAAAAGATCTGTCTATTTGAAATTGATTTATCTAGTCATTTTTGAAAAATTTCAAGAAAAACAAAAAAAAAAATTTTCTCATTATTTCGAATACGGTTTCTTTTGAATGAATGAATCAATTTTGATGGCTGAGGTTGCGTTTGGCGCGATTTATAAAATTTTAGAGCTGATTGAATTCCGGAATTGATCTATCGAGCACTTTAAAAGTAATCTAATGATGACATTTTTGAAAAACTTAATTTTTGGAGTATCTTCGAACGCGCTCTACCGATCAAGTTTAATTTTTATATATACACAAGTCGCGTCGAATGACACCGTGACGATCAAAATTGGTTCATCCGTTCGAAAGTTACAGACATTCATATACGTACATACACGCATACATACACTCGGGCATCATCGTAAAATTAGTCAGGATAGCGTCCTAGAATCTCAAAACGTCAAGATCTGATAGAAATTCGGTTTTCGAAAATTGGACCAAAACCAATAATTTCCCGATTTTTTGAAAATTTTCTATTTTCTTAGCGGGAAGTTAAAAATTATTTAGTAATTTTGATGATGATTACACACTTAAAAGAACAAAACTTGTTTCTTTAATTGTTTAGTAAAACTTTGATCAATTACCCCCGAAAAACGGTCTAATTGATTGATTAAAAATTTTACAGTGTTTTGTGGGAACATTAAGCTAAAAAAATACCTGGCAACATTAGTCTTCTCATCGGCATTCCTAGAGTAGCGGTTGATTTGGATGTTAAAAATCCAAAAAATTTGTTTTCAAAAAATGATGAAAAGGTGTTGAAAGGAATTTATTCAAGGTTTTAATACCACTCTCCAATTTACCATGCACTTATTGATATCTGAGATATCGATGATCAAAGCAAAAAGGATCCTTTATCATTTGCAGAATCTGCGACAATTTGTCCCACAAGGTAAGAAAAAAAAATCATAATAAAGCTGAATAAATTTGCTAAACAACCTATGCATTGTTTAAGATAAAAAACAATTTCCACAGCCCGTCGGCTCTGAAAAAAAGAAAAAAATTTAGGAATTTTTCGTCTCGCGGTATTTCTTATGTTTGCGAAATAGCCGTAGATCAGGAATTATTTTACTGAGGATGCACCAAAACTAGAGATTTTAAGCTTAAAAATAATTTTTTTTTGTACCTCGATGCAATTTTTTTTTCACAAAGTTACAGCCGTGCAAAAATCCCTGAAAAAATTACAAAATTTTTCTGTTTCTTCAATTCTTTGCGTTAGTGTAGAAAATGATCTCTGATATCGTAGCGTTAAGAAATATTCCATGTAAATGAAATAAATTGAATACTTTTTAAGATTTTCCAAGAATACCTGCGTCGATATTTCAGAAGAGTAAATTGATTATCCGCAATGTGACGTGAGCATTTGATGTGCACATGTTAGGTATTTCTAAAACTTTTTTTTTTTATTCAACGTCAAAAACTCTTAGTTGCCTGAATTTGAAATAAACTTATCCAATGATTCTTACCATGTAAATCATTTTAGGCCAAACCATAATAACATCGACACATCTGTCACCATATTTCAAACATTTATTTATTCTATCCAAGTCATATACCCATGGAGTATAAAGAAGTAAGTATACCCAAGAGAAACAACTTATAAATTTACAAGTCATCGTTACGTTACGAAAGTATATATAGTATTTTTACATGTACTTATTATATATATATTTCTACCCTCAGTTTGTTGATCCCTTAACGCACAAGACAACAAGTATAGTAAGTATCCAACAAAAGATATAAACAACGAACACCCTTCATCAAGAGTTTAAACAAGTGAAATTGAGCAAACGGCAATCGAGATTACGAACTTTTAAAGCAGTATAATTTTTTTGTACTTATATATATATTAGAGCAACATTTTTTTTTATTAAATCCCACTGAAAATCTCGTAGACGGTGGAAAAACAAAAATTTTGAGCCGCATGGCAGCTCTTAATTCCGATTTTAACCCGTTGCTAATCCATTTTTTATTTTTCCCATTTCAATAACATTAAAAAATAATTTTTTATAACTTTTTCCTTCTACTTACCGTATTAAAATTTTTTTTTTTGCATTTTGACGGGCTTTTGTAGATGACTGAATTTGCTACAAAAAATGTCCTTTGAATCAAGTCCGTAACTAAAACTAAAAATATAGGTAACAATTTTGTAGGAAATTGTATCCCCTACAATTTTTGTAATTAAACAATTTGTCCTAACTCTCAAAGTTTAGTAAGGGGAAGGGGGGCGAAATGCGTCCCTGAGGGCAAGATAGGCCCCCTAAAATTTTGAATGCCTTGAATGATTTGGGGGCAAAATGAGTCCTTAAACGCGTAGGGCTCCATTTACCCCTCGAAGGCCCATGTTGCCTCCCCCCCCGCCCATATATATATATATATATATATATATATATATATATATATATATATATATATATATATATATATATATATATATATATATATATATATATATATATATATATTTGGCGACGATACTTTAGGTTTAGATTGCAATAATCACTGCCTACGGCGCCAACTACCAAAGAGTGAAATGTTATGAGTGATAATGAGGAGAAAAAGGAAAAAGGGATTTGTGGGGTGAGAGGCGTTTCGTCTAAGTATACGATAGCTGAGACTCCTCAGTTAGGTGTGTCTATCGTATAACCCACCTAAGACGCCGTGTTAGAAGTTATATGTTGGAAATGTTATATATTGAAACAGGCATAGGGACGAGGCATTGCGAGAGGTGCGAGTCGTAAATGCCATCTCGCGGAGTGAAGCCGAAGCACCACATATATATAGCCACGGTCACAGGATGAGTATAGTAAGACACAGAGGACAAGATAGTAAGATACTGTGAGACGATTGTCCTTCTTTGAATATTTTGACAAAAAGGTTTTTAATGAAAAGTACAGAGTTTGGTACTAGTTGAATCAGTTAGTTCTGATTGAGCATTCGTGGTGCGAGCACAAGTTTTCCTGATGACCGTGGATTCGTTTTCGATCCTAGTTCACCGTAGTATTTGTAAATTATTCAATCAGGTTTTATTAGATTATTATTGGACTGTCGTGTTTTACAATTATTATGATTTCTGCGTAATTAATTATTGCATTAATTGATATTTAGTGTATTTTGATATTTGTGTGACACTATGTTTATTATATTACTTGTTTAAGTATCATTATTTGTGAACAATACTCTTAATATTAAATCATTGTGTTGCATAATTATTATTCGTTTAGATTTTAAATAGAAATGAGAGATGTTAAATTGAGACGAATACTCGGGATAAAGCCCGAGCTCGTACTGACTTTCCGACATATATATATACATATATATATATGTTGCGATGAGCCTGTAAATAGTTTGAAGAAAAAAAAGAAATAAATAAATAAAAAAAAAAAAAATATAAAATATAATTTACTGGAATCAATTCACATTTATAGGCGAGAAAGTAAGTAGCTTTTAGGAATTTTGAAAACTCTGTGAAAAATAAATTATGGCAATTAGATGATTCACAATAGACTTCTTATAACATTTTAAAGTAAGTTTGATGGTTTCGCTTGAATAGTCAAACGATACTAAAATTTACTATGAATTACACTTTGACTTTCAAGAATTTCTAAAAAATTAAATATGTCAAAAAATAATATCAGACCTTTTGTAGTGCAAACAATTATTAACAAAAATAATTATTGATTTTTGTTGATGCACTGATTTCCTGATTAGTAGTAAAATTCCAAACTTTAATCAAATCTTGTCTTGTGTTATTGTAATAGGAAATCAGAAATTGCAATGAGGGGGTTGTTCATAATAGGGCTGCACTCAAGATTGAGATTATATTGATCTCGTCTTAAGTTATTACGGATTTTTGTTTATATTTTCGATATCGCTTACCGTTATTGAGTTATTAACCAAAAGCTAAGATGCTGTATTTTGTTTATGTTTTTTGTTAATAAAAAATTGAAATTTTTATAAATAAAAAAAATAAAACACACATCTTGCTTAAAATTTCATTCCGCATCGAATAAGCTATCATTTATATTTTTGCCACAATTCTAAAGATTTTTTCCAGCAAATTCATTCAGGATTTTTACAAAAATCTACGTTTCTATGTAACATAGTAATAGTTACTATGTTACATAGGAATCAAAACTATTCTTTTCTCTCCGTGTAAAATATTTTAACATCGGTAAAGAATATAATATCTACACCGGCGGCAGTGTTATTTTAACACCGGTCTAGAATATTTACCCCGGCGGCGGCGTTATTTTAACACCACTTTCGGTGTTGACATTTAACACCGCTGATTTTAACACCTACACCGCTTGGACTTACCCCGGTGATTTTTTACAGTGTGGGCTGCAGTCGTAACACAGTGCAGGGGTAGTTGTAACACGGAACGAAATAGATATTTTTCAACAAACTGCTTTTATTATTCAGTCTTAATACATACTATTATACTTACTTAACTCTTAAAGGCAAGTATTTAAACTTAAAGTAGCACATATATTTGTATCTTTAATATAAATTATTAAACATTTATAAATATTAAAACTACACTATCCCAGAATAGATATGTGGCGCATCCAGTTTGCGCAGATCCCATACAGAACTCTGAGTGTTTCAATTGCTTCTCGTTCAAGTGTTACAATTGACCCTCACGCAGAATTGTTAATAAAAACTGAATTACAATAACAAAAATCTGTAGATTGATATAAAATTCAATTATACAATACTCTTGATATGTCCCTTAAAGTACGAATTCAAGTCTGACATCATAACATTAGAAAAAAAATTTATTATTCAAAAAATTGTGAAGAGTACAAAAAAAAGTTTTCACGCGTATTTTCAACCATTCTCAATATTTTAATATCGGAACAAGATTCATAACTGAAACTTTGATCTAATCAATAATTTGTTATTTTGAACAAGTTAAAAAAATAATAGTAATAATTTTTAGTTTTTTTAATAGTTTTTCAACTGTTACAACTGCCCCTTGTTACAACTGCAGTACCTCTCCCCTATGACACATGTCTGGCACCAGTAACTTACAGAATATATTTACGCATGGCTTGGTCAAGATCTGCTTAAGGCCCAAGGTCAATTTTGAGCCTTGTGCAGATCTTGAGTAAGCCATGCGCAACTATTTTCAACTATAGTCTTTCTGGCGTCACGCTTAAATAACCGCAGACAAATTAACCGCGACAAAATAACCGTGACAAAATAACCGACGACAAAATAACCGAATGACAAAATAACCGAGTGACAAAATAACCGACGACAAAATAATCAAATGATAAAATAACTGTTTAATGGAATATTTGCAAAAAATTCAAATGTTCAGTATGAAATTTTCGTACTTTATTAGCACATACGATGACAAGCTTATGTGTTGGTTAATGTCGAATAATCACACACAAAAACCATGATAAAAGGGCACAACACGGTAACAAGCTTATGTGTTGGTCTAATCTCGAATAAACACACACAAAAACCATGATATAAGGGCACAACACGGTAAAAAGCTTATGTGCTGGCGTATATTTCGATAAACACATACATAATAACTGCGGGTTTTTTATAAACTTTGATGTTTTGGATAAATTCTAGATGAATTTGGATGTATTTATGTGTCACTCTCACAATCACATGAAAATTGGTATGAACATTTTGAATATAGTTTTATATCTAACGTTATTATGTTATTATATCATGATTTTTGAATGATAATTAATTCAATAAAATTGCGATATGTAACAATATTTTGTTTTTTATGTTAAATTTAAAAATAAAATATTTTAAATATTAGACGTAATGTTGAAGAATTTATTTAAATGTAATAAATATGTTGGTTATGAAAATAATATGTGGTGTTATCGTGTTGAATGATTATTTCGTCATTCGGTTATTTTGTCGTCGGTTATTTTGCCATTCGGTTATTTTGTCGTTGGTTATTTTGTCGTGGTTATTTTGTCGCGGTTATTTTGTCTTTGGTTGAACTGTTACGCAACCAGTCTTTCTCCAGAATCAAGTTATAATCTGACACAAATTTCTCTTGTAAGGCTTGCATTAGGTTTGCAATTTAAATCTGGTCAGGGTCACAAATATCTGCAGCAAGACACATACGTAGAAAAAGATACTAACACTTATATATAAAAAAAATTTATTCCAAAAAGATTTTAAAAAAGTCCCCCTTGCGGAACTTCTAAACATGAGACAGATTAGAACTTCTAATGGAACTTTTTTGGAACGTTAGTAATTTTGATGGTAAAAGAAATTTTTTATGAGCAAATTTAGAGTCGGAAAAAGGATGTTCTTTGAACTGTCTTAGAACTTTTTATGAACGTTTTTTTTTGTTCTACAAAAAATTGGAAAGTAGTGATTTTTGAACTATTTTGGCATGTTTCTGGATCGTCATTAGTCTACAAAAGATGCAAAAGTAATGATTTTGGGATGTTTTTTGATGGTCTTTTTTATCTCCGGAAAAGGATCTAAAGTGGAGATTTTGGAACTTTTTTCGGATATTTTTGGAACGTCTTTTTCTAGCCCATAAAAAGTTCAAAACTTGTAATTTTGAAACTTTTTCTAAACATCTTTGGAACGTATTTTTTAGTCAATTTTTTAAGTCACTTTATAAAAAGGTCAGAAGTTACAATTCCGACAACTGCAAGTCTATCAGCTCTATTAAATGTTCTAAAGTGATGATTTTTGGACCATTTTGGAATGTTTTTGGAACGTCTTTTTCAGACTATAAAAAAGTTGTGATTCTGGAACGTTTTTTCAATGTTTTCGAAACGTCTTTTTTAGCTCCAGGAAGAAGTCTAAAGTGGTGAATGTGGAATTTTTTTGGAACAATTTTGAACCATCTTTTTGTATCTCATCAAAAGGTCAAACAAGGTGATTTTGAAACTTTTTTCGAATATTTTCGGGACGTCTTTTTTAGCTCCAGAAAGAAGTCCAAAGTTGTGATTTTGAAACTTTTTATGGGCTAGAAAAGGAAATTCCTAAAACGTTTTTAAAAAATTCCCAAATCCCCACTTTGGACCTCTTTCTGAAGCTAAAAAAAAACGTTCCAAAAACATTCCAAAAATGTTCCAAAATTGCCACTTTTTTATGGTATAAAAAAGACGTTCCAAAAAAACTTAAAAATCACAGCTTTTGTATTTTTTATGGGCTAGAAAATGACGTTCTAAAAATATTCCAAAAATATTCCTTTTTATGAGCTATAGAAAGATGTTCCAAAAAGTTCCAGAATCACAACTTTGGATCTCTTTCTGAAGCTAAAAAGGACGATCCAAAAACATCCCAAAATCATTACTTTTGCATCTTTTGTAGGCGAATGACGATCCAGAAACATGCAAAAATAGTTCAAAAATCACTACTTTCCAATTTTTTATAGAACAGAAAAAAACGACTATAAAAAGTTCTAAAACAGTTCAAAGAACGACTCTAAATTTTCTTATAAAAAATTTTTTTTTACCATTAAAATTACTAACGTTCCAAAAAAGTTCCAGTAGAAATTCTAATCTGTCTCATGTTTAGAAGTTCCCCAAGCGGGACTTTTTTGGGATCTTTTTGGATCGAATTTTTTTTACACGGCTATCGATCTTGAAAGCATACTTGCTCAAGAATTGAAAAAGATTGTTATATACTGGAGAAAAAGATTTATTATGAATATTAGTTATTTAATTTATCACTTATAAATTATATTTAATATGTTACAACTTATTAAAAATATAGTTAGAAAATATAGAAAAAAATCATCTGCCTTCAGAAAAAATTAAATAACAAATTCAAGATATTTTTAAAAATTATCTCAATCATAAACTACAAACCAATGAAATATAATTGTGTGAACTATTCCAAATTAATGGACGAAAAATTCAGAATAATTCAAGACCAAGACAAGGTCTTGACAAAACAAGACAAGACGATATAATGAATTGACTGATTTTTGAGATCAATACGAGACTTAAATTTTGAGTTTGAGATCAAGACGAGAAGGAAAGTGTCAAGACCAAGACGAGATAATTCCAATCTTGTCTTGCCTCGGCTCGAGTGCATCTCTAGATAATATTATTATTAAAGGCTGAACCTCCAACAGCACTTTTTTTTCGTCATCTTGAACAATATTTCCCGTACACTTTTTAGAAAAAAAATAGATTTTTTAGACATAGTCTAATGTGTATAAAGCTGGCAAAATTATTGAGTATTGTGAATAATTATTGTATAAAATAGTAAATAATAATCTCAGATATCGTATATACGGTCATAAAGAAAGGATGTGAGTTATATTAAACAAGAAGGATAGTAGGAAGAAGCTCAGGTAGCAAACTAACGTCTTTCACGAATAATCAACCTAATTAGATGTATAAGGATGCTAATTGTAATAAGGTAGAGTCAGATGATAGTATATGAATAAACGTGAATTACATGACAATGTGTTACTTGATACTTATTTTACAAGTAGTAAAATTAATATAACAAAAAATTGTTTTATAGTATTTTTTTTTTTAATAAAATTTGTTTATGGAATAAATTTTTAAAATTACCTGAAAACTGTTGTGAATTCGGAAAAATTGAGATAGTATTTATATTAATGATTTATGAATTTTGATAATTGATCAAAATATTGATTAATCAAATTATAGATCTTATTTATTGCATCTCATCTAGATATATTTATGTAAAGTTTCATGCACCGTTTATTGATATAAATTTTCATTTATGATGCATGCATTCAAAATAATAATCTTTCCTTTATCTTTCGATATTTTATTTTAAGTTAAATTTCCAGCAGACAATAAATATCGAAAATTGATGACATTAAACAAAAAAATATTGTTTTTTATAATAATTAAAGACTAAAATATTATAAAATATTAGGCTGATTATTATCGAAGGCAAAAGGGTGGCGTACAGTACTAAAATGACATGAGAAAGGACACCAAGGGTTGTAATGAAGATTGTTAAGGGTGTAGGGGGCTAAGGAGAAGGCGTTGAGAAAGGGAGACTGAGAAATATCATCGAATGATGAATAATTATATTGACGAGTTGTGGGTGTAGAGAAGAATAAATAGAGAGGAGAAGAAAATTGTCTAAGGGTATCTTGTATTGCCTCGTAAAATAATTCTTATTAGTCATTAAGTTTTGTTTATTTCTTTTTATTTTTAGGTATATTTCATTCTAAAATTGGAAAGTTTCTCACGTCACAATTTTAAAAAATTTTGGTTATAACACGAATATTTTTGAGAAAGGCCAAGAAATTCAATCGATTCAAAAGCTTATGAATATATGTTCAAATGTGTATGTACGCATGCATATATATTTGTATGTATTAGCATGTGCGTTATTACCCAGATGAATAGTATATTACACACTTAGAAAAGTAAAGTAAGAAATGTCTCAGATCAGATGTAATTGATCAACAAACATGTGATCTAAGGCTTTCTCATTTACTTCCTAAGGAGTGTATACCATTGTTTTCGCCTCCGGGCGGAAAGCGTCAACTTTCGTCCTGCTGTGCAAAACGAAGTTGCCATTTTCAGCCTCCGTCGACGAGAAAAATAGTATACACACCACGGGAAGTAAATAAGAAAGCCTCAGATCTGCAAGTTTGACACCCTTGCCTTCGGCTAGGGTAGGCGATTATACGCATACGTTAGGATATCCTACTTTCCTCCCTAGGTGTATAATATTCTATTATAAAGTTAAAGAAAAATTTACTATGTATAATTATTGATACCTTAATCGATTATTTATTAATACAATAGCATGTCTCATAAAAAAAATATAAGGATATTTAGCCCAGTCTGAAACCACCCCCCAGTGAATGACCAGCATGCAGAAGAATGCTCACAGTAATTTAAAAATATATTTAAAAGTTATTATTTACTTGTAAACGTAATCTCACATTTCTTTACTATTATTTAATTATAATGAATTGAAGTGATCCGGGAAAAGTGAATCATATATAGCCATATATGACCATATAGGTCATATATAGTTCCCAAATGATTTCATACATGGCTATGTATGGTCACATATAACTATATATGGCCATGTATGTCCACATATAGTTATATATTAGAGTACAGCATTTACTTTTTCTCGTCTCAGAAATTATATATGGACATATATGACTTGACCAAAGCATACAGTCCGCGTCACTTGGATAGCCTCACCTATTTTTTTCAATAACTAATTCTTTACTCACTGATATATAAAATTATCCGAATCGAAAGAACTTGTTGGCCATCAACTTTCCTAAAAATTTTAGATCATTTGATCAAGTCGACTCGAAAATATTTACGAATTACGAAAAAAAAAAAATTTTTTTTTAGTTTTTTAGTGATTTCTCAAAAGCGACTTAAACGATCGACTTCAAAATCTAATCAACTCTAGAATTTGATAGAACGCGTCGATTGCTGCCCTAATCATCTCAATCGGTTGATTTGTTCGAGAGATATCGTGGGAGAAAGAAATGCTAAAAAACAGTTATTTGCGAATATCTTTGAAATTACTTAACTAAACAATTCTAAGATTTAATCAGCTCTAGAACTCAATAAAATCATAATACAATATATTACAACATGTCTATGTGTAAAATCATACCAACTCTTCCTCTTGAGGGTTTTTTTCGATCATCATATAATGTTATCTAACTTGTTCTTTAGTTTCAATCATATTATCAACAAAAAAAATTGAAAAAAAGCGATTTTCAATATTTTTCTCGAATATTTCATATTTTATTTCTGCCTTACATTGATCTCTACCTCAATACACTGATTTTATTGAACATTATCACACACACACACACACACACACACACACACAAACACACAAGTGCATACAGACACTCGGACATCTTTCTGAAAATAGTCAGAATAGCTTCCTAGGACCTCAAAACGTTGACATCTGATGAAAACTCGATTTTCGAAAATCGGGGTGAAACCAATAACTTCCCGAATTTTTGAAAATTAATCATTTTCGTGGTGGGAAGTTAAAAATTTGGATAATGGTAGACCCAGGGGACCGATTACACACACACACACACACACACACACACACACACACACACACACACACACACACACACACACACACACACACACACACACATTCGTACACAAACGCGAAATAATTTATAATCAAAGCTTGAAATTAAAATTATGATATTTTATGCAGAGCATTTAATTTTCTTTAAGAATATTCTTCGGCTTTCATTCGGAAACTGATTTTTACATTAATTACGAAATTTCAAAGTTGAACAATCAAATTGTAAAATTTTACCAATGTTCAAGACATAATTATAAGAAAAAACATTTCATCTGACGAAAAACTTCAATCAGACTTTTTAACTTCCCGCTAAGAAAATTGCGAATTTCCAGAAATTCAGGAAGTTATTGGTTATAGTCCGATTTTCGAAAATCAAATTTCTAAGAGATCTTCACGTTTTGAGGTTCTAGGAAGCTATCCTGACTAAATTCAAGATGATGTCCGAGTGTATGTATGTACGAATGTGAATATTCCGTAACTTTTGAACGGATGAACCGATTTTGATCGTCGAGGTGTCATTCAACACAGCTTGTTATTTACTATGACTATAGCATTTCTATTCACCCTTCAAGCGATTTCATGATGGGAAAAAATGTCGATTAAGTAAAAAATTAATTTTATTAATTTCTTCAATACTTTACATTTTATTGCGTTCCATTTTATATAGTCACCAATTTTAGTGTTTTAAATCAACTTTAATTTATTCAACATGCCATAATATTGAAACATGATAATGCGAAAATAAAACGTATTAATTCCTTTGCGCAATAAATTTGACTGAGCTAATCCATATGACGAACTGCCGACCAGTGGCATGTCCCCTTATGATATCCTCGCTTTGTTTTTCGAACATTAACAACAAATTTTGTTTTGTCTTAATTAAATAGTACAAAACATACAGATAATTTTATATATCAGTGAGTAAAGAATCAGTTATTGAAAAAAAATAGGTGAGACTATCCAAGTGACGCGGACTGTATGTTTTGGTCAAGTCATATATGTCCATATAGAATTTCTGAGACGAGAAAAAGTAAATGCTGTACTCTAATATATAACTATATGTGGACATACATGGCCATATATAGTCATATGTGACCATACATAGCCATGTATGAAATCATTTGGAAACTATATATGACCTAAATGGTCATATATGGCTATATATGATTCACTTTTCCCGGATCACTTCAATTCATTATAATTAAATAATAATAAAGAAATGTGAGATTACGTTTACAAGTAAAAAATAACTTTTAATTAAATTTTTAAATTACTGTGAGCATTCTTCTGCATGCTGGTCATTCACTGGGGGGTGGTTTCAGACTGGGCTAAATATCCTTATATTTTTTTTATGAGACATGCTATTGTATTAATAAATAATCGATTAAGGTATCAGTAATTATACATAGTAAATTTTTCTTTAACTTTATAATAGAATATTATACACCTAGGGAGGAAAGTAGGATATCCTAACCTATGCGTATAATCGCCTACCCTAGCCGAAGGCAAGGGTGTCAAACTTGCAGATTGGAAAGTTCTACTTTTTTTTGTGGTGTGTATGCGATTGTTTACTAGATCTGTACCTAAAAGTTTAAATTTTTACCTCCGCTTGAAAGGAAAGTTTTATAAAAGGAAAGAACGATTTTCTTCGCTCTAAACAGGACAAGAATTTAAACTTTCAGTCCAAGCCCGGTGAAAAATGTTCTAGTAACTTACTAAATTATACTTTTATATAATGCATAGTAAAAACATCAAATTATTTAATAATCATACACTAAAAAAAAACTATGTTATCCAAACAAAAGTCAAGATTACGCAGTTATTTGTTAAGACAACAAATCCATCTTGGTAAACACAGCGAAGTAATATTTGTTATGGTACGTAAAGTGAAGTTGCCGCTATAACAAATGGCATGCGTTGAGCTAAATATTAAATTATGTTTTATAAAGATTTTCTGACTTGAGGAAGTTTTATTTCACCTAAGATATTATCGCATCGCAATATATTCTCTTGAGTCAAGAAAATCACTTCCTCAAGGCGCCCGCTTTTAACTATACTTAAACATATTGATATACTTTTCAAAATAAATAGCGCTTAATATTTTAGCTATAATTTATAAACACAATTTAGGTCCAAACCCAAAACTCGTGATGGATTCTTGATGATATTGTTCACCTAATTGAAGCAAAAATTCTATGCGTATTCAAAAAATTTTTCCTCACCATATATCATTTGTTACAACAGCAACTCCACTTTATTTACCACAACAAATGTCACTTCCTTGCGTTAACTAAGATAGTTTTACTATTATAACAAATAGCTGCGTAATCTTGATTTTTGTTATTACAGCAGATTTTTTTTTCAGTCTAGTGACATAGATTTTATGGAAATATTTTATACTCTTCAATACAATATGAAATAATATTTCGTAGCATGGCTGATGTAAGTTATATGTCAGCTTGTGACTCAGCGAAATTATTTTGATGGCGGAAAATGGTAGATCTATTTTTTTAACCTTATAAACATGATACGTATTATTATTATATAGGTATTATACGGATTTCAAAATATAAAAGAACAAACCTTACTATATATTAGCAATTTACTCCACCAGTTCCCTGATTAAAACCTCCGATTGAATCTAATTTGGAAATTCTAATCGGGTTCTTCCGATTGACTTCCTATCAGTCCTACCCATACAAAGAACGGTGATCGGTCGATCATCGGGCTATGATCGCCGTCCGATCCTCGAGCATCGGCTGATGATCGGAATATGTATTGGAGCAAGACTCGCTGGGCATCGGATGTTAACATCAGCGCAAGGCTGCCGATTGAGCATCGGCCGAGGATAGTAACCGAGTATCGGCCGAGGATAGGATACGAGGATTATCCTATTGTACACTGAGAACACAATTTTCTTCTGACAACTAATTTTTGTTATAATGAAATATTTTAGTGAGCCTTAGAGAATGAGTTATTAACAATAATTAAATATTATTTAGAAACCACAATATTTATTTAACAATTTAATAAATGCATATTTGGACAAATAATTTTATTTGCTTAATTTTAAATTTAAATTAAATAATTTAAATAATTACTATTATAATTTAATTATTATTATAGTTCATTTATTATTATAATTTTATTATAATAATCAAAATAAATTAAATAAATTTATTTCCTTGACACGTACTTTTTTTTATACTATGACAAAAATTTTCAGGAAAACATTAATGTCAGTGTAATAAAGAATAACTCTATATTACTATCAAAAATAGGTAATCGTCACTTTGCTGATTTACAGCAAGTAATCAATCTCATATATGCTTCAAGTTGGGAATATAATAATTCTGAAATAAGTTTCTTATCAGGGACACACTACAACTGGTGGGCGCGATCTAGTGGCAAGCACCGCACTACTTCCGCTGCTGCTGCCTAGCACCATAATTTTTTAAATAAATAATCATTAGGTTTAAATAGATATTTATTAACCTCGATCAAATATATATATTTATTCTAAATGAATATATTTTTTGGTGTCTAAGCAATATTTATTAGTTCATATAGTAATACTTTGCTTCAATATTTGAATTTTTTGGCACTATAAAATAGTTTAGTTGTCCATTAAATAAATATTTTCTTAACTTTACCAAATAGTTTTCTTATCTAAGAAAGAGAAATATTAATGTCAACCAAATAGAATCTAATAAATCATTTGTTAAAAGTGACAAAATAGATTATGTTGACGTAATAAAATTTAGTTTAACAGAATTTAACAAAATCAATTTAATTGTCCGAAGAGAAATGTTTTCTCAGTGTACAAAATCACTAAAACTATTCTCATCACTTTCATTATTACTATTAAATACACTATAATTAATATCTCTATTTACAACATTATTTACAATTGTTTCACTGTGTAAATTATCATGATCACAATCGTTTGTACTATTATCATTAACAATTTACACTGAGGGTTTATTAGGCGGTTGAGATCTATTATCCATGTATTTTTTTAATGCCCGATGTTTTCTTACACGGTCAGACACGATTTTATAAATTACAGAATTTTTTTTAGTCTCAACGATAAATTTATTTTCTGTTATATTCAGTATTGTTTCTATCTAATGAAAAGTATATACAGGTAAATATAATGCTTAAAAATAGCCGACGTGATATTTAGTGCGCATGCGCAAAAGAAAATTTATCATATCATCGACCGAGGAACGGCCGATGATCGGATTTCATTGTTATGAATATAGTTCGGTTACCGATGGTGTGACAATCATAGGCTGATGATAGTGCACCGATGCTCGACCGAGTATTGGTAGCCGAGCCTCGGTCGATCGTAGATTTTTTTCGAGCATCGGCGACTTCGTATGGGTAATTGCATTAATTCGGAAAATTTGAATTAATCTGACTGACAGTTAATCGTAAAATATATTATTATTTTTTGATAAAATCCGATCGAAATTGAATCGGATTTTTGGAACTATCCCAAGTAATCCTGATTGAATATTTATTTCCGATTGAAATTGTATTGAGTTTCAATTTGATTTAATTGGATTTAATCGGAGTTTTCGATCGGGGTTCTTACGACGATTTTTTTGTGTTATTATAGTTTCCGAAATTACGCTGCGAAGTAAAATTTTTTTACGAAGGGATTTAATAAAAAGAATCGCCCCTTCAGTGTTCAATTCGGATTCATGCTGCAAATGTTTGATAGTGTAAGCATTTCATACAGTCTTAGTGAAACTTCGCGTGAGTAAATTCGTTCAATAGTTAAACAATTGTAGAATTAGTGATTCACTGGTTAAAAGAAAATTTTTTCTAATAATATAATACAGTCAAACCTGAGTAAGAGAGAACTGGGTAAGCGAGAAAACTCTATAAGTGAGAAACAAAAACCTGCCTAAGCGACAGTCGTTTTTCCCACTCTGACCTCTATAACTGAGAGCCTCTTTTGCATGTACCTCTATAAGCGACAATTTAACTATGTATGACTCATTCTTTTTTTTCAGGAACTTTGTGTGCTTTTGTTTTCTTATGGTTCGAAGAAATAATATTTAACTGTATTAACTTACTTGTCGTGTTTATTACAGTTGATAAATATCATTTGCAACGATCAGTTCTCTTATAGCAACTTATAATGCCTAAACGAAAAATCAACGTGTTGTCGTTAAGTGATAAACTTAAAATTATAAATGCATTTGAATCGGGTAAACCAAGGTGTGAAATATGCAGTGAATTTGGATTACCCGAATCAAGCTATTATAAAATTATGAAATTTAAAGATTCAATAAAGTCCCAGTGCTCTGAGGGACACGAAAACATCAAGCGGATCCGGCTTTCTGAGTTTCCCGACGTTGAAAAATGTCTTCTTGAGTGGATCAAACAGACTCTCGATAAAAACATTCCCGTAGATGGGCCACTGTTAAAACAAAAATCGCAAGACTTTGCCTTAAAATTGGGAGTTGAAAACGTTTCAGCCAGTAATGGCTGGTTAGAGGGTTTTAAAAAACGGAACGACATATCGTTTAAGAAAGTAGCTGGAGAAAGTAAATCAGTGGATCTAGGAGTGTGTAGCCAATGGACAAAAGATTCACCAAATCTTTTAGAGGGATATGATGCAGAGGATATTTATAATGCTGCTGAAACCACTCTGTTCTATAAGTGCCTACCGGATAAAACATTTATATTTAAAGGCGAAAAATGCCACGGAGGTAAACAGAGTAAAGATCGCTTTACTGTTTTACAGTGTGTCAATATGATCGGTACGGACAAACTTCTTCTGTTGATTATCGGGAAATCTAAGCGGCCAAGGTGTTTAAAAGGCGTCAAGACTCTACCGTCGATTATGCGAATAATACAAAAGCTTGGATGACCAAAGAATTGTTCAAAGATTGGTTGAGAAAATTTAACAAGCAAATGATAATAAAACAAAAAAAAATTTTGCTTATTATAGACAATTGTACTGCACACACAGATTTATTAAAACTGGAAAATGTTAAAATTCTGTTCTTACCTGCAAATACCACCAGTAAACTTCAACCGTTAGAGCAAGGCATCATACACACATTTAAACGATTCTATCGTAGAGAAGTTGTTAATCATACTCTCAAGTGTTTGGACGAAAGTGTTATCTCTGAGATCAATGTACTTTTAGCAATGAAATTTGCAAGAAAAGCGTGGTACGCAGTAAGTGGCGTTACCATTCAAAATTGCTTCAAGAAAGCTAGATTTCATATTAATAAACAAAATATTCAGCCAGATGAAAGTGAGGTTGAACTTGAAGTAGGACCTAGTGATGACGAATGGGCCAAGCTTGTGTCTCAAGAAACAACTGATTTTGAGGTAATGCCAACCTTTGATGATTTTATACGGATTGACGACGACGTGGCTACTGCTGGAGAATTCACCGAAGATGATATTATTCAAAATTGCGTGACTGACGGGAATGAAAGTGACGATGATGCTGACTAATCACAGAGTTTGGATAAAGAACTCGAAAAAATACCAAAAAAGCAAGAAGCTTTATAGGCTTTGGAGACGCTCCATAAGTTTTTTGAATATTCAGCGATTGGTGATAAGACTATATTTGATAAAATATATGAACTCGAAAAACATGCACATAATGTAAAATCAGGAATACAAAAAAAGTTGACAGATTTTTTCAAGTAAACTTCGCATATTATTTGCTTTCTTTGTAAATGCACACTCTAATAATTACTTTGTATATCACTCTAATAAATTATTCTCTACCATGCTTACAACTAAATATTTAGAATATTATTGATAAACCTCTGTAAGTGAGACAAACTTCTCCTGTACCTCTATAAGCTAGAAGCTCGCATTAGTGAGAAACCTCTATAAGTGAGAAAAAAATCACAGTCCCTTGAACTCTCTGTTAACCAGGTCTGACTGTACTTCTACGTCCAAGAAAGAAAAAAAATGAAGACACAGTCATCAAAATGACATTATCAACTTGAGAAGATTTGAATATTGCACTATCTGATGGTGACTGAACTTTTTATAGGTAAATGATATCAATTTTTCTACAGATAAAAGATAATGAGGCATTATGACTAATGACATTTTCAAATAAGTGGGATGCTCGCACGTACACCTCAGGTTTAAACCTTATGAAATATACTATCTTCGACAGTAGTTGGGATAGCTTGGCTGTCAAAAAAAAAAAAAAAAAAAAACACCTAATCATAGCCCTTGAGGAAAACATAGGCGCCAGTATGTCGCGAGTCATTACATGGAATAGGTGTTAAAATGATTGGAATCAGAATATTAATTATTTTGTGGCTAGTGAACAAATTGGGTCTTGTTACTTCTGCATCTGTAAGTATAAAAATAATAAAATTTATGTTGTTTGTATGTAGATCGTAATTATTACTTTTTAAGTAAGATTTTTCACAAATTTTAGGTGAAATTATAATAAATTATGTAGGAATAAAGTTCGTTGATTTCATACGTGAACCAACTGCTCAGAAAAGAATGATTTCTTGGCCCAAAAAATTTGTCGCTTGCTTCAAAAAATTTTTTGCATTATAAATTGAAAACAACAAGTTTTTTGGCGCGAGAAAAACTTTCTTCGGTGCAAGAAATAATTTTTCGAGGCCAGAAAAAAAATTCTTGCCCCAAGAAATTTTTTTCAGCTTTATGTATAAACGAAAAATCTGATCTTGAACTTCGAAATTTGGGACAATTTCAAATTTTCTGAACTATTGGAAGAACTTGGTACTAATAGGAAGAAAAATACAGAAAAATTATGAAATGGAATTACCAGACAGATTAAAAATTTTTTTAAATCTTCATTCATTTCTTACTTATTGGTGTAAAAAATTGGAATTTTCTATTTTTTGGGACTTCTCAAATGTATTCAAATTACATTATGTTCTTAACATTGGTCAGATTCTCGATTTCCAATAGATTTCTCATAAATTTTTGTCAGCATAATTATTCGAAAGAACTTCAAAGTTTACGACATTTTCGAACGTCAAATTTGATTTGAGTCACAAAAGATACTACAATTCTTAATTTTATGATTGTTCTCACTTTAGAAAATCGAATTTTTCGAACTTCAACATCGACGAGAATTATTTAAAAAATTGTGATTATCGGCCATTTCTGCGACGTGAATTTGATTTTTTCTGCTTTAAAAAAATAAAAAAAATGAAAAATTTTGTACGATAAGTTTTTTCTGGCATTTATACTGATGAGACTACGAAAATTGAAAATTCCGACCATTATTGAGACTTAACTGTGATTTTTTTTTCGAGAAAAACGCTGAACAGTCAAAAACTATGAAAATCCATCTAATTTTGACGCTCAATATTTTTATTTTTTTCATATGAAACTAGCATTTAAAATTCGAATTTTCTTCTAATTACACAGGTCCACCCGTGAAAAAATTTTCTGATCAAGCCTCATATGACCTGATATGGCCATATCAAAAAATTTGATATATTCATATCTGACCTGATATGATCTGATATGCCCATATATAATTTTTAATATATTCTGATATAGTCTGATATAAAAATTGGCCATATCAAGCCATATCAACTTGATATTTCGATATCAGATTTGATATGTCTTGATCTGACTTGATATGCTTGTATATAATTTTTTTTATATGTCTTGATATGACCTGATATAACTTGATAAGGGTATATATATTTTAATATGCTTGTCAAAAAAATCTTGATCAGGTTTGATATGGCTTGATATGCCCTGATATGGGCACGTATACTAGTTTTTTCGAGTTTTCCGTATACATACGTTTGGTAAAATAATTTAGAAATGACCAAATAACGTAACATTGTTCGGAACAACCGATTTTATAATGGTTCATAAAATCTTATGAAGTCTGTTAAATATTTTAATTTACCGCATTTATAAATTGTATAAAGTGCACAAACTTTGTTGAAAAATTTTTCCAATAAGCTACCGAGATCAATTTTTAAATCTCTGAGAGAATTTCAAATTTTCGTAATGAATTTAAATATAAAAAATTGAGATTTTAAATTGAAAAAAGTTTAATTATTATTAAGTTTTTATGTATACTTTTTTAAAACTTATAAGTTAAAAAATCTTGAACTTTTTTTTTTTTTTTCTTTTACCAAAAGAAGTAGTTCTTGCCCCGTTACTGGTGGGTATACCGTTAATGGTCTCGTTACTCTATAAACAATAACAATTGAATATAATACAAGTAACCAAATCAATCATTTATCTGATGTCTTTAATTTTCTTAGTTTCAATTTTATCCAAATAGATATAATCAACCTTACATTTCAAGTTCATGATTTGGCAGAGTGGTTAATAGATCAGACTTAGAATCAGAAGTACTCGGGTTCGAACCCATGACCTGGATGGATTTTTTTTTCTTTTTTTTTTTTTTTTTTTTCATGACAATTATTGCATATACAACTTTACAAAGTTATACACAATTTTATAAAATTATCTATAAATTTAGTTCCCGAGATAACAATGTTAATCTCACTATATATAGTCTGATATGTCCATATCAGAACATATCAAATCTTATCTGTACATATATTTTCTGATATGGCCAATTTCCATATCAGGCCTGATATGAACCGCCGAAATCAAGCCATATCAGGCCATATCAGAAAATTTTTTCACGGGCACAAAAAAAAGTGATGTGTTGGGTGTCAGACTATAATTTTCTGGCATATTTTTTCCCGCTGAACACGAATCTGAAGTCAGAATTGCGAGTCAAACTACAAATATTGGAGGAAAACCCAAAAAACCGATAAAAATCACGATGTAGTGGTTTTTTCTGTATGACGACAATGTTCTTATAGATTTTGTCGTTTTCTGGCCATTTTATCTTCAAATGACATATGCAATGGATTTCTGCTGCGCTTTTTTCCTATCTTTTGAGTTTTCCATTGTAGCACTCAACATTAATTTGCAAACATATTTACTCCCTACTAAAAAAATTACTACAATAATTTTTTGTTTCATCAATACCCAAATTATAATATAAATAATAATGTTTGTTTTTTTAAAAAAAATATGAACAATAATCTTTGTTTTTTTAAAAAAATTATAATGATAATTGGTCATCAAACTGCGAGAGTGTAGATGTACTGTCCCTGAAATCGTCGTTCAAATTCCTTCAGATTTTGGTGAAATCTTTCTCCTTGCTCTTTACTAAGGTCTCCATTATTCTCCGGAAATTCGTTGAGATTGAAATCATGAAAACGCATCTCAAATTCAGGAGTCAACCTGATCTCTGAAATTTTTTTATCATAATTGCCACAATATTTTTGTAATCAGCATTCTTTGTACTACCTACAAATTTGATACATACTTCCTTGAAACTTAGCCATGATGTTTTTTCTTGGTCATTCATAGATAAAACAAACTCTGTATCATTGAATAATTTTCGAATTTCCAGTTAAAATTTTCCAAAGGTGAAAGAGCAAACTTGTTGGTCTTGTGGAGGACTGCCTTCAGGCTCTGTTGAGTCGAATCAATGAATAACCGCTAATCTTCAGGCTTGTAGAAATTTGGCTTTAATTCATCAACAAGTCCTTTTATATTGCTGCAATACAGTACACAAAGTGCACAAACAAAGCAAAAGACAGTGAGTTTGTCAAAACGTTCGTGACTATCACGAGTACTAGGAGCAGGGTGTCCGTTATTTACCAAACTGATTTTTTTTTATCGACGCCCCCTAAATTTTTCGTTTGTGGCCTAAAAAAAATTATCAGACGCATGTAAACCCTTTATATTTATACTAAACCGTGCCCCAGAGACATTACATTTCCCGTTTAAATAAAATAGAGTTTCAGCGCGTTTTACATTTAATTTCTTTTCTCCTAAGCTAGTTAAACTAAAGATATCAGAGATACATATTTTTATAGAAAATTGAACACTCTACAGAAAAGGTCTTATGGTTTTCCGATAAATTTATTGGTTTAAAAGTTATTCAAAGTTAAAGATAAACTTATAGTTGATTTTTGATTTTTTTACTTTGACCGCAAAATTATCATTATTTATGTAAGAGTAAATTGTTTATTGCGAAAAATCTTTAATTTGAACTGTGCTATTGAAAAAATTACCGTCAAAATTTCAGATTACTGAAGAATAATATAATATATTTTTTTTTTATGGCCATTGAAAATTTCGTCTATTAACTTTGAATTTCTAACAACTTTTATAATAATTTGTTGTAAACTTTATAAAAGTGTGTAAAATTTTATCAAATTTTACAAAATGCTTCCCCACACTATATGCAATAGTGACATCAAAGGCTCTAAAGTTTTATGAAATGTTATAAAATTTTATAAAATTTCATACAATTATATAAAATTTTATCTAATTATTACTTCCCTTTTAAGATCTTACTTCATAAAATTGTATAAGATTGTATAAAATTTTATATAATTTTATGAAATCGCATAAAACTTTATAAAACTTTGTACAATTTCATCGAATTTCATTTAACTGTTACTTCCCTCACTAAGATCTTACTTTATAAAATTTTATAAGATTGTATAAAATTTCATATAATTTTGTGAAATTGTATAAAAGTTTATAAAATTTTATAAAATTTCATACAATTATATAAAATTTTATCTAATTATTTCTTCCCTTTTAAGATCTTACTATATAAAATTTTATGAAATTGAGTAGAAAAATCATCACAATCGATTAAAATAAACGAACCCCGCACGCTAGAAAAAATAACCCTCATACCTCCCAAAGTCTAAGTTCGCGGGCTTTCCGACTTTGACGAGGACACTTCAACTCCTCCTCGGACAAACTACAATATCATCCTCATATTCTACCGCTTCTTTGCAAAACAGCACACCTTGGCTGCTTTGATACCACAAAATGTTGACTATCGAATCATTCTTCACATCTCATCAAAATGCAGTTGTCATCGCAGTCCGAAAATTCCGAAAGCATGAAAATTTGAGTCAATAAATAAGACATAACACACTTCAGTTGTCACCTCCGGTATAGTGTAGGGGTTATCATTCCTGGTTTTCACCCAGGCGACCCGGGTTCGATTCCCGGTACCGGAATAATATTTTTGATTTTTTTCGACGGTCAAAATTTATTTTTTTATTTTTACAGCAACAATAATAGAATTAAACAATTATGTTACTAAAGTTAGCCGACGTTTATCAATTTTTTGATTTTTTTTTTTATAAAAGAGATTATAAAAAAGAATATTTTAAAAAGCTGCACCCTTGATTTTAAAAATTTTCTACTATTGCGTGTTTTTAGTATTTTTTTTTTTTTTTTAATTTCCCGCTAAGAAAATTGCAAATTTTCAAAAATTCAGGAAGTTATTGGTTTCAGTCCGATTTGTGAAAATCGAAATTCCAACAGATGTCGACGTTTTGAGGTCCTAGGAAGCTATTCTGACTAATCTCACGATGATGTCCGAGTGTATGTATGTATGTATGTAAATATTCTGTAACTTTTGAACGGATGAACCGATTTTGAACTTTAAGGTGTCATTGGACGCGGCTTTTTATTTACTATAAACACTAAAAATTTGAGCTTAATCGGTCAGGTACGTTCGGAGATATTTCAAAAATAAAATTTTTTCAAAAATGTTTTCTTTGAATAACTTTTAATTCGCTGAATGGATTAATCCCAAAATCTAATCAGCTCTTAAACTTTGTAAGCCGCGTCGAATGCCGCCTCAAAAATCAAAATCGGTTCATTTGTTCGAGAGAAACCGTTAACGAAAGAATTAAAAAAAAAATTTGTTTTTAGTATTTTGAAAATTTCTCAAAAACGACTCGATAAATCAATTTTAAAATTTCATTATTTGTAGAACTCAATAAAACGCGTCGATTGCCATCTTAAACGTCTCAATCGGTTTATTCGTTCGAGAGATATCGTTGTAGAAAAAATGGTAAAAAACGTTATTTTTCAAATGTAAACGCATACAATGGTATTTTCGAGCTCGAAAATGTATCCACAACAATTTTTCGAGCTCAAGGAGCTCGAAATGGGCGGGAAGTTTTGAGGCTGGCCCACAGGGTCAACCGACAGACCGATTTTTTTGTAATTGATTTGTATAAAAAAATCCAAAGATTGTTAATTGTCCATTAACTTCAAGATCATAAGAATTAATTACAATGTTTTAGATAAAAATAGTTGTTGACGTTGACGATTCTAATATCGAGTTCACTTCCTTCGTTCCATTGATCAAATCATGTCTTGGTGGTTTATTTGTAATGGATTCTGAATTTACTGGAAATTCTAAAAAAATATTTTTTGCTCAATCAATTAAAGAATTAATTGTTTTAAAAATTTATAGTACTAAGTATAAATATGCTAATAACAATCTGATTTATTACCAACACACAAATTATCAGGATCACCATTTTGTCAAAGACAAAAAATGAAAAATCTATGGCCTCTGTGTGAGACCTAAATGAGACACAATAGGCAATCAATCTATGCAATTATAAATCACGGTTGAATACTACTGAGAGAAATAAACAAAAATTGCGTAATGATAATATCATGCGGAAAAAATGCCAAAATCGTGATTTTCTTCAATCTATTGGGTTTTCTCCAATATTTGCAGCTTGACTCCCAATTCCGACGTCAGATTCGTGTTCAGCGGACAAAAATATGCCAGATAATCATAGTCAGACACACATCACACATCAATTTTCTTTTGTCGACCTGTGTTATTCTAGACGACAATTTCCGTCAAATTTTTTGTTAAGGAATTATTCAATCCCTAGTAGAAATAATCAAGTTTTTACTTGATTTCAAACCAGTAACTGGCCAGCAATTCTGACTAAACCTAGAAATCACGCTATAACTGAGGCGTACACATTAGTCATACTAATATGTTTTTTCTACTAGTGTGTATGTGTATGTGTATGTTTATTTCTTTCTGTTTAACCTATATCAAAAATTGCTACAATAAATATTAAAAAGGAGTGTAAATAAATCAGAATTTGTGTACGATAAGATGTAAATAATTTAACTATGAATAATTATTTTATACACTACAAAATGCATGCAATAAAAAAAAATTAATACAATAAGTGAACTGTGACATGGGCAATAAATACAAATATTGCAGGTTGTCATTTAGACGAAATATTTAAAATTTTACAATCTGGAGTACTTTCCGAGTATAATAATGATAGTGACTTTATAGCTTAACATTTATATGCTATTGTTTATCACAATTCCTAAATTCAAAAGACTGATGTTCAGCAAAAACTTTATTTATCGTAATAAAAAATAAAGTTATTTAAAAAACAATATAAATTGCAGTCATTTTTTTTGAAAACCCAATAAATTGCTCTAACTTATACAAAAGCCAACTTTGATCAGAAAATTATTTTTTCCTGTATTTATAACATAGAAAAAACTAAAATTTCACATGCAGAAGCAAGACCAAAAAATCGTGTCGACTGGTGTAATCATTACTATCTCAGAAGGCAAAATTTAGAAATTTTTCGGATATAAGAAATAATACTTTCGAGATACTGACTACTGCTATCGGAGATGGTAAGCATTCTTTTCCGTGATGACAATCATTACTCTCTCATAAGGTCAAATTTAAAAATTTTTAAGAAATAAGAAATATTACTATCTAGATGGTAACTATCACTATCGGCAACAGCAAATATTACTATATGAGAAACAAATAGTTAATACAAAAGTATGATAATGATGATCACATACAGATGGTAATCATTTTCTATCGAAAGACAGTATTAGTTAGCATTTTTTATTTCATCGTGTACGATAATGTACTAAAAATGTCAGTATTTTACGTAATTGAGGTGTTTTACGGTGAAATACTGTACCTTTTATCGTATTTTGCAATATGTCATGCTTAAAGGTGTACGATACCGGTAATATAGTGACAGTGAATTGCGATTTAATATGTAATGTATCTGACCATGAAATACCGATTTTTCGCTGTAATATAACGTATTTTACGTTATATTAAAGCGGCAGAACATGGTGAAAATAAGCAATACTTTTTATTAATAAATATATCCCTCGCAGTTTTGAGAATGCCGTAAAAATTCCGTTAATATTCGGCATTTATGTTCGTGTCGTAAATTTACTGATATAATTTGGTAATATCATGGTTAGATTGACCAGTTCTTGTAGTATATTAATGCAGTATATTCACTGTACTTAAACTGTAAAGTTACCAGAATTCACAGTACAATTCCCGGGTAAAAAAAATTATATATAATTCAATATAATCATATATAATTCTATATAATTATATATGATTTATATAGAATTATATATGATTCATATAGAATTATATATAATTATATATAACGATGAGAAAAAATCTCAACTGATTATATATAATTATATATAATTTGACAAGATTATATACAATTATATAGAACGCTAAGAAAAATCTCAGATGATTATATATAATTATAGATAGTTACATACAATTATATATAATTGCATATAATTATATATGATCATCTGTCATTTTTTTTAGCGTTATATATAATTATATATAAAAACATATAATTCTATATGAATCATATATAATTCTATACAAAAATAGAAAATAGAGAAAAATAACTTGGGAGTGAAGATATATATGTAAATATGGTTGTTTAAAAAAAAAAAAAATATTTTTTTTTTAATTTTCTAGCTCACAAACCAATCAACGGATTTTTATGCACCATAAATGATTTCGTAGGAAATTGAACGCTCTACAAAAAAGTCTCTTATCATTTTTTGATAAATACCACTGTTAAAAAGTTATTTAAGCTTCAAGTCAAATTTATAGCAAATTTTGAGATTTTTTTACTTTTCCGGTGGATATAACGGTCTTATCAAAAAATATCGTAGGATTCGTTTTGTAGATAATTTTATTCCTTACAAATTATTACGAACCAAGTTTTTCGAAATTCACCGGAAAAGTAAAAAAATCTCTAAATTTGCTATAAATTTGACTTGAAGCTTAAATAACTTTTGAACAGTGGGATTTATCACAAAATTATGTGTGACTTTTTTTGTAGAGCGTTCAATTTCTTACGAAAACATTTATTGTGCATAAAAATCCGTTGATTGCTTTGTGAGCTAAAAAATTAAAAAAAAAAATTTTTTTTTTTCCGTGTTATTTAAACGGAAAATAGAAAAATTGATTGAGACAAACCTTAATACCATTAGGAGCCTGGAGTGGTACCAAAATTTTCATTTTTATTTATACTTTTAATTTTTGGATACCACAAAAAAAAAATTTGTTTTTTTTTTTAACCTCTTATGAGCTCAAAAGTTACTTTATATTACTAAAAAAATTCTCACTAAATTTCAGCCAAAGATCTTTTAAATTGAGTTATCACAAATGGGGGCCCCCTTTTCCATTTAAAGTACACGCGAAAACTTTTCATTTTAATTTTTCGTTATTAAGACTGTGAAAAAAATTTTTTTTTAAATTCAACCTGGTATCATTTTGTAGAAAATCAATTCTCTACAAAAAAGTGATTATGCATTATGTACGTCAAACAAACTGGAAAAAGGCACGGGGCTTCAAAGATCGACAGAAATTTAGTCTCCTCAAATTATTTTTTGTTATTTTTAATTTTTATTCGGTCAAAAAGAATTTTTTCAAATAATGACAAGCACAGTCTTGTAGGAAATTTAACTTCCTACAAAAAGTATTTGATATCATACATACGTAAAATGAATGAAAAAAAAGTTACAGAGATTTAAATGTCAACGAAAAAACAAGTTTAAAAAATATCAATTTTCTGAACTTAAATATCAACGAAAAGTGAACTTGATTTTTCATTGATATTTAAAACCCTTTAACTTTTTTCGCATTCATTTGACGTATATATAATACCGGATACTTTTTGTAGGAAATTAAATTCGCTACAAGACCGTGCTTGTCATTATTTGAAAAAAAAATTTCGATAGAATTAAAATAAAAAACAACAAAAAATAATTTAATACTGAAGAAACTACATTTTTGTCGATGTTTGACGCCTCGTAACTTTTTCCCAGTTTGTTTGATGTACAAATTGCATCAGTACTTTTTGTAGAGAATTTTATTTACTACGAAATTATACCAGGCAGAATTAAAAAAAAAATTTTTTATAATCTTAATAACTAAAAACTAAACTGAAAAATTTTCGTGTGTATTTTAAATGGGAAAGGGGACCCCCTTTATGATAGTTCAAGTCTAAAGATATCTGGCTAAAATTAGGTGAAGTTTTTTTTATAATATAAAGTAACTTTCGGGCTCATAAGAGTTTAAAAAAAAAGTATTTGTTTTTTTTTGGGACACCCCAATATATATGTATGTAGGAGAGGGAAGTCACCGGTGCTATAAGCAGCAGTGGAAGTAGTTTGGAGCTCGCCACGAGATCGCGCCCACCACTTGTAGTGTGTCTCTAGTGAGAAACTTCTTTCAGAACTGTTAAATTCGAGACTTGAGACTATTCTGGCCCGGATACGCCTCCGTTATTTGGCAGAGTGACAAGTACCTTTTTTGATGGTAATATAGTACATTCTATATTACATAATGACAAAAATATTTATTATCAATGTTTCCATAAATAATTTTCCTTAGAAATTAAACTTGGACTTAAAAAAAAATGATTTAAATAAAAAGCGTAGAGCCTCTACTATACAAAAATTCACAATTTATTTAACAGATTGCATAGGAATTCAATTATATATAGTTCTACATAATTATATATAGTTATATATAATTATATATAGTTATATATAATTATATATAGTTATATGTAATTATATATGATTATATAGGGCCATTTTTCATATATAATTATGCATAATTGTTCATAATTATATATAATTATATATAATTTTTTTTACCCGGGTTACTATAAAAATGCTGAACTGTTACCGAAAATATGCTATATAAAAACCATAACCTTACGATAATTTTATCATAATAAAATCGTACTTTTTTGGTAATAATATCGTAGTTATTCTGCAATTTTGACAGATTTATACTGATACAATGGAAAATTGAAAAAAATTTAGTTTTATTTTTTGTTCGCTTCTGCAATGAAAATCTTAAAAAATTTGCAATGTTTAAAACTTTTTATTCTATTCTATTAGTTCACACGTTTCTAATTCGAACAAGAGAATGTAAGTAAAAATAATTATCTGGGAAAATTGAAAACAGATTAGTCTTCTAATATTTAAGAGTCGGGATCGAGATAGCGGGATTTTTTTTTTTTACATGACAGTTATTGTATACATAACTTTATAAAGTTATATAAAATTGTATATAACAATAAAATTTTATATAATTCTGTATAAATTTTTTTTTCCCAGTAGAACGGTTTGATACTGCAAAAATGCCGAAAATATACTATAAATATGCTGTATGATTACCGTTTTAATGCTGTGAAAATACTGTATTTTTTCTATTTTATTACCGTTAATGTTCTGAATTTATTTCGCAAATTTTTGGTAGTAATTTGACAAAAAAACTGGCCAAAATAACTTAAGTAATACCGTATTTATGCAGTATTTACATCGTATAATTCCGGGATTATTTCGGTATTTCCGAAACCGCGAGGAATGCTACAACCCATATTTAACATATTATTGCTCACCCGGGAAAAAATGATCAGACCTGATTATGCCTGTTCATGTATGATCAGACCTGAAATTAGACCTGATCGTGCCTGTTCATGTCTGTTCATGTGTGTTCATGGCTGTTCATGTCTGCTCATAGATATCGAATTTTGTTGACTAAGAATCTATCACATATAAGATTTTTATTACTTAAAGTTCATACGAAACTTACTTTTCAACTAAATCCCTTAGGTCAGTGGGTAGCGAGTTAAACTTTCGAGCGCAAAGTCCACGGTTCAAATCCTGCACACGCCCGAATTTTTTATTTTCATTTTTATTTTTATAGCAATAATTATATATAATATAATATAGTTATACATAATTATATATAATTATACTGGGCCATTTTTTATATATAAATTTTTTTCCCGGATGGGCATGAACAAACATGAACATACCTGATCAGACCTGAACATGCCTGATCAGGTCTGGTCAGGCATGGCCATTTTTTATGTCTGATCAGGCCTGAAGACTTATGCCTGTTCATGTCTGATCAGGTCTAATCATTTTTTCCCGGGCATTGATTTGATTTGTTAATATTTACAGATAATTGGCGCCAAAGCATCAAGATGTAGTGAAAATAGTTTAAAAGGTAAAAAACCACAGTCAGTTGATTTGGAATAATTATTGAAAAATGATTAAGAATATGTATAAGTAGCAAGTGGATAAATCAATCTTAATAAACATGCATACATACTTTTGGTATCCCAGGTGAAAATATTTCAAACTGATAAAATTATAATATTTTTCTCGACCGAAAATTGATCTAGTAGTGACCACGAGGCTGAAATTTGTCCGAAAAAATGCCGACAATGAAGCTTAAAAATGGCTGACGCTAGAGTCGAAGATTTACGCTATTATTATCATTATTTCTTTGTTAGTTAAATGCTCAGGGGATTATCCCCAGTAGTCTGACTCCACCGAGGGCTTCACCTGAACGCCAAATTGTTACTGCTACGATGAACAAGTTGGTATTGTAGCTAATGCAGACCCGAAAGACTGTTTCATCCCTCCTAAAACGCCAACAATGAGGACGACAAGTTTGACACGATAGCCTGGGTAGAGTTTGCCAATTTCAAACAGGAGATCCTGATATATTTGGTGTTTATGCTCTTCTTTAACCTTGATGTTATATTCAGCTGGAGCTGAAAACTCAATGACATAAATGTCACGAGTGATTTTGTCGAAGAGCACAATATCAGGTTTATTGTGGTCAATCTTCCGCATTGTTGCGAATGGCACGTTCCAATAAATACGGCAACGGTCATTCTCAACATCTTGCGGAATATCTCCTGGCAGATAAGGCAGCACTGGTGTTTTATCGATACCGTGCGTATGTCTAAAATGATAGTAGAGTATTCGTAAAGCAGCATTATGAAGCTGGATGTATGCATTTCTTGCCAACACAGGGCATGCTGGCAAAAGATGCATAAGCGTCTCAGGATGTTGCTTACATACCCTACACATAGTGTCGGGTAGCTGCATCTGGAGCACTTTAGCACGGTACTCGAGAGTGTTGATTACTCCATCTTGGCAGGCAAAAATATTTCTTTCGGTCTCGGACATCAGGCCAGCCAGCTTAAGAAAGTCGTTATTCAATAAATGTAAGATAAAGAGAAAAAAAAAACCCCGGGTAAAAATAAAAAAACAAAAGTAAAAAAATTCTAATTTTATCTAGTTTTTCGGAAATTTTTTTTTTCTCTTGATCTTACATTTACTGAATAACTAACGCAAGAATGAAAGAAAATCCGAAAAAAATTAATTTTCTTATTTTGGTTATGATTACACAAATTATGGAACAAAACTTGTTCCTTTAATTGTTTTGTAAAACTGTGAGAAATCGGTCCGGACATACAGTTCAATGGATTGATTCAAAAACTTCAGCTTTTAAGGATACATTATGCTGTAAAATTACCTAGTAACATTACCCTTTCCATCAATATTTTTAAAGCAGCAATTGATTGACTAAAAAACCACAAAAAGTTCATTTTTCGTAGGATTTTCGAACTGATATAAACGATGAAAAAAATTTTTTTTTTTTAAATCAAAAATGAAGCTTGTGAGGATTTTATTCAAGTTCCGTAAGCTGCCCTCAAAATTACTGTGCGATCATTAGTTTCTGAGATATCGACAATCAAAGACACAAAGATCTTTTTTTATTTGAAGGCTTATATCTCAGCAGCAAATTGTTGTACAAAGAAACAAAAAAGCCAATTGTAGCTGAATACATTTCCTACGCGAGCCATGAATTGATTTTTCTAAAAAAAAAGTTTCCCGGTCCCATAGATCCAAAAAACAAAACCAAAAAGTTTAGAAAAATTTTGTCTCCAACATTAACATTTCAATTCTAGGTGCAGATTGTGAGGAGGGTTTCATTCGAATACAGCGGCGACATAAACGATCGATAGATAACAAAATCAATATGGAGATGTCGGCTTTTGGTAAAGAAATAAAGTTGGTTCTGAAAAAAAGTGGAAGTGTCCTTTTCAGTGCAGCGACACCTGTTTATAAGCTCTTCAAAAATCATGATATGTCTTATAGTATGTATCGAAATGTAAGTGAAATTACAATGCTCAGTCTAAGATTAAATTCTTAATAAGTAAACTGAAAAAAATAATTCGGAGTTTTAATTGCATAAAAATTGATTGAATAAATTTGTGAATAATCTAATGTTAGAATTTGAACACAACTGATTACTGTTCAGCACACAGCTGATTTGTGTTCTATAACAGTAACAGTTCATTTTTAGGACCGTTCTCACAATCAGTCTGGTATAGTCCAAGAATGTCAGTACCGTAATCACTCTATGCAGAGGAAACTTATTCATATGCGTACGCAAATAAGCAATACCCTGCACAAGACTGACGACTAACTGTCACAGAATTAGTTAGTGTTTAGCACAACAACCATTTTTGTGTTGCATGCAACTTATTCTGGTACACACCGTAACAATTCATGTACCGCCAATGACTGCAAGTGTTTGACACCATAACTCCTCGTATGCTGCTCGCGAACTACATCTTTTAAATCAAAATAAAATATTCAAAATACTTTTTCTAGAAACTGTAGATAAACTTTTACAGAAAAAGAAAGCATAATTTTTTTGAAGTGAAACTTCTTTAAGTGCGGTAGGGAAAAATTTTTTAACTCCTTATCTTGTTGTAACTCCTTATCTTGTAACGTCAATCTTATCTAGCGTGAAGCTTTCTTGTAACTCGTATACGTGAAGGTATATATTTGTGTCTATGTGTAAGAATGTATGAGTGCCTGTGTGGGTCTAGTAGTATACCAAAATAAGTAAATGCATAGTTGAGTATATATAGTCTGGGACTTCGTATAGTATATAGTTTATGAACAGTCTCAAATAATGCATATCTATGCATACATACATATATATATATGTAGTTTGTTTATGTGTATTTAAATCATTTGAACGCCTTGGTAAAATTAGCGTGTAACAAAATTGATTTTGATCATAGTCAAAGTGTGGTATAGCGATTTATAAGTTTGTATTTTAAAATTATTAGGCTAGTCAACAAGTTCAAAAACACGAAAATTCTTGATAAAGCTCTCAAAAATATGAGCAATAGCTCATTTGATTTGAAATGACGTCTAAAAAAAATATTCTCGAGGATGTATTAGCCCATAAAAAATTTCGATTGTTATTAATAAATTAAGAAAAAAATAATGGCATTCAGTTTTTCGTTAATAACTTAAAATCTATTGACATTTTTGAAATTTTTGAAAAAAGATCCTTAACCGGTAATGTCAACTTATTGCCGATTCAAATTAATTCACGGACAAACACTGCAAACCCAAAATAGAGAGTTCTTAGCGTTTTTCGAATCCTTAATAGAAGGTTAAAAATTTCGTAATTTCAAAAATTCTAATTCGTCTCCAAAAAATTGTTTTAAAATTCTCATTAACTATACAAGTGCGAGAAAGATAGTCCCATTTATTATTTGAAAGTGAAAGAGAAGTCCGTGATATTTCCCCTTAAAGAGGAGCAAATTTCTAATGAAAAAAGTCACTACTCATTAAAATTGATTTAATTTTTAAAAGATAAATTGGAGTCTATCTTTAGGAAATAACAGGATGATATCAACAACGAAATCAAATACAACAATCGATGGAGTGTTCTCGAAATTTTTATATGATATTCAGGGCATAACTTATATTTTTCTTATTCGTTATCGTTATCCTTCGATAACAAATGTCCATATCGAAACACCCAAAAATATAACTAAAATAGAGCAATAATAATAATACTTTTGTAAATATAGACAATAAAATATTTTGAATTTATTATTTATTGAAAATTAAAATTTTGTTTATACTCTGTAAAAAGTCAGGAGTAAATCCAGATTGGATACAGATTTTATTCAAATCCGAATTCACTCCGTCACTCGAAGTTCTAGAGTTAAAAAAAAAACACTTCGCATTCGGAGTGAATAAGGACTTTTTTATGAATAGAGTGATTTAGGAGTGTCGCAGATTTTATTTCAATCCGCATTTACTCCGGCCCGGAGTTTTAATGCATAAATAAGTTTATATTTTATAGAAACATAATTATTCATTAATTACTTAAATAATTAATTATTTAAATAATTTATTCAGATATTAACAATTAAACGTAAAATATTACGTTCTTAATTCATAAAATATTTTAGTAACTCACTAAATTATAATTTCGTACATATGATACATAGTGAAAATATTAACTTATTGAATAGCTATAATGAGATAGTTTTTATGGGAATATTTGATATTTCGGTGCAATATGAAATTTTATCTCATGGTATGGTCTTATAAATCATACGACAGTTTGCGACTCAGTGGAATTATATTTGTGCCAGTTTTGTTATCAGCTGCTTATAATTTTAAAAAATTATTTCGCGTGAATATATGGAAAGGGAACACGTAATTATTTCCGTACTTAATACATATGTCAAAATTTCAAAGACCTGAGCTCATTATATATTAATAATTTTTTGTTATAATTAATATTTTTCGAAATCCTCCTTCGGAGTATAATTCACCCCAAAGAGAAGTGAATAAATGAAAAGTGTAATTCCACATTCACTCTGGATTCACTCCGCGTTCAGTCTGCAAATTTTTTACAGTGTACTGATACTTTTTCCGTTCCAATAACATTTTAATATACTGTTCAAAATAATAATAATGATATTAATAATAAATATGTTACCTAAAGATTATCATAAAATTAATTTAAAATAAAACTTTATTACAGTATTTAATAAATAAGAGCCGAAGAAGTTTCACTTCTTCCGCATGTACACACTTATACACGCACTCTTTTTTTTTATATAAAAGCGATTAAAAACAGACTAAATATTACAGTTAATAAAGTCTGTTTTTGTTCTTGAAAACAATTGAACACAGGCCAATAATTATAATGAAAAAGTCTGTTTTTAGTCTAAACCCGATTTAAAAAAGACTAAATATCATACGAAAATAAGTCTGATTTTAGCCTGGATGAGGAATAGTATGGGCAAAAACAGATTAAATTCCTATATATAAAATGAAAACGACTTATACACTTGAATTAAAGAAAAAATATTTGAATTTATCATTTATTTTAAAACAGATCTAATTTTTTGACCCGGGATGTCCAGCTTATTTTTGTTCAGCAATTATAATATTTTAGTAGGATGATAATAATTACGTTATAAAAATTAGTATCAACTAAATTGAAGAAATATTCGCTTACTTTGAGTAGATTATAATTTTATAAACTTATCATTAACGTGAGCAATAGTTCTTTTAAAATAATAACTATCAATTTCACTAGAGTAAAAAATAACTTATTTTTAGTATTTATGGAAAGGAGACAAACAATTACTTGAACTTAACTTTTTTATTTTTTCAGTGTGCATATTATGAATTAATAATAAAAACTCTTGAACGACGTTTACAAATTTATATTTTGAGTGAAAATTTTCCACGTAGCATTGATTTACGTATAGAAAATATTTTTGTCACGAAATAGAAAATATTGTTAAAAAATTCGAATTTCGATAATTTTTAAAATTTTCGAGCGACCCCTTAAAAATTTTTTATCGAGCTAATTTTCGGAAAGGGTATGTAAACATGTTAAACCAAAAAATTTTCATATGAGACTCGAAAAAAAAGTAGTCAGTTTTTTTAGGGCTCTCTACCCAGATAACAAAATGACGTCTTAATAAGTTCTGAATAAGTTTCTCTTTATAATTTGGATATCTCATCAACATCTTAAAAAAGCCTTTAAGAAGTTCTTAAGATGTCGAATGAGCCACCTAGCGAACTCAGTAAGACGTCTTTCAAAAGAGTTCTTTTTTCTGACTTCGTAAATAAGACTTCATTATGAATTTACCATGTCGTCTTTAAGAAGCTCTTAGTTTTGACTTTATAAAGAAGTTTAAAAAAGAATGCATTTAGACATCAAAAAACTGACGTCTTATTTATGGAGTCTTCAAGAATTCTTAATTGAGAGTTCTTAAAAATGACATCTTTAAGAAGTCATCATAAGACTTCTTGAAGACCCCTTCAAAAAGACGTCGTAAAACAGTCATTCCGACTTGAATGCTGTCAGGGTACCCTACTTTTCCCTGCACATTTTCTTTCAACATAGTAATTCTAATATTCACAGCAATTTTTCACATACTTTTATTTAGGAACCAGATGTTTATTCAGAAAAAGAAACATTTGAGGACATGGTTCAATATGCTTCCATAACTTTTGTCACTCAACCTAATGGTTTAAGAACTATTGAAGTAAGTTAAAAATGAAATTCATTATTACGTAGTTACTAAATACTTTCACTTCTTTTTTTTAGAGTGGATCCATTGGTTCCGAAAATTTGTTTATCATTCCTATTCCACAGAGTCGTAAATATCAGTTTTACAAATTCAATAATAATAACTATTATTATACACGTAATGACAATAAATACCAAACATCTAACGCGTATAACAGTCCGATTACGAACTATCCTTATCGTAAGTATGTCAATCAATGTCATAGCGTCATTTTATTAATTAATTCTATGAATATGATTTCACAGTGTCAAATAACAATTTTTATACGTACTACCAACAAATAAATACAATACCAGACACAATCTATCCGGAAATACTGATTATTGTTGATTATCAGTTGCTGGTAAATATTGGAGAGGACAAAATAATTATTTACTTGATACAGTTTTGGAATCAAGTTGATTTACTGTTTCGTACCTTAAGCAATCCGCAGTATAAATTAAACATTGCTGGCATTGTTATACCCATGGTAATGATTATTGCTGTTATGATAAAAAATAGCTTAGATCTACGAAAATTGTTGTGCTCTTTATTGATAAAAGACATAAATCATCGGTTTTAGATCTCATCAGTTTAACATTCAAAGAATTACGAATGCCAAAAATAACGTTTCTAACTTCCCATTAAAAAAATTGTAAATTTTCAAAAATTCGGGATGATTGTTTTCACCCCAATTTTCAAAAATCAAGTTTTCATCATGTCGTCGTTTTGAGGTCCTAGGAAACTATTCTGACTATTTTCAAAACGATGTCCGAGTGACTGTATGTATGTGTGTTAAGATAATTCATTTCCGCAAAAAAATTTTTTTTTCTAAGTGCTGAAGCAAAATCTCAATCTACATCGAAAAAAAAAAATTTTTCACCAAATATGAGCTCTTAATTTCAATGCTAAGTACTTACTATTTCATTTTGATTTTTTCCTATTTAAAATACACGTAAATAAAATTACTTTTTTTTTTAACTTTCTAATACTCAGCTGCGTTTCATGATATCAACGCGGTTTTTGTCGCAAATTGTAGGGCATTTGGTGTTCTTCAAAATTGTCTATAGTTACTTAGCTGTTATTCCAACTGTTTCACTTGCGTCAGTTGCGGAACTCATTTTTCCGCAACTGACCTTTATTGGCTTGCAGAACGTAAACTAATAAAAGTACACTAAAATCGCCGATAAGAATTTTATAGGAAATTTAATTCCTTTCAAAAAAAGTCCCATGAGTCAAGTCACGAAAGTCCATAGTTTTCAAATTATAGTAACTTCAATAATTTGAAACATATAATATTAAAAAAAAAAAATTAGAATTGATATTTTATTTTGTAAACTATAAAAATTACTATAACTCGGAAACTATAGACTTTAGCGACTTGACTCATAAGACTTCTTTTGAAGGGAATAAAATTTCTTATAAAATTTCCACCAATTTTTTGGTATGCATTCATTAGTTTACGTTCTGCAAGGCAATGAAGGCAAATTTCATAAGAAAAATGACTTCCGCAGCGTACACAACTGAAACAGCTGAAATTACAGCTGTTACTGAGGGCACTTTTTAAGAACACCAAAAGCCCTACAATTTGCGACCAAAACCCCGTCGCCCTATTACGAACGCGAGTAAAGAAGCTTAGCTTAAAAACAAAAATCGGTCTGTCGGTTGACCCTGCGGGCCAGCCCCAAAATTTTGCGCCCGTTTCGAGCTTTTTGAGCCCGAAAAATTGCTGTAGATACAGTATCGAGCTCTGTGAGCTCGAAAATACTTTTGTATGCTTTTGTTTTCGAAGAAAAACGTTTTTTACCATTTTTTCTCAAACGATATCTTTCAAACGAATAAACTGAATCAGACGTTTAAGGTGGCAATCGACGCGTTTCATTGAGTTCTACAACTGATCAAATTTTAAAATTGATTTATAGAGTCGTTTTTGAGAAATTTCAAAAATACTAAAAAAAAAAATTTTTTTAAATTCTTTCGACAACGGTTTCCGTTAAAAGAACCAACCGATTTTGATGTTTGAGTTGGCATTCGACCCAGCTTATTAAGCTTCAGAGCCCCGTTGATTTTGGAATCAATCCATCAAGAACATAAAAAGTTATTAAAAAAAGCATTGTTGAAAAAAATTTATTTTTGGAATATCTCTGAACGAGCCCTAACGATCAAGCTCAATTCTTCTTCAGCTTCAAGATATTCGCAAGCTGCGTCGAATGACACCTTGACGATCAACTTCAGTTCATCCGTTCAAAAGTTTTAGATATTTACATACGTACATATGTACGTACACACATACATACATACACTCGGACATCATAGTGAAATTAGTCAGGACAGCTTCCGAGAACCTCAAAACGTCAAGATCTCTTAGAAATTCGATTTTTGAAAATCAGACTGAAAACAATAATCTCCCGAATTTTTAAAAATTTGCAATTTACAAAAAGTCAATTATGTAGACCAGGAAAGCCGTGATTCCTTTTACAGCAAATGAAAACAAATCTGGTCGTTTCATAAATTCACCACAAAGTGAAGATATTTCTTTTAATCAAGACGAAGAGTTTTTCTATTGATAATCGCACAAGTACATGGAAAAATTGAAACCCGACTGGTTCCTGTGCAGCACACGACTCAGTCGTGTGCAAGAAAAATAAGGGCAAGCACACGACTCAGTCTGGTGCAGCACCCGAACGGCAGTGCCGTAATCAGTCGTGTGCAGAACAATACTGATTCGTGTGTGCACATGAATGAAAATGTCAACGAATTTCAAAAGCACAAAACCTCAATATTAAAAAATATTTAAAATATATTGTCACACTCAAGTATAAACGATAATGGAATATATTTATAAATTTTTTACTTACTTACCTTAATACTTAAATGCTATTACCCAACAGAATATTTCAAATATTTTTAAATATTGAGGTTTTGTGCTTTTGAAATTTGTTGACATTTTCATTAACTGCACTTAAAAAGTTATATACAGCAACCGTTCGTGAGCAGCACATGAATAGTTACGGTGTTGCACCCGAACCAATCGTGTCTAGCACCGTACTCAGTCTGGTGTGCCACCCAAACGGCTACAATGGCAGCACCATAATCAGTCGTATGCAGAACAATACTGATTCATGTGCACACACGAATCAGTATTGTTCTGCACACGACTGATTACGGTTCTGCCGTTCGGGTGCTGCACCAGACTGAGTCTGGTGCTAGACACGATTGGTTCGGGTGCGCACCAGAATCAGTCGTGTGCTTGCCCTTATTTTTTCTTGCACACGACTCAGTCGTGTGCTGCACAGGAACCAGTCGGGTTTCAATTTTTCCGTGTACTTAGTGTATTTTAGTCGTAGTTCTACCGTAAGTTAACCGCATCCGTACAGTCGTACTACTATGGAAGGTGTAGCGTTTAACATTATTTTAAACTTTATTTATAAATATTTAAGTATATTTCTTTATGAGCTTTCAACCTTTCCATGGTGATTTATGGCCATAAGCCGACCTTGTACCGTGCTTATATTTCTATTTTTTGCATTGTTGACTAAGATTAGAAAAACCCTTGGGTTTTTTCTTACTTAAAATGCGTCTCTTTTTTTTTAATCCTCAATAAAACAATTTAGATATTTCTACTTCAAACTTTCTTAATTTTAAATAACATTTTGAGAACATCTGTTACTTCTTCTATTCTACGAATATTTTCGTACAATTTTTAAGATCCTCCTTCCTACTCCCATAATAATACATGACCAATACTTTTTACTTAAACAAAATCAACCACACCTTTTTTGCCCTTTCCTATCTTTACCAAGTACACTGAGAATCTCTGTCGGAAAACTTAAGTGAAAAATCGAGATACTTCGAACTGAGAACTGGAAGTCACCGGTATTCGACTATCCGTTGATATATATATCAATATCCTGCAATCTATATATATCCATCTATATCTATTTATCAAAAACGAGTGTACCAATTAGTTAAGTTTATTAACAAGTTATCAATGAGTTCAAGTGTAACAATTTATAATTATGTAAGTCAAATAAGTGTGTTTTTTATCAATTTAAAATATAATAGTAATTATTAAGTGAAATTCAAAATCAATTTATTTACAAATACCGTCACTCCATTAATTTGTAGTACAGGAAATAAAACAGATGGATTAGGGCACGACGGTATATTTCGGTAGGATTACGGTATGACGACGATAAGATTATGGCAGGATTACCGTATATTACCCTAGTATCATAATCTACGGTAATTTGCTGTAATTATACTCTAATAATGGGTAAACCAAGTGCAGATCCGCAAAACTCTACAGTAATAGATTAACATAGATCTGAACTCTTTTTTCCCAGGCCGTGCGATGAATTTTTAATATTGATCATACTTTGATATTTTTTTTTAATATTTGTTGAAATTTCCATTCCACCAACTTGGTTGATAATCATTTTTCTCTATTGAATAATAGGAGCCAGATACTTTACAATACTTGACTGATGGTTCATTTTATTCATACAGCCAATATGATGTTGATTTGCATATTGCATTAAGATCCTTCAAAAAATGGATTTATCAACAAAGATATGTAATCCCTATCGACAGTTACGATCTGGCAATAACAATGACCTCGTAAGACAGTTTATTACTATTAATTACTTATTATATCATTACACCGTCAAGTTAATATTAAAATGAATTTAGATCTAAACAAGCAATCCTTATTTTTTTGGGTATTAGGAAGGTCACAAATGGTAATCTATACGGCTTTTCATATGGAGAGGTTGTTGGTAGAGCGTTAACATCAAGTGCTTGTGCAGTTGACCATTTGCAACAACAAGTGCTGAAAGCTGGTATCATAGCCGCGGATGGAGATTTTCAAGATGTTCTTACTGCAGCTCATGAAGTTGGACACATGTAAGTATTTTATTTTTATACCGTTACACTAAAACTAAACACACAAATAATGGGACAATAAATTGTATGCCTCAAGCGCGAAGCGCCAAGGCTGTGCTCTGCACTCACCTGAAAATAAAATAATTCAATTTCGTCACATTACATTATATACTATGGCAATGGTTGCTATAGTAACGGTTGCTCCGTCATATGGTCGTAGCCAATCCGAGAAGCACGCTTGGTAGGTAGCCAATGAGATGAGAGGATTTGGAAAATTTCTAAAAGGTCCATTTTGTATAGGAGTTCAACAAAATCCGTTCTTAGTAAGCGTATACGTTGAGAAAGGATTATGTGTGCTGAATTTCAAATCAATGGGACCTATAGCGTCGAAAAGTACATAAAGAATAGTTGGTCTTGTTAAAAGTACAGGGTACTTACTCCATTTTGTAGGCCTGTTTCTTTAATGTCCAGATTTTAGGAAATATTGTAGATACTACTTAAAAAAATTAATATTGATAAAAATTGGCATTCATAATGATTAATGAAGAAAACAAAGTTTTTGAAATTTGTAAAGATCGAAGAAAAATATTAGCCATAAAGATCCCACGATGAGGCTGGGTAGTAGGTATAATATTATAGGTTCTTATTTGTTAAAAAAAATTTTAGAGGAAATGAAAATATGCGTACACTGATAGAAGAATTTATTAAATGTTAATAAATTCATTTGTTTGGATGCAATAATTTCATTTATTAAATACAAATAAATATTTGTTAGCATTTAATAAATATTTCTTTGGAATAAAAGTACATTTATTAACAGTTAATAAATATGCATTAATAATTAACAAATATTTATTAACAGTTAATAAATTATTTTTGGAGTGAATGTGTCTTTTTTTACGGTGCGCTGTGAAGATCGTTCATAAACAAATAAAGCTATAACCCTTTTTAACAAAGATATGATACTGAATACTGAACATAAACACATATTTTTGTGTCGAATTTTAAATAAAAAAGTTTAAAGTGGCCCATAAAGTTTTTTAAAAATTGATTGAAATGGATGTGTTGGTCAATTCATGGGGTCTAGGTGAACTATATACAATGTTAATGAGTCAGTACAATTAAACGGATAAGATTAAAGTCTTCATACATATCGGAAATCTTTAAACTTATTAATATAAAAATAATTATCATTTTAGTTAAATAGTTTTTCTTATTTTTCTGTAGAGCATGATATAACTGATTTGGATACTCCGAAATAATCATAGAAAATAGTAGAGATGAAATGAAATCCATAATACATCAAGCAGAGTTCATGTTGTTTCTCGCCGTGACTTAATTTAAGATATATTTATGTAAATATTCATTTACCATCATTCATGTTATATTTTTTACATATTTGTTGTCAAAAAAAAATAAAAAAATTTTAATCAAACGAATATTAATTATGAATATTTCTAATTTACATTTTAACTTCTTTCAATTTATATTACCCTAATAATTTTCACCGCAAAAAAAAAACTGTAATTTATTACAACTATTTTTTTATGATTCATTTCATTTTGTCTATTTTTTCCATAAGAAAACTATAAATCTACTCATCTAATTAAACTCTATTATTTATTAAAGTTCTGAGGTTACAAAAAGTGTCAAAATAAAGCTTTTATGCTTATTTTTTATTAAACTTTTTTAATAAATGATTTATTAACAGTTAATAAATATTTATTAACAGTTAACGAATATTTATTAATAGTTAATAAATTGTCTTTAATAAATGATTTATTAATAGTTAATAAATATTTGTTAACTGTTAATAAATATTTATTAACTGTTAATAAATCGCATTTAATAAATGATTTATTAACTGTTAATAAATATTTATTAAATCATCTCATGTTAAAAAATCATTTATTAACAGTTAATAAGGCTTATTAAATATTAAAAAATCCTTCTATCAGTGTAATCTTTACAAAAAGATTGAAAGTGCAAAACTTAAAAATCACATAAAAAAATATTTCGAACCAACTTATTCGTATTTTTTTTGAAACGCATATGAAACAATGAAAATTTTAAAGAGATCGTTACGATTTAAAACATTATACAAGAATCATAGGCAAAAAACTAAAAAAGAGCAATTTTCGAGGGATCCCCGAAAAAATCTTCAAAACTACCAGCCTGAGTTTTCGACAGGTAATACAAAACATCAAAAAATGTAGTAAATTAAATAATAAAATTTGTCAAACTCTCCGATTCAGCGTGGAATGTCACATGTATATACATTTTTTTCATTCGTTAAAAACCCTGCGCAGATTACTACGGCCGAGAATCAAAAGTTGATCTACTATTCTGTATAATGGTAATGATTCCTGTGCTCTATAAGATTTACTCCCTGCGTAAACAAGTAAACGTTGCACTTTTATTTCTGGTCGACATTACATCAATTCTCATAACAGATTTTGCTTATTAAGTTAGGTCATGATAAACGTGTGTTTCTTTTCTTATTAGGAACCAAAGCAATTCTTTTCTAATTTCGTCATCATTGTGTTAATTAAGCAACTAAGACTGTTTATAACTCATAGACATAGTAATCAAACTATCATACAGATAGTAATTCAACGTTGTTAACTGGGTGTGCCTGGTTGGGCTAGCTCTTGTTCAGGCCCCGGTTACTGATATATAACTTAATTAATATAATCTGATGAGCTGGGGGGGGGGGTCTTGCCTCGTTCCCTGGAAAATTAGCGCTTATTATTTAGTAAAGGAAAGGAATGCCTGGTGGTTTATTTCGTGAATGATTTGGTTTTGCATTATCAGAGAGAAAATATTATATTTATTTAACCAAATACTCTTTCACAATATCAAAATTTCCCCAATAGAATTAATTAGAAGAAAATTTCGTATATAAGTTTTAATATTTTAAGTTACGCGGGAGGAGACCAATTATGATTTTAGTTTGGGAAAGACGGAATCCCACTTACGTTGTACCTTACTGCATGCTCCATTCCTGTAGTTGTAGGTGGAAAATGACCCTCAATAAGCGTAGGCAGCAATCGTGGCAGCAACGTTGTAGGCCCAATCTTCGGTGATAGGAAATCGCAGGAAATGAACTGCAATGGTGTGATACCACTCACGAATTTTATCGGCACAATTCAAATTTAACTTTAACTTTACTTAAATGACCGCGTATATAAATTTGACCCAAAATGTGGTCAATTAAAACATTCTTCAAATAAATAATTTATAAAATAATCAATGAGGCTATTAATATCGAACGAACAAACTCAAAGATATAGAATAAATAAATTAATTAAAATTGAACACTGGTCTCAATGACCAGATGCGACTAGACTTATCGTTAGGCTGGCTCAAGTAAATTATAATGAGCTCTGGTTGTAGTGTAGGAACCTCGCTAGGCGTCATTAGTCCACTACCCTACTGGTTCACTCTGGGTGGTGACCAGGATCTAAGTCCTCGAGTGACTGCTTGCAAGCCTTTTTAAAAGAAAAGTCTGAGGGTGGGAAACTACCCCACTATTGTTTCAGTAGAATTTGATCTATAGGGCCCTCTGGCATGGCCCCGAGTGACTGATGAGCGCTAATTAACGTAAAGTTATTCAAATAGATGGCCGTAGGTCAACTAGACTTTGGCGCTCGATTTTCAAGTCGAAACGCACTGTTACATTGTTTAGCTAGGTTTCAATGCATTTTGTTGTACGAATAGTGGCACAATTTTTAGCAAATATTAAACTATATTTTTTTTTTCAGCCTTGGAGCAACTCATGACGATGCAGAATGTCCTAGCTCAGAAGGTTACATTATGTCATCAGCAGTAATACCAGGAATATATAGTACTCAATGGTCACGATGCTCATTACGTGATTTTACGAATTTCCTTCGGTAAATATTTTTCATTTTTATTCGATTTTCGATCAATAAAAAATTAGCTTTCACTTCAAAGTAGAAGTTTATGATATTAGGCCTAGATCATACATTTCAGTGTAATTTATTCAAATTTATTTTTATTATCACTATCATCATTTATCAATCATCGATAATTGGTGATAGAAAAAGGTGATCTGATGATACAGTTGATTGCCCTGGAATCACATTGTATTTTCCATAGTTACTGAACTTAAAGTTTTGAGTTCTAATGTCTAAAATTATTTAAAAAAAGATAGATTATAACTAATAGTGCATGGACAATTTCATCTGTTATTGACTCGAGTCTGAAGTTTTATTCGAATTTCAGACAAAATATAATATGTATATGACATACATGCACCACACTGAAAAAAATTTGGGCATCGGTTGGCCCTGTGGGCCAGCCCCGTAACTTCCCGCTGTTTTCGAGCTCTAAGATCTCCAAAACGTTAGTATAAATACTAGGGTGCTTTTTATTTTTCGAACATTTTTTTTTTCTTGGCCCATATGAAAATTTTATTGCAGGCGACAAAAAAAAAATTTCCTAAAAATTTTAGCTCTTAATTTTAATTTTAAGAGGTCGCTATCTATTTTTAAAGTTTTCCCATTTAAAAAGCATGGGAACGATATCACATTTTTTTATAAAAATTCCTACCCAGGCAGTTTTTGAGCAATTTACTCGTTTTTGGGCTCGTTTCATAGAGCTTGTAGTCCGCTTTAAAATTGATTTTATTGACATAGATGCATTTACAACAGTTCAAAAGTTATGAGACTTCAAACTTCAGAAATTTTTATTTTTACCAAAAAATAATAATTAATGGCTATTATTATTCCAGCTATCAACTTTCTAGAAAAATGACATACAACTTTTGTAGTGTGTTAAATACTCTGAAAGAAATACCCAAAACAATTCAATATTATCAACGTTATTGTTTATTTTTTTTAAATTTTCTCTTTTAAAGGGTTTCAGAATTATTTAATTTTAATTTTATTCTCGTGACAAATTGAGCTTTTGTACTTATCCTTTTTTTTTTGGTATTAAATTAATCGAGCTTTATCAATTTTTATGTAGTTTTATGATTAAAAAATAAAATAATATTAAAAAAACTGATAATAGATTCGTGACTTGTAATTCAATTTCAGTCATAAAGACTGAGATTTTAGACCGTCGAAAACTATCGGCGCTTCGATCGATAAGTTAAATCATAGAACTACATAAAAATTGATGAAGCTCGATTAATTAAATACCAAAAAAAAGGATAAGTACAAAAGTTCAATTTGTCACGAGAATAAAATTAAAATTAAATAATTCTAAAACCCTTTAAAAGAGAAAAGTTAAAAAAAATAAACAATAACGTTGATAATATTGAATTGTTTTGGGTATTTCTTTCAGAGTATTTAACACACTACAAAAGTTGTATGTCATTTTTTCTAGAAAGTTGATAGCTGGAATAATAATAGCCATTAATTATTATTTTTTGGTAAAAATAAAAATTTCTGAAGTTTGAAGTCTCATAACTTATGAACTGTTGTAAATGCATCTATGTCACTAAAATCAATTTTAAAGAGGACTACAAGCCCTATGAAACGAGCCCAGAAACGAGTGAATTGCTCAAAAACTGCCTGGGTAGGAATTTTTATAAAAAAATGTGATATCGTTCCCATGCTTTTTAAATGGGAAAACTTTAAAAATAGATAGCGACCTCTTAAAATTAAAATTAAGGGCTAAAATTTTCAGGAAATTTTTTTTTTGTCGCCTACAATAAAATTTTCATATGGGCTAAGAAAAAAAAAATGTTCGAAAAATAAAAAGCACCCTAATAAATACATTTTTGAGCTCTTCGAGCTTGAAAATACCTTTGTTTTATTTTTTATGAGCTTTCCAAGCTCAAAAGGATTACGTATTATATTAAAATTGAAAAATTTAGACTCCAAAATAATTAATAAATATGCGTTTTTTACATATTAATTGACAGTTATGTTCAATAGTTTGCTCAAAAATAAGTTTACGTGATACGTTGTATCTATATGGTGTAAGTTTATCCTGAAACGAGCAAACATGGTGATTTTTCAGAAGTCATTTCCAATGACTCACATAAACAAAAACATATCAGTTTTGAGCTATGTTGTTCAGTAATTATGATATTATTCAATGAAAAAAGCTGATACAGATTTTACATTGATTATTCCGTCAACGATATCTCTCGAACGAACGATCTGATTGGGACGTTCTTGGCAGCAATCGAATGCTTTTATCGTGTTCTAGAGCTGATTCGATTTTGGAATTGATCGACTCAATAGTTTCCGAAATATTCACGAAAAACGAAAAAAAACGTTTTTTTCTCATTCTTCCGCCGACGATATCCCTCGAATGAACTATCCGATTGAAACGTTTAAGGTGGCGATCGGCGCGTTTTATTGAGGTCTAGAGCTGATTGAATTTTGTGAATGATTGGTTCCGTCATTACGATGATTTTTGCAAAAAACCGTTTTTCACTATTTCTTTCGTCGACGATATCTTCCGAACAGATTATCCGATTGAGACGTTCTTGGCGTCAATCGAAAGCTTTTATCGAGTTCTAATGCTGATTAGATTTTGGAATTGATCGATTCGACAGTTTTCAAAATATCCAAAAAAAAAACGGAAAAAAAAAATTTTTTTTTTTTCGTATTTCTTAAATTTCTCAGAGACTATTTGACTAAATGATCTAAAATTTTCTGATAATCTAAGTTGAGAAGAAATCTTTCAAATGCCGCAAAAAAAATGTAAATCGGTTCATTTTTTCAAAAGATATGAGAGGTTTACATCCACACACACACACACACACACACATACACACATACATACACCCATACAGACATCGCTCTGAAAATGTCTAAGTAGCATCCTCACACCTTCAAATGTCAACATATGACGAAAACCCGATTTTTGAAAATCGGGCTGAAACCAATAACTTCCCGAATTTTCTGAAAATCGTCGATTTTCTTAGCGGGAAGTTAAAAAAATGTTTTTCCTCTTGGAATCTAAAGTATTAGCGATCTAGTTTTCCAATTGTAAGTAAACGTATTCTTCCCGCAAGAAACCTGGTTTAATTCACACAGAAATACCAAGTTTTATTGTAGGACTAAAACTTTACGTTATGCTACCACAGAAAGTAGAGTGGCGTCTCTAACGCTGACATACTTATCCTATAGCAGCTTTTGTTTCCTGCGTTTTTACCTCATTTTATTACGTGACAGATATAAGTGTAAGTGTCAACAAATAATGAAATAAAGCGTGCAGTGCGCTTTTCTCATAATTATTAGATTGTTGATCATTTTTTATTTATTTTCCGTCTTAACTGTTGATAATACATGCATTATATGAAATAATACTCCTATCTACACATATTCATACCGGTCAATAAAGTGTGGTTAGGTTCATTTTATGTTAATTGTATATACTATGTAATTAAGTTTTGCTATATTCAGTATACGTATTGCTCTGTGAAATAAACTTTGGTATTCTTACCACAAGAATACCAATATTGCTACCAAAACAAAAAAATTCACTGGGAGTAAAATACTTTTTTTTTTTCATTGCAACGCATTAGTTGTGTAGAACATATGTTATATGTATTTTCTTATGATATCAACTGCGGGTCTGATTTCCAAGTAATGTTTGGCAGAGGAAAAGAATATGATTCCTGAACAACTATATCTTAGTCATTTTTCCTCGCACACATATCAAAAAATTACTTCTTCCCTAGTAGCATTCGTAAGGAAGTCTTACGTAAATCTGTATCTCCAAGCTTCAGTAAGTCTACTTCATCAGTGTTGGACTAGTCTGAGATAAGATACGTCAAGTAAATTTGTAGCTATACTTGCGTTAGACAAGATACATGCTTGAGATGCATTTACTTCAATTTACCGTCAAATTGCATAAGATTCTTGGATGTGGCCACCCTCATCGTTATTTCATGAGTCGTCTATTCAGCATTAGTATCGTGGATGTAGTGGCGCCCTTTTTATGTTCGAAATAATTTTATTGACCGATAATATTATTAATTTGTAGCACTATAAATTTGAATGAGGACCACTGGATTTGCTATAGGCACTGCGTTTGAGCCTGGAGTGATTCGGAGAAAAAGATGCTCGATATTTTAAACAATTCTGCAGTAACTTTGACCTAAAATTGTTAAATTGTATGCATATCACTTAAGAATAACATCAGACTACTTGAACAGATTTCCATAAGTTTTTAAGAAGAATCTTAAGCAAGACTAAATGAAATCTGCAGCAAGTATACTCATGAAGCACATCTTCAAATCTTGTTTAAATTTTCGTGGTAAACTTGTTGAAGGACATTCATAAAGTAACTTGCTTAAGATAATGTGACTAGGGCATATCTCTACCTGTCTCTGTATTGCCGTATGGATATTTGAAAAAAAACTATAGTACATTGAAAACTGTATTACTTCTTCTACTCAACGCATATCTGATTATCGCGCTTTTTTATGTCTGCAGAGTGAACCTTAAATGACCGTTGATTGATCGGTGGTTGATAATTTGTCGAAAAGCAAATAACGTGTTGAGTTTCTCAATCACACTCGATTATGGGCGTCATGAACAAACATATTAGAATCCATAATCACCTTTCTCTAAAGTTATTATTGACTATTCTTAAAAACAAACCCTACTATTATTCTAGGAATAAATAATTTTGACACTATGTGCATTTGGAATAAGTAGTGCATTCAACCAACCTTCACTTTGTTGTCTGTATATAAATACATCGATCGTTTTTTTATTAATTAAAATAAAATGAAAAATAAGTGATGAGAGCAATCAAGAACTAGTATCGAACAAATTAGCCGATTGAAGTGGTTGAGGCGACAATCAAGATAGTATTGGGATTGAAGTATTTTCTCAAGTTATGAAATTGATTAGATTTCAAAGTCAATCGTTCAAGTCTTTTCTATAAAATTGAAAAAAAACTAAAAAACAAATTTATTTTTGTAAATATTAAATATCTTTGAGTCAACTGGATCAAATAATCTGATATTTTCAGGACAGTCGATGGCCGACAATATTTTTCAGCGAACGCAAGGGCCATTTAATTCGATTAATTAGTTTAATAATAATAAATGTTTACATACATACTGACACACGGACGTCATTCTGAATTTGGTCAGAATAGTTTTCTATGACCTTAAAACGTCGCTATCTAATGAAAATTCAATTCTTGAAAATTGGAGTGACAACAATAACTTCCTGAATTTCTGAAAATTTATAATTTTCTTAACGGGAAGTTAAAAATATCTTAGCGATATAGTGAATTCTAATAAATAAATTTAACGTTATTCACAATATATTTCGATCCTACGCCGGTGCTATTAAATTGAATTTTATAAATGAAAAATTTTAACCCATGTTTTCTCGCAAATCAGATTCCTACTGTTGCTATTACCAAAATTATTTTTCAAAACGTCATTTTCAAAAATTGGAATCTCGGTATACGAAGTGAAACCATTTATTTGTGGTTATAACATATTTTCAACAAGACCCCCTGCGTTATTATTAATCACTTAATTAATCTAACGGAGCTAACTGATGAGCCAGATACTTTCAACGCTCATCTCATTTTTAGTGTGCTGTTTCCTTATCTTTCAGGGTATACACCCACGTCGTACATGTCTATCTTCGACCGTAGCATAATTATAGTAAAATACTATGAGCACATTATTGGTGTTACCCTTGGACCAATGATTAGATCAAAGATCCTTTCGCATGTAGGGCTGAACCAACATCGATTCCGAGTCCGTGCCCTTAGAACCCTGGCATTCGGTCTTCTTTGTGCCAGCTCGGATAGGTTCTCCTATAGCATGGATTCGATGGATTGGTCGACATACCACTTGGCCAATAGGGGACGGTTTCTTCCCTTGCCTTTCTGAGACAACGCCTGGTTCCTTGTACGTTATGCCCGGGCTTGTTATACCCTCATCTACGTACTCGCGTTCTATTAAAAACACGCCATAACCTCACAATTGTGACGTCCCTTCGCTTGGCGTAAACGATACCTCCGTTTGTAAACATAGAAATTTCATGAAAGTTTAAAAGCCCGTGAAAAAATTTTCTGATATGGCCTGATATGGCTTGATTTCGGCGGTTCATATCAGGCCTGATATGGAAATTGGCCATATCAGAAAATATATGTACAGATAAGATTTGATATGTTCTGATATGGACATATCAGACTATATATAGTGAAATTAACATTGTTATCTCGGGAACTAAATTTATAGATAATTTTATAAAATTTTGTATAACTTTGTAAAGTTGTATATGCAATAATTGTCATGAAAAAAAAAAAAAAAAAAAAAAAAGAAAAAAAAATCCATCCAGGTCATGGGTTCGAACCCGAGTACTTCTGATTCAAAGTCTGATCTATTAACCACTCTGCCAAATCATGAACTTGAAATGCAAAGTTGACTATATCTATTTGGATAAAATTGAAACTAAGAAAATTAAAGACATCAGATAAATGATTGATTTGGTTACTTGTATTATATTCAATTGTTATTGTTTATAGAGTATCGAGACCATTAACGGTATACCCACCAGTAACGGGGCAAGAACTACTTCTTTTGGTAAAAGAAAAAAAAAAAAAGTTCAAGATTTTTAAACTTATAAGTTTTAAAAAAGTATACATAAAAATTTAATAATAATTAAACTTTTTTCAATTTAAAATCTCAATTTTTTATATTTAAATTCATTATGAAAATTTGAAATTCTCTCAGAGATTTAAAAATTGATCTCGTTAGCTTATTGGAAAAATTTTCCAACAAAGTTTGTGCACTTTATAAAATTTATAAATGCGGTAAATTAAAATATTTAACAGACTTCATAAGATTTTATGAATCATTATAAAATCGGTTGTTCCGAATAATGTTACGTTATTTGGTCATTTCTAAATTATTTTACCAAACGTATGTGAGTAGTTCTCACGAATTTGCGAAAATCGTGTCCATACTCAGTTTTGTATATTATTAATGTTGTATTGTAAACGTTGTATTTTTTCACGAAAACTATACTACTGAAGCTGCTCGTGCCATACTTTACTTAAGTGTTTTAATTTCACAATATCAAATGGCAGGTAACTGAATACTTCAAATATCATTCCCTCATCATGTCCCAAACTCAAAATTTAAATAATATTATATCATTAATTTATTGTGCTCTATAAATTTGACTAGTTTTGGTCATTACTTATCTTAAAAATAGTGCACTTAACAGTACATACACTTTTCATTAGGTACCGAGTAAGAAATGATTGGAAAATTTAATTTTTATCTGGGTCCCAAAAAAAAAAATCATTCCCTCACACTTTACTAAAACCTGGATTGTACTTTTCAATCGGATCGTAGGTTGCCGCGCTTATACATTTTTTGCAGTTGGCAGCAATGTCAATGAAGCCATACTATCATTGTTGCAAGGCGCGAAGAAATGTGTTGCTGTCAACTAGTTTTTTATTAATTATTTCAATGTTACATTTTTATATCTCATTACCTCACACCATCTAAATATGAGGTAATCATTTCATTTGTAATAATCATTATGCCGTTTCACATGTTTTGAGGGGTAGAAATCTTGCCTCGAATCTTAATTCGATTTGAGATTAATGTTTGACTAGTTTTTGTAGGTAATGCTTGATTTTATCATTCCCTCACTATCATTCCCTCACTTCATTCTATTAATGAATTACCCCTTTATTTTCATTTAAACGAAAAAAGTGGGGACCACATAGTCAGCTGAGGTAAGTTACTTGTGTACTATATATTGAATGTATAAAATTGTCAATTATTACAAATTATATTCTTAATATTATACGAAGTCATTTTTCGCAAATTCGTGAGAACTACTCATGTATACGGAAAACTCGAAAAAACTAGTATACGTGCCCATATCAGGGCATATCAAGCCATATCAAACCTGATCAAGATTTTTTTTGACAAGCATATTAAAATATATATATACCCTTATCAAGTTATATCAGGTCATATCAAGACATATAAAAAAAATTATATACAAGCATATCAAGTCAGATCAAGACATATCAAATCTGATATCGACATATCAAGTTGATATGGACATATCAAGTTGATATGGCTTGATATGGCCAATTTTTATATCAGACTAAATCAGAATATATTAAAAATTATATATGGGCATATCAGATCATATCAGGTCAGATATGAATATATCAAATTTTTTGATATGGCCATATCAGGTCATATAAGGCTTGATCAGAAAATTTTTTCACGGGAGTTCTATAAGAAAGACTATGGGCTGTATACACACGGCTGAGAGAATCTATCATTTTTCATGAGTAGTGTTGGTTTAATTCCAATGGTTGAATGAGCATTAGAATTCGTAGATATAATGAAAGCAGAAGATTAAAGTATTACCTTCAACATTAACAACATTAACTTATTTCAAGTACGCATAATTAACGATAATTTTTTTCATCTTTGTTACAGTACAAACCCCACGTGCCTTTTTAATGAACCTAAAGCCTAAGACATGAACAATAAATAAATGTACCAATCAGATATTACGATTTTCCATCTGCTAGTTGAACCACCGATGAGGAGGTTAAAAGGAAGAGTTATATAATATTGCAGCCATTAATTGAGTTGTCATTCAAGAAATTATTCATTGTATGTGTGAAATAAAAATCGATATTTGTTATTAATAAAAATTATTATTATTACTATTATATCATTCTTGCGACCATAAAAATTAGATAATGGTTGAAAATTATTTCCGTAGTAACGATCATTAAACTGATGATCATTTGGAGGTTCCGCCTATCGTACATGGAGAAAAAAATACAGGAAACTTTACTTAAAAAATATGAGACAAAATTCGTAAATTCATCGTCAAAAGTTAAAACGCTGTTGAAATTGTGAAATATTTATTATCTTAAGAGTTCAATTTTTGTTTATAGTTACTAATTTTTATCATTAGAGAATGCCAATAAATTCAAACTGCATGAGTAAATTTGACTAAATCTTTAGTAAAATTCACCATCCGATATAGTAAATTTTACTCAAGTGATTAGTCAATTTTATTACTCTTATCCAACGAATGAAAGGAATAAAAAAAATTTATAAATTCTTTAACTGATTTTTAGAAGGCTGTATTTTTGTGAAAAATGGTCGTATCAGAAAACTAAAACAAGCCATTTGAAGCTTGAAATCATTAGCTGAGAGATCTTTCAGCAAGAATTTTTAAGCCACGATTATTGCATAATCATAAGAAATTGCTCGAGATAAAAATTTTCAAAATTTTTTGTTTCAGTTTTTTGGGTCTACGGGCTCGGGAAAATTTTTTCAACTAGAATTTGCTTTTTGGTTGTCCCTGTACGACAATTTGAAGCTGAAATATCAGTTTTCAAATGAAAAAGGATCCTTTTATGTTTGATTGACAGTATCTCAGTAACAGATGGACATATAGTAACAGTAATGGCAGATTTAAAAACTCGAATAAAATTCCTACAAGCTTTATTATCGATTTAGAGTACAAAAATTGGACCAGATGGATCTCCCACGCCTCACAAGTATTAATGTCGAGCAGTTACACGATGCTGTGCTCGAGTAAATTATCCCAGTGCTTTACTGGGCAGCCCAAATGTAAAATAGGACTCTATACAATCATACACTTATGAATTTAATGCCGTTCAAAGTTCCATTAATTTTAGGCAGAGTCACTTTTAAACCATGCCACCAGTTATCATTGTAATTTTTTAAATTAATATAATTTTTATGTGAACATTAAATAACTTTGGTTCACGATTAGTTTGGTTATCAATTAATATATTAATATTTAATCATTATTGTCATGATATAAATATTGTATATACATTGATTGATTTTTTTTTTTTAAATTGAGGGCTTGTTTCTCAAGGAATCATTAAAATCATGCTTTTTAATTTTCCGAGCTTTAAATTTTATGAGATTTAATTCTACTTCCATGTCTTGCAGATTTTCGTGTAAACAAGTTGCAAATGATTGATATTCTGGTAAATTTTTTGTAAGTTGCTTGTCAGTCACACCAAGGTCATAGCAGTACTTATTTTTAGAAGAATTAAGTAAGAATCGATAATTTAAATGAAGTTGATGTTTATCGCCAATGTTTTACAAATATTCTTTCGGATTACTGATCCTCGTGCGGCTATTTTTGACTCTTCATTTTTACTTTCACCTCTCATGGTATTCGAATTCCAGGCTGGACCCATGAATCTCATTATTCGAGCATAATGGATAAGGAAATGGTGCTTAGGTTTTAAGCTTCAGGAAATAAGAGAGTCAAAGATCTCAAATATTCACTGATCAAGTTCTCTAAATAGCCACATAGGTCACAATCAATAACTGTAGATGTTACTATATCTATTATTTCTTTCAATAATATGCATAATTTCCAATAAGGATCATTTTGTGGGATTAAATGTCTAATCAGTACTTCAATATTTCTGATGAAACAAAGTGCTTCAGCAGCTGACATTTTTACATACTTTTCATTAATCTGAGCTTTTTTGAGAGTTCGTGGTTTATTTCTAGCTTCGTCACCGTAGTATAAACTTTCGATCCTATCATTAAGTGTATCCAGAGTGACAAATTTTGCTGTAGTAATGAAATAACTCGAAATCAAACCCAAGTCATATTCACAGGTACCCTCTAAAATGTCGTGCATCACATCAACCGTTAAAAGGTCAATGGTTGTTGAAGATTCGATTTTACTTAGCATAGACTGTCTTGCGACACCAGTTTCAAATGGCTTATTTTTTTTATCAAGTCTTGATGATAATCTTCTTATGTACATAAGTTACATAGTGATTCAGTGAATATGGTATTTATTTCTTAACAGTAAATATAGCAGAGTCTGCAGGGATGATGTGATGAAAAACAGCTGATGAATCCTAACATTGAGCGAATTGCGAGATTATCTGCGATAACTTTCACTAACGGAAAATAAATTTTAGTTTGACCTGACGAAGTTGTTAATAGTTATACCGTTTGACTCGCGAAATTTTAATTCTTCAATAGCATGAGATAATATTTTCTCTAAAAATACGTGCTTTAAATCTTTGGCTTTATATAATGCTAATAAAAAAATATTTTCTACCTTAGACTGCAGATAAAGTGGTAAACACGGAATAATAATGTATATGGTTCCTAGTTTTCCTAATCCTTTGTGACTACTTAAAGCGTTGTTAGTTTCATAGTCGTCTTAATAACGAAATATCGAAAAAACTAATTTATCACCAAAATATTCTATTATATATAATAATTAATTATATTAATTATTAATTATATTATAATTAATATATTATATTATATTATATTATATTATATTATAATTATATATATTATATTATATATTATATATATTGATTATAATTAGATATTATAATTAGATATTATATATATTATATTATAATTAATATAATTATATTATATTATAATTAATTATTAATTAATTAATTTTAATATATCAAGTATATAGGTATTATATTAATATGTTAATTTAGTACAAGAGTAACTACCCTTGTACTTCATTTGAATTGAAAGTTAAAAAAATAAAAATTTTTTTCAAATTTATCTTTGTTTAAATAATCGAAAGCGCTTAACTAGAATAGTAGCTAACACTTTAAATTATTGATAGTGGTTACTATATTTGTATTGTGATGATAATTTTATCGAATTAGGCTTGCCAACTATAGAAGTATAGTTGTCATCACAATTTTCTTCTGGACATGCTGAATAAGAAACTGTTAAATTAACTACTAAATAGTCAACGATATTATTCTGTTACTGCTAACTAACATCGTATCACTTATTGAAACTGCAGTTAAAAGTGGAGATCCCAGTCAACTATTTTTTATATAGTTCCGATAACCATTTACTTCTTTGAGTGTAATAATCTTAGAGATTTTGTTAAATCGAATATTTCGCGTTACTTTAGGTATAGTTTTCACAGTTTATTCGTTCGAAAGACAAAATCACCTATCATTAGCCCTAGATACCTAGAAAAACACGTCATCTCCGCAGCTGACATTTTTAATCTATTATTAGATTTCATATAATCATTTGAAATCGGTAATGGCTAGTTTGATTTTTCAAGGGGACTACAATTAAACAATGCAATGCGGCTATTCTAAATATCTAATGGAAACATTTTATCTTTGTAAATACGATGATTGAGAACAGCTGTTATTACATAATTTACCACACTTTCGAACACATCGTGCATAATATCGACTGACTGATTTGTACTAATATGAAATCCGTCAATGTCGTGGAATACGCATCATTCTTTAATGCCAGTTTTCATATAATTATTTTTTTCTAAACCACTGTTATGATTTTCAACTGTACATAATAAGTTTTGATCTTCGTAGATCCTTGTTTTTGAATTTGTACTATCCACTCAGCATATACAGCACGAGTGAGAAGCAATAAAACTCTATGGATTCAAACATTGAGTTCAAACCTAAATTGTCGCGTAAGATTAAAGCACATTGAAATGATATTCGGTATTCTTTCTTATCAATATTCGATATTATTCTATGCGTTCTTAAGCTAATCGATTTGTCTGTGAAGATTTTGCAAATGCTCTGATTACCAAAAATTTTTCTTTCATTACTATAAAATAAAGAACCTGAAAAAATTGCTGCTTAAATGAGATACAATGTTCGGTAGTAGACAAGAAATTGACGCATATATTGCCCCTAATTTATTCTTAACAGCATGACTACCCAAAGCATTACCGCATTCAAAGTCATCGAAATATAGAATAAGAGGAAATATTGGTTGATCAGTGCAAGATGATTCAATATTTGTCCACAGATTTCCTTGTGTAAAGTTACATAATGTAGTAGGATTTTTTTTTTAAGAAGACAACATAATTTTGCATCTCGTTAAATATCCCTGGTGATTTATAAAATAACTTTAATGTGATTTCTATTTTTTTCTAATTTCTTTTGTATTTCCTCTATTGCATTATTATAATTGCCGTCTACACTTTAATTTATCTGTTCTTTTAATGATGGTATAAAAGCATTACTTATGAAATCACTTATTTCATTGAGAATGACTTTTACTCCCTCACGAGCAATTCAGGGAACATTCTATAATCGTAAATTTAACTTAAGAATATCCTTATTTATTCTAAATTAAAACTGAAGTTTAAATTTTCGCCATCAGACATGTTAAAATAATTATTAAATTTAAATTTGTTTATCTCACGTGGATAAATGATCCAAATCTATAAGATTAGTAACCAACGCCTAATTTTTACAATTTTTGGTTATTTGGTAGACACATTTTTGGAGAAAAATCCAAACATAACTTCTTAATACTGGATAAGAAGCATCTAAAGCGTAAAAACTTTTAAAACAAATATATACTGCGCTCATCGCTGATGAGGTGTTGTATTTGAAATTGTTGATAATGACTACGGAACTGGCAAGATCATTCAAGCTGCTGCAAATCACTGAGCAAGATTGAATTGTCATATGATGTTGGTGATATAAATCAACTAATTTTTCTTGATATTGTCTGAATTCATCAATGGTCGATAATGAAAAAATAAAATAAAAAAATTAGCAAAGAACACTATGAACATTTATTAGCCTAACTTACATCGATATTAAACTAAAATCAATTTTGAATATCAATTTTTGATAACGGTGAGCGTTTTTTCCATGTTTTTGATTTCTGAGGAAGAATACCAAGAAATAAAGGCAATAAAAACTGTATCAGTATCCCTTGATTACTTATAAATTGGAGTATATCCATCGACTTTTGAATGTGATAACTTGTTACATTTGGTGGATACTCACCATATGTAGATACACGATTTGAGCTCCACTTTGAATTATTTTGAAATTGGTTAACAGTATGTAGATTACGGTGGCACGTAGTTTGGTGATAAATCCATCGGATTTTCATAATTTCTATCGGAAAGTAAATGCTATACCTATGACAAATTTTACTTTGTAAAATATGAAATTTTATGTAATGTGAAATGTAAATACTAACTATAAGATTAAACAATTAGAAAATTGTCTAGTCATAGCGTTACAACTATCATGACGTGTAAAGCCTTACTTTACGCGAACCAGGATCCAAAAGATTTTTTCTGACTAAAAAAAAAAAAAAAAGAAACAATTACAAACTACCAATTAAAAAAATGAAATCCATAAATTATTACCGCAGTTTTAGATTATCCACTTCTTTGCCATACAAGATCTTTTTTCAAAGCAACTTCAATTTTTTGGAAGAACGTGAGATTTTCTTCGGAAACTATTGAACAACATAAATAATTACTAAATTTAGAATTTTCAGCTTTAAATTAAGGAACTTACTTTCATCTAAAGCTACAGAAGTTTCTTTAGTTCTTTTTTTTCCATGCAAGAGCATCGTCTGCGGATACGTAGCTTCTTTTATGATTTTATCAACAGTAAATTTTGATGTAACCAAATCTAAAGAATACAATAGTAAATCAATGACAATATTCTTTAATTGATTGTATTTCGTCAGACTAACCGAATGTAGCAGCAATCAATTATGAATCAATGCCTAAATGTTGACTTCCTCGTAAGCCCTTTGCCGAAAAATTCCCAATACTCTTTCCATATACTTCTAGCATGACTAACGCTATGAATTTTTCCCAGCTTGGTTTCTGTTTCTTAGCAACAGAATTATTAACGATGAGAGCAATTCTTTCTGTTGGTGAATAAAGTCCTGAATCAACCCAAATTTCAACCTGTGAGAGAGTGATTCTTCAATTCATAAATGTTTTCAATTATAACAATAATTTCGAAATAGAAACCAATGCATAATTATTTAAAATGTATCGATATCTAAGACCTTAGAGATCTCAAGTTTTAGAAACTCGTAAGACACATGTAAAGTTTAGCTACTATTTCAATTTCTAGTTTACTTTCAGTATAATTTTTAGGTATATTTTTAAAAAATCTAGCTATTGAATTTGTCCTTATGGTCGATTTTTTCAAGGAATATTGTCACAACCTATTATAATTAGTCAAGTAAAGTTCACAAATACCATTCGTTAATAACTTATAAATAAATATATATATATATATATATATATATATATATATTAGGGTGGCGCAAAAAAACCGACTATTTTTTTTTTTCGATCTCGCATGAAAATTTGTTGGTTTACGATGTTTTAAGAAGCTACTCCAAAAATTAGCTCGATAAAAAATTTTTAAGAGGTCGCTCACGAATTTTGAAAATATTACAAATGATTAAAATTTGGATTTTTGATTTCTAAATTTTTTCTTTCTCGTGGCAACAATAGTTTATATTGGTGAAATCATGACTACGCTGAAAATTTAAGCCGAAAATTTAAATATTTAAACGGCGCTCAAGAATTTTGAATATTAATTGATAATATGTCAATAATACTTTGAATTAGTTGTTGTATTTTTTTTATGACTTAATTGTTTTCATTTCAGTAAAATATAACTTTTGCATAACCGAAAATATACAGGACAGTCTTGAACAATAAAATTTGCTAAGTTTTGAATAAGCGAAAAAACCTACAAATTGAATTAAAAAATAAAAAACTATGTAAATAAATTATTATTTCTATTTCTCGGGTTATATTTTTGTTCACTGTGATGCCAATTGGTGGTGAAAAAATTGAGAAGCTTTATTATTAATATTTAAGGGTCGCTCAAAAACGTTTAAAAGACAGCACTCGGAAGCATTCAAAATTCTTGAGCGAGGTTTAAAAATTCAAATTTTGGGCTTAAATTTTCAGCGTAGTCATGATTTCACAAATATAAACTATTGATGCCATGAGAAAGAAAAAAATTTAAAATAAAAATCGAGCTGATTTTTGGAGAGGCTTCTTAAAACATTGTAAACCAACAAATTTTCATAAGAGACTCGAAAAAAAAATAGTCGGTTTTTTTGCGCCACCCTAATATATATATATATATATATATATATATATATATATATATATATATATATATATATATATATATATATATATATATATATATATATATATATATAGATATATATATATTAGGGTGGGCCAAAAATAATTTTTAATTTTTTTTTCTTAGCTACCATGAAAATATCGTCTAAGATGACGAAAAAAAAATTGTGTTAAAGTTTCAGCTCTTAATATTAATATTAAGAGGTGACTCATTAGAGTTTTTCTTTTTTTCTTTAGTCCCATACAAAAAAATTCATATCTCACCATTCGTTGTTCGTATAGCAAAATTTTTATAGAGTTTTTTGTAGCAAATTGAACGTTCTACAAAAAAGGTTTCTCACATTTTCTTCGCACGCCTCGCCATTTTAAAGATATTCAAGATTGAAATTTAAAGATTTTAAGGTACATTTCTTTTTTGCTTCTGAATTTTGTGAGTCGTTGACAAATGAACGTTACGCAATGCGCAATACATAGATCTGCAGGAAATTAAATGCTCTACAAAAAAGGTTTCTTATACTTAGTCGATTAGAATGAGCGTTTGAAAGATATTTATGATTAGAGTTCAATACTTATCGCTCATACTAATTTTTTAACATTTTCTTCGGAAAATTTTAATATAATTCATTAGTTTCAAAAAAATTAATGTAAATTTGAGTTTTTATCAGCACAAAAATACTTTTATCTATTGTTTAAATTATTTTTCATATACATGTACGTTAGGGTGGGCCAAAAATAATTTTTAATTTTTTTTTTCTTAGCTACCATGGAAATCTCATCCGACATGAAAAAAAACAAGTTTTAGTAAGACCTGAGCTCTTGATATTAATATTAAGAGGTGCCTTATCGATATTTTCGATTTCCCATTTACATAACACAGGAAATTTTGATTATTTTGTTTGGATTTTTAATGTACACAACCAAATAATTGTTAAACGAGAATCAACACTTAATTTTATAGGAAATTTACCGATCTAAAAAAAAGGTCTGAAAAATTTTTTGGCTGAGTCAACTCATTCAAAGTTATTCGTAGTTGAAGTCCAACAGAAAATTATAAAAAATAATTTCCACAATTTTTCATCTTTCATTACAAATTAGTAGCTAAGAAACATAACAAATCGTATTTTTCGTAAAACTTATCGAGTGTTTAGCGACGTAACCATAGTATTCTCACAAAATATCGATCATCGTTTAATAAAATTAATTTTTCGAAACTAATGAATTATATTAAAATTTTCCGAAGGAAATGTTGAAAAATTAGTATGAGCGATAAGTATTGAACTTTAATCATAAATATCTTTCAAACGCTTATTCTAATCGACTAAGCGAAAGAGACCTTTTTTGTAGAGCATTTAATTTCCTGCAGAAATATGTATTGCGCATAGCGTAAAGTTCATTTGTCAACGACTCACAAAATTCAGAAGCAAAAAAGAAATGTACCTTAAAATCTTTAAATTTCAATCTTGAATATCTTCAAAATGGCGAGGCGTGCGAAGAAAATGTAAGAAACCTTTTTTGTAGAACGTTCAATTTGCTACAATATAACAGGGCTAAGCTGTTACTCTGGTCGTCCTTAAATTACCTTTTTATTTAAGGGCGCCACTGGAAGTGATATTGGCCTCTCAGAGCCGGATCATAGATCGTCAGGGTCGGCGTAATTTGTTTAATTGTAAGAGGAGGATGAGGCAGGATAATTTATAAATAATTTAATTATTTCCATTAACAATTTTTACCTTTATTTATTTAATAACCTTTTTAACCTATTGACCTTATAAACTTTTATACCTTTATAAACCTTATAACCTTATAACCTTTGTATAAACCTTATAACTTTTACAACCTTTATAACCCTTTTATATAAACCTTATATTTTATACCTTATAACTTTTATAAACCTTAATTTTATTAACCCGCGATATTTTCCTTAAACCTAATTTATTTATTTGATATTAATTTTAATTAATTATTAATTAATTTATTATTTAATTTTACTTTTCCTTCAATATCATTATTCCTTTATCAATTTTGTCACCAATCACCTCGACTCCAAATTTAAACTCAATAATTTCGTGACGCGTTATCTTGACTTTTACTCAAAACTCAATTTCACCCGATACAATTTATATGTTTTCTATACCACCTAATTCAGGTACTTTTAGTATCACAATAATTATTCTTAATTTAATCACTTAGTTTCTTTAGCTATTTCCTTCGTTTAATTAATTATTCCTTCTAATTAATTAATTAATTTTCCTTAATTAATTTATCTCATTATCGATAACCTTGACCGCGAACTTTTTTCTTTTACCGAGACAATTTATTATTCATTATATTTATAATTGTTTTATTGATTTTATTACTAAATTTACTCATAATTAATTAATTTTCATGACTAGCAACGATGGCTAGATTTTACAGTTTCCGGTGCGTGAGTTACACGACCTACCTGGAAACTTCTAGAATATTTCCGGCGTCCTGCCTGGAGTTTATTTATTAATTTCTTTTATATAAATTTAGTCCAGTTACTTTATTAATAATTTTTTTCTCGAATAATTAATTAATTTACGAGTATTAATTTTTTGACGATTCGACGCGACGCTACCAGACTTATGACTAGTATTCAAATAAAACTCTCCGGCTTACTGCCTGGAGTAAATTTCAAATAAATACCTTTACGATCAAAACTCCTAATCCTTTCCGTTCGGGTAGTATTTCTTGTTTTAGTGTTTTGTCTTGTCCTCATCGTAGTTGTCCAATATTCTCAACCTCCAACCTCGTTCTCACCTTCAACCTGATAAAACTCCGCGTCCAGAAAGCCGGCGTCCGTAATGGCATCTGTTATGGCGTCTGTTCGTTGTTGTTGTCTTGACGGTTCGGGTGTTCCGATGGTTAATGCCTGATTCTCGTTCCGGTCCCCGTTTTATAATTTCTCGCGCACCTCTTGACTCTGGCGGTCACTCGTCACCTAGTTAATTCTAAGTGGGGTTGACGGTCGAGCAATCGGAATTTCCACTTCCGGACGACTAGTCGCTACCTAGCCGGCATACCCTGGGTGGTAATGTCACATGACCGACAGTACACATAATAGATTTTAATTTGACTTATTTGAACGGAATAAATTTGAATTTACCCCGTTACAACAACAAACTCTATAAAAATTTTGCTATACGAACAACGAATGGTGAGATATGAATTTTTTTGTATGGGACTAAAGAAACAAAGAAAAACTCTAATAAGTCACCTCTTAATATTGATATTAAGAGCTGAAACTTTAACACAATTTTTTTTTTTTGTCATCTTAGACGATATTTTCATGGTAGCTAAGAAAAAAAAAACTAAAAATTATTTTTGGCCCACCCTAATATATATATATATACACAGTTTTTACTTCAATTATATTTAGTGGAGTTATATTTTATTAATTATATTTTCAAAATTCCTCTCCGGAGTGAATTTCACTTCAAGGGGAGTAAATAATTAAAAATTCATTCACTCCGGATTTAATCCGCGTTCACTCCGAGAATTTTTCACAGTGTGATTAATCAGCAAATTTAATTTTATTATTTTTTCTGATTTCAGATTGAAAATGAAAATTATATTTCAAGCATGGCCCAGAGCATTTGACGCCCAAAAAGGCGTCCACAGTAAAGTTGGCAACTTTGAAATTGCGCAGGATGGTCACTCATCAAATTTCAAGGTTGACGGCATTACTAATGGTCCCGCGGCCACAGTAGAAAGAATTAAAGAGCTGTTAGGGGAACATACGCTACCTCTGGTGCCACCATGCCTCTTCTTTTTTGAACGAAGTAGGTCTAAAAAATTCACCTCAATATTAAGGGATGGCGGTATCTTGGAACTATGGTTTGGGGGCAAGGATCACGTGGAAGTAAGGTAATTAAAAAGAATTTTATTATTTATATTTTTAAAACGAACGTGGGGCCAATCGAGGGGCTTTGTAACCGTATATTATATTTTCACGCAAACGTACGCACCCTAAAACACATTAGAAACTAAAAAACTGCGGGAAGTGTTTGGGCTGGCCTACAGGACTAATCGATTCCCAGATTTCTTAATACAACAACCAACATCTTTTATGGTTCTAAGTTTTAATAATGTTGCGTAGTTAGAAACTATATTTAAATTTAAATATAGTTTCACTTCCGCAGATAGAGGCAGCACCTACTGGGGCCTCGTTCATAAATTTAAACTTGATCATGCGCAACTCAGCGCATGCGCATCTCCGCTTTCCTGCTTCGTGTCGAGAAGACGGCCGCCATTATCTTTCGCATACGTACGTTCAACAAGTAACACGTGTTATAATTCATCGTTCTATTTTGCGCTCATCTCGAGTAATTAATCAAAACTATCAATTAATATCAATTAAGTGATCATTAAGCTCATCAAAAATATAATTATTTTTGTAATCGTGGGCACCAGAGCTCATCAATAAATTGATAAAAAACTCAAGCATTCAAGTGATTAACGACCACGTTTTTCAAGAGGTTATTCCAACGGAAAACATTACAGGTGCTTATTTATTCCATCAATAATTATATCAAGTGTTCATAAATATAAAAGACTCAATTTATTATTAATTAATTATCAACATGCTCAATATTTTTAATAATATAAAAGTAAATTCTTGCTCGGTAGCCTCTGCAATCATGCTACCACGTGTTCATAAAATAAATGCAATGCAGTGCAATTTATTATAAACTCATTAATTAAATTAAATTCAGTGTTCAACAACATTATTAAACAATGAACTCAATTATTTATGTAATTTGTGCTATTAAAATTAGTAATTCTAGTGTTCAATAATTTAACTTCGCTCGGTAACCTCTGAATTTCATGTTACTTATTCTCATGACAATTTTGCGATCAACTCAGTGTTCAATTACACTCAAATCAATTATTTCAATTATTTACTCGAGATTAATTTTACTCTTTGCATTCATTTAATTACGTACTCACGAGCTCAGAAAACTCAACAGTATTAATAAATTAAATCAACGATTTAATTTTGTAACCCAGTGATATTATGTGCTGTGACAAATAAAAATATTGTTATATTTTTTAATATGCGTATTTTTCCAACATCCCAACCACCAACCAGTCCTGGCATGTATTTATTTAATTATTATTACAACAAATAACTTATATATACACTACGCTTATCAAAATCTATTTCCGCTAAATTTTTTTGTCGCTAGTAAAATTATTTTTTTAATTTGTTTACATTGAAAGATAACATTGTATTAACCCTTCGTCACACGCGCTTCAAGGTCACTACATTTTAACGTTTATGAATTTTTAGAACACTAATAAAAAAATTTTCTTTTAAAAGGATTTTTATCTCAAGTGAATATTCTAAAATTATCTGACAGCTATAGTAAATCAAACTATTTTTTATAAACAAAATGTACAATGTTACTACCAGAACGACAAGAAACTATGATATTAAACGGAAAACCTAATTTTTTTTAGATAATTATTATAATAACCATTATTATTTTATAATTATAGATTTTTTAGCTGTCGATAAAATTATGAATTCACCATTGATGGTAACCAAACCATCAATGTTTGGTGACCAACAATACTAATTATTATTGACAATTATCTGAATAGTATTTGTCAAGTGACGAACCCCTCGCAAAAAAATGACAAATTTACCAAGGTTTATGTTATTACTAGACAACTAAACCGTATTTATGATAAATTATGACTTTATTATTTAAGATGAATCGAACATGTCTAGACTTAGTGAATTTGTAGAAATAGTATCTTCATTCGAATCCTTTCCATGCTGTTCTTCTATCTGCTCTAGATCTTTTGCTGAGCTTATTTTAGTAAATAAGTACGCTGCTTTATTAGAATCCGGAAGTGACATTGTCCGTAACAGCGGTCTTTCTTCTTGGTCACCATCTAATGAGACGGCCTTCTGACGTTTTGTCACGCTGCTATAGGCATCTTCTAGATATACATTAGTGCGTTTCTTTCTCATCAATCTATCCATTTCCGCCTTCTGCATGGACAAGAGACTTTCGGTACCACTAAGAACGTTAGGAGGAAACTCGTCGATAAGATAATCGGGATCATTATCTTCTTCGTTCAGGTTGAATAGAACCTAAAAAGACATAAAATAGATGATGTTATCTTAAGATCATATAGAAATTTTTTAAGTATTGGATACATACGCCATCGTCTTTAAGGACAGGAGTGATCGGCCAAAGCGTTTTTCCTAATTCAAAAAAAATTTTCTTGTAAAGCCGCCTCATTGTAATCACATTTTCGACTAGCTCCGGTAAGACCGCCTCTACAGATTCTCCTTCATTATCCTAGAAAAAAATTTTCAATTATAATTAATAATGCAGTAACACTACCGCAAATGACTAATAACTTTAAAAATATTATTAAGATTCTCACCAGCAAATACTCCGCCTGAATTTTGCTGCAATCTTTAGAGGTCACGTATTGGTTCAGTTCTTCAGAGAGATCGGGACTAAACAACGTGCCATTATCCATAGTTTTAAATCGTGCGATGGGATCTTCTGGAGCAGCAGACGACGTAGCTACTTTGAAAAAAAGCTGAAAATAATTAAACAATTAACAATATATATCAATGAAAAAATTTCATACAAAGTTTGTAAAAAATAACCTACCCCTTCTGCAGTCATTTGCGGCGTATGGTTGATACACAACGCTTGACCCAGTGCAGACCAGATTTTGTGCCACCCATATTTAGAGTATTGCCAATGCTCAATAAGCTCAGTGATTCGTTTGTTGTTTGTCATACTAAATTACAACCGAAAGAGTTAGCACAATTTTTACTATAAAAGCTATATAATTAGAACTACCTAAAGTGTTTATTGTGTGTATCTCGTAAGTTGATCATACAGATGACTCCATTAACCCCTGGTACACTAAAGTATGGACAGTATAGACACCACTAGGTAAGATAGTGAAGTTAATTTTAATGTACCAAGTATTAATGACCCTGATAGCCAAGTTGGCGAGAAACTGACGAGAAACTTGCAGCCGCAACTGGACACTAAGTTGACCGCCAACAGTTGGTACCTCCAATAGTTGATAGACATTTTCTGAGAAAGTTGACCGTAAGTTTGCATTCAATTTTCTCAGAAACTTGCATTCCAGTTGCGGCTTCATACTGGCGCCAACTTTCGGAGAAAGTTGGCGGTAACTTGTAGCCAAAAGTTGTAAAAGCTGAAGTTGTCGATAACTTGTCGTCAAGTTGGTCGGAAACTAATGAATGTCCAACTTTTTCACGACCAACTCGTGTTATCAGGGGACGTCTGTCCGTATATACTGTCCCTGATAGTACGAGTTGCTCGTCAGAAAAGTTGACGGCACTAGTTGCGCGCCATTTTTCGACAACGCTTTTTGGACTTTCTAAAAGGAATGAATATTATGTAACGGGGTAAATTTGAATTTACCGCGTTCAAGTTTAGTCAAAATAAAACCTATGATACGACTTGTCGTCCGGAAGTGAAAATTCCCACTGCTTGGACGTCATCCCCAATTTGAACTAAGTAGTAGTCCAAAATGAGTGGGGAGAAAGCAATTAAAAACTGGGACCGGAACGTAAATCGACATTAGTGACCGGACTGCGTCTGATTAAGTAGGTTATCGTGGAGACGAGAGATAGAGCGAGAGCTAGGAGTAAGACAAGACAGGAACGAGACGTGGAAAATTTACAAGGACCATTACAATTACGAGACCAGGACGAAGACAAGGGACAATACCAGGGACAACCACGACGAGAACAGATCCTCGATACGTTGATTGTTGTAAAGGTATTTATTAAAATTCTCCAGGCAGTAAGCCGGAAAATCTTATTAAAGGACTTAGTCATACGTCTGGTAGCGTCGCGTCCAAATTTAATTCTCGTAAATTAAATAAACTCGTAAATTAAAATTTATAAATTAAACTGGAATAAAATTATATAAAAATAATTAATTAATAAACTCCAGGCAGGTAGCCGGAGCTTTTACGTAGATAAATATTTCCAGGCAGGTTGCCGGAAATATTCTAGAAGTTTCCAGGTGGATCGTGAAATTCATGCACCGGAACTTTCGAATCTAGTCATCATTGCTTGTCAAAAAAATTAATTAATTATAAGTAAATGTAGTAATAAAATAATTAATTAATTATAAAATTAATAAAGGATAAATTGTCTCGGAAAAAGGAAAAGGATTTGTGTTCAAGGTCACTGAATTAAATTAATTAATTAAGAGGAATAATTAATGAGATAAAATAAATAGTCAATTAAATTAAGTAAATAAATTTAAGATAATTATCATGATAAGAACAGTACCTGGAAAGAACCGTAAAAAACATATAAAGTGTATCGGGTAAAACTGAGTTTGGAGTAAAAGTAAAGTGACTGCACGGAAAGAAAAGATGGTAGGTCTTAGCGGCAAATGATCGTTGGGTGAACTGGGAAAAGACGAATAGGTGATAAAAGTGAAAGGAATAAATTGATAAGGGAAAATTAAGGTTAAATAATAAATTAATTAATAATTAATTATACTCTTCAAATTAATTAATTTATTAAAATTTCGGGTGAAACATTATGTTAAAATTAGTGAGTTAGGTTTTAATGAAAAAATTGTAGTTATTAAGTATCGTGAGGGTGAAGCGATTTTTAAACAATTGTGTGTGTGTGAGTGTGTGGTAAAAGTCCAAAGGTAGTTGGTAAAATATTGTGTGTGTGAGTGTGTGGAAAGTGCCAAAGGTAGTTGGCCAATTTTCAACAAATAAAATATTGCGGGTTATAAATTGAATTAGGTTTAAGAGTAATATTGCGGGTCGAATTGAAGAAATCAGGTTTAAGGAAAATATCGCGGGTTAATTAAATATAAGGTTATGAGGTTTATAAGGTATCAAGGTTTATAAGGTTAAAAGGTTAAAAAGGTTATCAAATAAATAAAGGTTTAAATTGTGAATCAAAGATATAAAATTATTTATAAATTAGCCTTCCTCATCCTTCTCTTGCAATTAACAAATAACACCGACCCTGATGATCTAAGATCCGGCTCTGGGAGGCCGTTATCACTTCCAGTGGCGCCCTTGAATAAAAAGGTAATTTAAGGACGACCAGAGTAACAGCTTAGCCCTGTTATAATTAATAATAATTATACAGTTGTCATAGAAATTTAATAATTATATATTTTTGAGGAGCATCTCGTGAATGCAGCACCGCGCCGTCCAGCGCGTGTAAACGCCAGATCGCAATTCAAATCGCGCTGTTGCCAAGTCGTGTTCCCGCTCTTAATATACAAGCTGTAAACAAAGTAACCTATCTCATAATTGTTAGTCACTGGTTATTATTAATAAAGATTGGTATTAAAAAGTATTTATTTAAATTTTTAAATCATAATAATATTTTTTTAATTATATAATTATAGAAGTTAAATAAATAATATTTTTCAATTTGTAACATTGATAAAATATGTAATTCTCTGTATGATTCTAAAATTAGCCAGTACTTTCAACAATTTTTGGATTGTTTTTCAATATAAAGAATTTGCACCCGCTGAAACTAAAAAATTTATATGTAAATTTTGTCTAAAGTCCTCTTTTTGTAATTAATTAAGTGAAGAAAATTAAAAAATTGTTAAGTATCGGCTAATCTTGAGATTATTTACCTGTCATTACTATTCTTATAGAAATTATTAATATTGATAGATCATTTTTTGTCAAGATAACTTCAGAAATATAGTTAAATTATTACTAAATATAACAAAAAAATAATAATAATTTTTAAAAAAATTACTAATCAGCTAAATATTTAATTCAATGTAAAACTAAATAAAAAATATAGTTATTTTCCAATAATAAAAGCATGAAATATTTATTGGGTACTTGGCAACACCGCATGAAATTTAACACGGCGGCGCGGCGCTCATCGTGCGTGTTACGAAATCGGGTAAAAACACGCGTGTGACGAAGGGTTAATATTCGTTAAAGGAATATTGGCTATGCTGGTCCGTCCCGAGTGGGCGATCCAGCGCCATCTTGGGTCTCAAAACATAATGGTGGCCCCAAAATGCTCGGAAATTAGTGAACACTAGGTGACAAATGAGGGCAAATACTTATAATGACTTGTCTCCAATCCTTAGTGATTATACAAGTGGTGGTTGCCCGTATGGGTCTGTGGGAAGAAATTGTGCCCACCACTAGCCATGTGCATTCTGTTGACCAATACAGGAAATTGGTACCATGGGAGACCCATTCCAAGCCCCGCTTCAACCAGTCTCTCTATTTCCCGAGATGGGAGGAGTGTGGGTCGATTTGCGGTAGGATTCGTGGTGGCTGTGCGTGAGGCACCCACATGCACTGCATGCCTAATGGGTACGCTAATGTGAGCTTATGCTCATATTTCGCTCTTATAATATTATGGTGAAAAATAGGCGATTACGCAGCGTGAGTATGCCCAAAAGGGTGTGGTATCGGCCTCCCGTCAAACGGAGGTGGACGGTCATGCCGTTCCGTTACATTAATTAATTAATTAATTATGCTGGTCCGTTCCATTAAGGAAAAGTTATTTTGAACTTATTCTAAGTATGATGTTGTTACATGTGGATCAGTCCCCTGCCTAATACGCACTGCAATCTCATACTTTAGTACACAGATGTTAATTTTATTACAACGGTTTCACCCCGAATATACTTGCTGGGCTCATCAGTAAAGTTGATGCAAGTATATTCTACTTTAGACCGTTTAAAAGATTGTTAAATAATGATAGTAAATTCATCAGATGATGATGGTGGTGTAGCAAGTATTCTAATCTTGCTATCATCCATTAGAAGAATTCTGTTTAATTTTAAGCCATGTTTTTATTTCTAGATGTTTTTAATTTTTTGACCAGGAAATTTTCATTTGTTAAAGGAATATTGGCTATGCTGGTCCGTTCCATTAAGGATATTTATTTTGAACTTATTTTAAGTATGATGTTGTTACATGTGGATTAGTCCCCTGCCTAATACGCACTGCAATCTCATACTTTAGTTCACAGATGTTAATTTATGACAGAGAGTTCACTTGCCAAGTCTGGTCACACCTAGTATTATAGACGAATATTAGGGCGCCACTGGAAGATGGACTCGGCCTTCCAGAACCGGATGTTGTATGATTTTATTTTAATCAATTAAATTAATTTAATATAATTCTCAGAGTCGTTTGTAATATTTTGTGAGAGAGGTGAGGAATGGAAAAATAACTAAAATAATGCTGATCAAAATTTTATTAATTTTTAGCACCTTGCTTTATTAATTAACCAATAATTTCCTTATGACAAACTAATACTTATGACAAACTAGTAATCTTCTGACAAACTAATTTCCTCGTCCCCTGGACGGTATTACTTATGACAAACTAAATTATCTCGTCCCCTGGACGGTATTACTTATGAAAAACTAAATTATCTCGTCCCCTGGACGGTATTACTTATGACAAACTAATTTTCTTCGTCCCCTGGACGGTATTACACACACACCCACAATTATTAACCTCGTCCCCTGGACGGAAAACCTTAATATTAAATTAAAAACATCCCCTGGATGTGTATTTACTTATAACTAAAATGTCCCCTGGACTTATCACAGACACAGTTAAATTTTACTTAAAACTACTTGACTCGACTTTGTACTTAATTTTATTCTATACTCAATGACATCATTACTTTTACTTAATACTCGACTTAAATTTTCAATATACTAATTCCACTAATAATTTTAATTCTTTTTACTTTTCACTGATTTATTTAATTAATTCACTTTATTTTATTAATTAATTAATTTTGGTTTTATTTAATTATTAATTAATTAATTTTTCACCATTAACTTTCATTATTATTTGCTTCCAACATTAGATATATTTAATTTGCTTAATTAAATCTGATAATTATTCTTCAGTATTCAACTCAATTTACTGACAAAATAATCCGTGCTTGTTTTACTTGACAATAATTCTACCGTAATTTTCCTAGCGTCTTTCGATTTTAGATTTATTAATTTATACTTATTTTGAAATTACTTTAAAATTATTTTAAGACTAAATTTACGACTAGAATTACGTTTAGAATTGACTAGAATATTCGGCCCGGGAAATGGCCTCACGAGGCCTGAATTTGCGATTTGAACGATACGGATAATTTACTTAAGGCGGCCGACAGGCCTGGAATACTTTTATGATTAATATTGAATTGAATTGATTTTATTATTGAAAAATTGACGCGAAGATTTATTTTATTCCAGCCGAGAGGCCTTCAATATAATAAATTGAGAATTAAAAAAAAACGGCAAACGCGTGGCAAAGGACTTGACCGAAAATTCGAGAATACGAGGATGAACCGGCCGATAGGCCTTGAACTATTAATATAAATTTTACAGAACCCGCGGAAAGACGTTAAGTAATTTATTTATAATTAATTCGGCCCTCTAATAATGAGAGGCCTTAACTAATTATAAATTTACCTTTAGGAAAATTCCAGCCTTCAACCAAGGAGTAGTGTGACTCTCCGATCTCTCTCTCTCTCTCTTGCTCTCTCTGCTCTCTTCTGCTTTCCTCGCTCTCTCCGCTCTCCACAATCTCTTTTACAACAACCCTTTTTATAATGACTGATAACTTGTCAATGAACAGTACACATTAGACAATGTAATTAATTATTAATTAAAGTAATTATCGGCCCTGAGGCCTTATAATCAATTTACAAGTTAAATTAAATAATTAATCATCGCCTCGTTCCACGTAAAGCGGACGTAGACTTAGATATTTACCTGGTTGTTGTTTGCGTCCGGTCAGTTCCGCCGTCTGGGTAACTCTGATGAATTCCCGTTCCACAGTCCATTATATTATTTCACTCCCGTTCACTAGTCCGGAAACCTATTCCCACTATCTTAGACTAGGAAATGACGAACGGGCCGTAGTGATCCATGCGACACCCGGTGACTAGTCACAACACTAACTCGCAACTTACGAGGTCGTTGGCCGGTTATCGGCGGGAAACGAAATTCAAAGTCAAATTTATTTATTCTCTATTAGCTATAATTTACCCTGTTACAAATTTTATTAACAGCAAATGTATTCGGGGCGAAACCGTTGTAATTAAATCAACATCTTTTTCCGTGAAGAATCAAAAAAGAAGAAGCACTATCTGAAAAAAAAGCGGAATAATTCAAACAAATTTCAAACGATAACAATTAAACAAAATGAAAAAACTGAAAATGAAAAAACATCGACGTAAAAGTTGAAGAAGGCCATTCGGCAGCCGAAATGGAAGTAGATTTTTCATTATTTATTTAATTATTTGAATCTGTCAAGTGGACGGTGGCGTTTAAAGGTTCATCTAAAGCTTATGAGATCAATTATATTTATGCTTTTCAATTTTGAAAAAATATGTTGGAATAATCCAACATAAAAATGCATTATTTTGTCATTTAAAACTTTAAATAAAAATGCTAAAATATTTTACTTCCAATAATTTCAATATTTGTAAAAATTCTACCTAACCTTTCTAATTTTAACAACTCGTCCGTCGAGGCAACTCGAGAGCCTTTTTTTACGACTTTGCAGCGCTCGCTGGGGCCATAAACCAGGAGTACAACGCAGCGCTTGATCGGGATGTCCACATCTGGAATGTCTCAACTCTCTCCTTAGCTTAAGCTTTTTTTATATAAACTTTTCTTTCAGTCACAAGGAATATTCAACAATCATTTCGTTGTTCTCGAACTAGAATATTCTGGATTTTTCCAACGGAAAAATACTCGGGTACAGTCGAGGCCCCTTTTTTTTATACGTCTTCAACCTCCTTCTGAGTCCTGAGGCGCAGGTCAACGAAGTCAGTTCCTTCCGATCCATCGCAACGAACAGTTCTTGTTTTCTATTTCATTGCATTCATATCTCTCATAAGTTTTATTCGTTGCGTTTATAATCAACTCAGTGTTAAGTGTCTCACTTGCAAGCAGTGATCATTGCAATCGGTGCGTTCCTGGTTGCAGTTTACTCCTGCAGATCCAGATATTTCTTTTCGTCGACCAGCAGCAGTTATCAGCCGTCATGAGCTATCCTCACCCCGACACGAGGCAATACGCAGCTACGAACTCGACAGTGGGAGCACACACAGTGCAATTCACAATCGAACGGTTTGCTATTTTCATGACGATTAGCAAGTTGGTACGTAAATCACATTAATTATACCTTCTCCGGTTAGACTCAAAGCTATATCTTCTGCTCAGCTAGCAGTTCCCATACTGTTGGTTTGTTTTCATGTTATGCGCTCTTGCTATACTCATGAGAGATCAGGAAGATCATGCACGTATCTTTCCTCTCTCAGAATATTCTCTCTCAGGCCGATGACTCCCATCGCAGTCATGAATGCCCGGGAGCTATCACTCTAGCTCAGGATCACGACTCCCATCGCAGTCGTGGATCCCGGAGTACTATCAATCCTTCTCAGGATCACGACTCCCATCGCAGTCGTGGATCCCTGAGTACTATCAACCTCAGGATCACGGCTCCCATCGCAGTCGTGAATCCCTAAGTACTATCAATCCTTCTCAGGATCACGACTCCCATCGCAGTCGTGGATCTCTGAGTACTATCAACCTCAGGATCACGACTCCCATCGCAGTCGTGGATCCCTCAGTACTATCACTCACTCTTAGGATCACGACTCCCATCGCAGTCGTGAATCCCTGAGATCTGCTCATTTACTCTCAGATCAATGACTCCTATCGCAGTCTCTTCTCACGCCCAATGTTTGACAATCTCACTGGAACCTAACGTGATTTGCAGATTTTAGAGAGTACGAGAATTCGAGAGAACGAGAATTCGAGAGTTCGAGCATACGAGTACAAGCCTACAAGTACGAGCCTACGAGAACGAGCGCACGAGTACCAGCACACGAGTACCGACACACTAGTACGAGCGTACGTGAGTATGGGTGAACGAGACAAGTGGACTTCGAAGCAGATTTGTCGACATGCACGCCCGTCAGCAAGAAACGTCGCGTGAACTGTCTCCAGTCGAGAACCGGCGTCAACTCCTAGTTCTATCCTCTGCGATTCTATCTCCACCAGCACCAGATAAATTAAACACAGCTGTACTGATTTTTTATAATAAGGAACAAGAAAATTTTATGAAATTTTTAGCAAATTTTGAAAGTCTGTATTTGCGTGAAAAATGATCGTATCGGAAGAACAAAAAAAGCAAATTGGAGCTTGAAATCTCTAGTTTCAAGATCTTCCAGCCAAATAATTTTCTGAGCGACGGTTTTTGCGGAATCATTAGAAATAGGACAAGACAAAATTTTTCTAAATTTTTTGGTTTCGTTTTTTAGCTAGTTTTTGAAAAAAAATTGTATTTTTCTCTTTACCTAACATTTACCAAATAACTAACGTGAAAATGGAAGAAAATCCGAAAAAAAATTAATTTTTTTACTTTGGAAATGATTACACAAATTAAGGAGCAAAACTTGTTTCTGTAATTGTTTTATAAAACTTTGAACAATCGGTCCGGACAAACGGTTCGATGGTTCAATCTGAAAATTTTCAGAGTTTTTGGGGGTACATTAAGCTATAAAATCACCTGGCAACATTTTTTTTTTTATCAATATTTATAAAGTAGCGATGAGTTGACTAAAAAACCAGAAAATGGCCATTTTTCGTGGGTTTTTCAAATTGATATTACGGATGAAAGAAAATTTTTTTTCAAAAAAATCAAAAATAGAGCTTGTAGGGTGCTTATTCAAGTTTATCAAACTGCCCTTTAAATTACTGTACGACCATTAGTTGCTGAGATATCGATAATCAAAGACAAAAGGATCCATTTTCATTTGAAGGCTGATATCTCAGCAGCATATTGTCGTACAGAGAAACAAAAAAAAAAGCAAATTGTAGCTGAATAAATTTTCTAAACGAACCATGAATTGATTTTTTCGAAAAAAATTTTTCCGGCCCCATAGACCTAAAAAACAAAACCAAAAAATTTAGAAAAATTTTGTCTTGGCCTATTTCTTATGATTCCGCAAAAACCATGGCTCAGAAAATTATTTGGCCAGAAGATCTTCAAACTAGAGATTTGAAGCTTCAATTTGCTTTTTTTGTTTTTTCGATACGATCATTTTTCACAAAAATACAGACTTCCAAAATTCGCTAAAAATTTTATAAAATTTTCTTGTTCCTTTAATTTTTTGGATAAGTGTAGTAACTCCTTAGCATTGGAATTAAGAGCTCATATTTGGTGAGAATTCTTTTTTTTTTCGATGTAGATTGAGATTTTGCTTGATCATTAGAAAAAAAAATTTTTTTGCGGAAATGAATCACCCTAACACATATTTATACAGACACTCGGGCATCATTCTAAAAATTTTTAGAATAGCTTCCTAAGACCTCAAAACGTTGACATGATGAAAACTCGATTTTTGAAAATTGGGGTGAAAACAATCTTCCCGAATTTTTGAAAATTTGCAATTTTTTTGGCGGGAAGTCAAAAACGTTATTTTTGGCATTCGTAATTCTTCAAATGTTAAATTGGTAAGATCTAAAACCGACGATTCGATAGAATTTTTTCATATCAGCCGAGAATACATATCAAAGAAGTCGAAAGTACAGTAGGACATCGAACATGGGTACTTCATCCAGTAGCCAGAATCGCTGGAGTGATGCGTGAAGCTCGGCGTCAATACTGACGTGGTGTACAAGACCTACTGATGTCTTGAAGTATGAACCTGACGGCCGTGAAACGATCCACCCAAATTTAGTCATTTGAGCAGTTGAAGTATCGACAGCTCCTTTCACTACACCTTCTTCGATAAGTTGACCATGTACATCGGCTCCCACGATGATGTCAATGGGCCCTGAGGAGCAGATGTCAGGATCAGCCAGCTGAAGCCCTTGTAAGTGCGGCCATGTGGTGATTGTGGGTCTAGTAGATGGTAGTGACGTTGTCAGCTTTGGCAAGATGTGGGCTAATATGGTCATTGTCTTTGCAGGACTAAAGTGAGCGTGCAGCTTGACATTAACCATGCTTCTGGTTCTGCTGGAGGCGTGGGCATCAACTCCTACTATAGGAATTGAAGTTGAAACGCGTTGTCGGTGTAGTTGCTGGACGGCTCTCTCCGATATTAACGAAACTTCTAATTCTTGGTCAACCAGGGCTCTGACGCTGATTTGCTCGTGGTGGTCCGACAGCACGATGAGCTTCATAGTGGCCAAAAGTACGCTGTCTGACGAGTAAGAGCGGGTGTGGTGAACCTTAGCACCAGTTGGCTCAGCTTCCGGCTGATAGGATGTATGAGCGGCACTCGAAGTCTCCCTTGAAGCTGTATGATGCAATGATGTATGATGTCTTTTGTTGCATTTGAGGTAACGCTTTTGTGATGTGCAGTTACTGAGGACATGTTGTCCCAGACAATTATAGCAGAGGTGATGTTTACTGACTAAAACAGCTCGCTGCTGGGCTGAGCTATTATTGTATCGTGGGCAGCGTGCAGCGTAATGATCGCCTGAGCATACTGCACATATGCTTGTTTGATGAGCCTGTTTGTTGGGACTTCTTTGGCCAGAAAAGTGTGCCTTCATTGCTGGTGGTGCTCCAGTTGGTGCAGATCTAGAATGGCTGGAGCTCTCGTATGATTTTAAAGTCAGCAATCTTGTGAAAATGAACTCCAGGAGTCTTTTCCAGGTTGGGGGTGCCTTAGTAGGTCCCAGATGCTGTTCCCAGGATTTGACGGACTCTGAATCTAGACGCTGGACGACAATGAATACGAAGATATCGTCCCAAGTATCTATAGGTCGCTGAAATGTCTCCAAGGTTCGTCGTATCTACAAGACAGTGGTGTATAAGCGTCGAGCTCGACGGCGGATCCCTTGCTCATGCATTTTATTGAGAACAAGGCTAGCATGGCTGCGTTGGGGAGAACTTTCGTATTCTTATAAAAGTCCTGTAATGACTCCTAAGCCTTTATGAAGTTGTTTTTGGTGAGCGCTGTGTTGCTGAGAAAGTGAGATGCGGACCCAACGAGTGAGTTCTTCAGGTAATGCAACTTATATATAGGTGTTACATCTGGGTTGTCACTACCATGGTCAAAAACATATCTTTGTACGGCAGCCAGTTGGTGACGTTTTCATCGAACTTTGGCAAGTCTAGAGGTGGAAGTCGTGGTCCTTGGTGCACTTTCGCTTGACTGCCAGATCTTGAAGAGATTGATAGTGTCATTGAAGACTCTCGTTCTGTTGTTTTGTCCTTGTCGATAATGGTGTTCGCCTTTTCAAGTGCTTCTAGGTATCACTCTTGCGTAGAGTCATAATACTGCCTCCGGTAGTAGAATCACTGCAAAATTCGCTCTTTCTCCTCGCTACTCAGCTTGTTAATCGCGACTGTCAGGACATCGTGATTTGCCAAGAATTTCAGCTATTTCTCTTCAAGGAGTGCACGGCGTGCTTCAGCGCGCTGACGTGTAACGTTTTCCACTCCGATGCTGGTAAGATTTCTTATGAAACTTTGGATGAAGTCACGCAATTCAGTCTGTTGGTCAATCCGGCGTTCAACGTGTTCAACCCTTATGTTTTCTTGTCACCAGATCCGGCTCAAAGGACCTTAATGTTTAGTTTGTCTGTGATTGATTTATTTTATAATAATCAGTACAGCTGTGTTGAATTTATCTGGTGCTGGTGACGATAGAATTGCAGAGGGTAGAACTGGAAGTTGACGCTGGTTTGCTACTGGAGCTGGTTCACGCAACGTTTCTTTCCCGTTGTCAAAACTGCTTCGAAGCCTGCTTGGCTCATTCACTCGTACTCGTGTGCTGGTACTCGTAGGCTCGTACTCGTATGCCCGTACTCGTATGCTCTCGAACTCTCGAATGTCTGTAAATCACGTTAGGTCCCAGTGAGATTGTCAAGCATTGGGCGTAAGGAGAGACTGCGATAGGAGTCATTGATCTGAGAATGAATGAACAGTCCTCAGGGATCCACGGCTGCGGTGGGAGTCGTGACCCTGAGAGCGAGTGATAGTCCTCAGGGATTCGCGACTGCAGTGGGAATCGTGATTCTGAGACTGATTGATAGTACTCAGGGACCTACGACTACGATGGGAGCCGTGTTCCTGAGACTGATTGATAGCTCTCAGGCATCCATGACTGCGATGGGAGTCATGGGTCTGAGCTAGAGTAGGCAGCTCTCAGGTATTCATGACTGCGATGGGAGTCATGGGTCTGAGAGAGAGTATTCTGAGAGAAGGAAGATACGTGCAGGATCTTCCTGATCTCTCATGAGGATAGCAAGATAGCAGAACATGAAAACAAGACCAACATTATGGGAACTGCTGGCTGAGCAATAGATGTAGCTTTGAGTCTAACCGGAGAAGGTATAATTAATGTAATTTACGTACCAACTTGCTAATCGTAATGAAAATAGCAAACCCTTCGATTGTGAATTGCACTGTGTGTGCTCCCACTGTCGAGTTCGTAGCTGCGTATTGCCTCGTGTCGGGGTGAGGATAGCTCATGACGGCTGATAACTGCTGCTGGTCGACGAAAAGAAATATCTGGATCTGCAGGAGTAAACTGCAACCAGGAACGCACCGATTGCAATGATCACTGCTTGCAAGTGAGACACTTAACACTGAGTTGATTATAAACGCAACGAATAAAACTTATGAGAGATATGAATGCAATGAAATAGAAAACAAGAACTGTTCGTTGCGATGGATCGGAAGAAACTGACTTCGTTGACCTGCGCCTCAGGACTCAGAAGGAGGTTGAAGACGTATGAAAAAAAGGGGCCTCGACTGTACCCGAGTATTTTTCCGTTGGAAAAATCCAGAATATTCTAGTTCGAAACAACGAAATTATTGTTGAATATTCTTTCTGACTGAAAGAAAAGTTTATATAAAAAAACCTTAAGCTAGAAGAGAGTTGAGACATTCCAGATGTGGACGTCTCGATTAAGCGCTGCGTTGTACCCATGGTTTATGGTCCCAGCAAGTTTTGCAGAGTCGTAAAAAAGGGCTCTCACGTTGCATGGCCCGAACAACGAGTTGTTAAAATTAGAAAATTTAGGTAGAGTTTTTGCAAATATTAAGAATATTTGAAGTGAAATATGTTAGCATTTTATTTGAAAATTTAAACGACGTAATAATTTATTTGAATGTTGGATTTTTTCAACAATGTAGATTGAGATTTTGTTTAAGCACTGAAAAAAAAATTCTTTTTCCGGAAATGAATCACTCTAATATATATATATATTAGGGTGCTTTTTATTTTTCGAACATTTTTTTTTTTCTTGGCCCATATGAAAATTTTATTGTAGGCGACAAAAAAAAAATTTCCTGAAAATTTTAGCCCTTAATTTTAATTTTAAGAGGTCGCTATCTATTTTGAAAGTTTTCCCATTTAAAAAGCATGGGAACGATATCACATTTTTTTATAAAAATTCCTACCCAGGCAGTTTTTGAGCAATTCACTCGTTTTTGGGCTCGTTTCATAGGGCTTGTAGTCCTCTTTAAAATTGATTCCAGTGACATAGATGCATTTACAACAGTTCATAAGTTATGAGACTTCAAACTTCAGAAATTTTTATTTTTACCAAAAAATAATAATCAATGGCTATTATTATTCCAGCTATCAACTTTCTAGAAAAAATGACATACAACTTTTGTAGTGTGTTAAATACTCTGAAAGAAATACTCAAAACAATTCAATATTATCAACGTTATTGTTTATTTTTTTTAACTTTTCTCTTTTAAAGGGTTTTAGAATTATTTAATTTTAATTTTATTCTCGTGACAAATTGAACTTTTGTACTTATCCTTTTTTTTGGTATTTAATTAATCGAGCTTCATCAATTTTTATGTAGTTCTATGATTTAAGGTATCGATCGAAGCGCCGATAGTTTTCGACGGTCTAAAATCTCAGTCTTTATGACTGAAATTGAATTACAAGTCACAAATCTATTATCAGTTTTTTTAATATTATTTTATTTTTTAATCATAAAACTACATAAAAATTGATGAAGCTCGATTAATTAAATACCAAAAAAAAGGATAAGTACAAAAGTTCAATTTGTCACGAGAATAAAATTAAAATTAAATAATTCTAAAACCCTTTAAAAGAGAAAAGTTAAAAAAAATAAACAATAACGTTGATAATATTGAATTGTTATGGGTATTTCTTTCAGAGTATTTAACACACTACAAAAGTTGTATGTCATTTTTTCTAGAAAGTTGATAGCTGGAATAATAATAGCCATTAATTATTATTTTTTGGTAAAAATAAAAATTTCTGAAGTTTGAAGTCTCATAACTTATGAACTGTTGTAAATGCATCTATGTCACTAAAATCAATTTTAAAGAGGACTACAAGCCCTATGAAACGAGCCCAGAAACGAGTGAATTGCTCAAAAACTGCCTGGGTAGGAATTTTTATAAAAAAATGTGATATCGTTCCCATGCTTTTTAAATGGGAAAACTTTAAAAATAGATAGCGACCTCTTAAAATTGAAATTAAGGGCTAAAATTTTCAGGAAATTTTTTTTTTGTCGCCTACAATAAAATTTTCATATGGGCCAAGAAAAAAAAAATGTTCGAAAAATAAAAAGCACCCTAATATATATGTATATATATATATATATATTTGGCGCCGATACTTTAGGTTTAGATTACAATAATCACTGCCTAAGTCGCCAACTACCAAAGAGTGAAACGTTGTGCGTGTTAGTGAGAAAAGGAGAGATGGAAAAATGTATTTGTGGGGTGAGAGGCGTTTCGTCTAAGTATACGATAGCTGAGACTCCTCAGTTAGGTGTGTCTATCGTATACCCCACCTAAGACGCCGTGATGGAAGTTACATGTTGGAATTGTTATATATTGAAACAGGCATAGGGACGAGGTATTGCGAGAGGCGTGAGTTGTGAATGCCATCTCGTGGAGTGAAGCCGAACCACCACATATATATATATATATATATATATGTGTATATATATATATATATATATATATATATTATAAAGCATTATTTGTATACGCTATGCGATACATTTTTGCGTCATAACTTCGTTCTCTGCCCTTAGCCTCCAGTCTCAATACGAATAGGGCGCCAGGTAATTTTTATCACTGGAATCACCAAACCAGTAAATCATGAAAATTAGGTAAATTTTTGATCTGTGGAATTATCTCGAAACCACGCAAACTAAATAAAACTAAATCTAAGACTTAACAAAATGCTCAGAACTTATAAGCAAAAACAAAAACAGAGACTGGAAAACTAAAGACAGAGTTACGGTATGCCATGGTGTCGCTCAGTGTGTAGGTTTATGGAGAGAGGGAGTGGTCCGGGTACATCATTCCAAATTCATGTAGATTATCAGTGGATTTGCAATTTTTATTTAACAAAAATAATCTCAAATCTCGATTTAACAATAAACCGAAATACCGTAGCTTCGTACAAATGATTCTTCTCTATTACAAAATACTGAATCTAATAATAATAACAAAATTGATCTTATCAGAAGTAAATTGTCATCTAACTGATGCATATCAAAACTTTACAAACAAATAAATTAATTAATTAAGTAACTGGAACCAGCCGATACTCGATTAGTTTTCGGCGAACTAGACCAATAATGATGGATCCGATACTCTAGAACATTTACTTTGATCAAATGGTAAAACTAACATACATGGGTCTTATATTGACGTTAAGCAGACGACAATTCGTCCAATAAGTAAACATATTTCTTATAATTATTTTATAAAATAATATTAACAACAAATTGTGAACTTGACTCTAGAATGTAACAATATTCTCATAATTCTCTCAGATCTTATAACTTTTCTTTAGTTAAAACAGTAGCATGATATCTCAAGACTTTGACTCGAACTCAATTGATTATTAATAATTATACTAATTATTTCATACCTGATTACTGATGAATAAAATATCGAGTAACGTCTTACACTGTTTGAATAATACTTCTGTAACAATAATCTGAATCGGTAGCTGTCCGCAATGCCATAATACTGTAGCGCCATTTCTGCACACGTCTGCTCGCTTCGAGCGAACAGCGTCGAATCCCCGAATCCCTACTCCCCAAACTCAAACATTGTTGCCTTTGTTACCAACGCTATACTTCACTCTATAACTCCAACTCAATATCAAATACTCAACAGGCAATAACTTAAGGCGCACTCTATTGAGCATGGATATCCCAATGTGTTTGCTCTCCTGGACTTGGCTTCAGTTGAGATCACAGACCAAATTCCAAAATTTAAGTGACCGGCGGTTACCCTCAGCAGCACACTGGTCAAAACTGTCCACTGAGGCCTACCAACTAAACCCAAAACTCCAAAAATGACCAGAAATAGCGGCTTCCACAGCGATAATGGTCACTAAATTATCGCTGAGTCCTGCCAATCATAATAACAGAAAAACTGATCTCATGTACCTAATCCATAGTCCGTATTTTGGAGCGCTAGCATTTCAGCTAGACCTATGCAATCCACATGAAAGTCTCATAGGGATAGAACTAGGTTCTATCATCAGATGATACTGGGTGACTGATTCAAGTCCTGCTCCACGGTAACACTGACTTGTCCACATACTCAATACACCCAAACTGTAAACTACAACTCAAACTTTATCATTATCTCAAACTTTAATCTCAACCCATATTCCATATTAAATTTCCACAATTCTGATTCTAAATCTTTACTATATATTTTTCTTATCAACAGCTGTATCTGTAGGCAGACGTTACTCTATATTTTATTTTTAAACTATAACTAAAATCAAAAATCTGTATCAAAATCGTTAATTACTGTAAGCGAAACTATAAGTCTTGAGTTACCATGCTCGAAAATATAATACAATCAGTTGGTGCTTGTGACGTTAACCTTAATCCAAGCCTCGTACAAAAAATAACGTCACAATATATATATATATATATATATATATATATATGTAGCGTTGCTACAATAATTACGATCGATCACTTTCGGCAATCTACGCCGAAGATCGATTTTTCCATATTCCGTCTCTACCTCATTCGTAGAGACACTAGTCAATTACAAGATACACCGCTGAGCTGCGAACACGCGTTCAAGCATTTTCATATTTTGTATACTTTACTTTCTTTTACTGTGTTAATTACGTTGGTTAAATAAAACATTTATTTAACAATATTAGTTGGTTTAAATAATTTATTTTAATATAGTTAAATTTTACCCTTAACCACTAAATTGGTGACCCCGACGTGATCTCTTTTTAAGGGAAGCGTCGAACACGTGTATTACACAGTGTATAAAATCTCGCGAGTTCTCGTGTCGTTTTGCCGAGAATATTTTGTCGCGTTGCCGATTAACCCGAAACCGCGATTTTTATTCGCAGTTATTTTTGTGTGAATTTATTTTTGAATTAAATAGTGCAGTGATTTTTTTTTCATCATTGTGCAGTTCTTCTTTTATCACCGCTAGTGCATTGCTGGGCATCTTATGGACGTTATGCCGCATCAGAGTTGATTCGAGGGACCTTTAGTGTGAATCGAATAGTGATAAAAGTTTCGCGAGCTGTGATAAAAAACTATAATTAATTTTTCGTATAGTGTCACGTATAATTTTCTCTTCGTTACCGGAAATGCCACAGGGGATTAAGCCGATACACCGGCTGCACATTCCTGAGCCGTGCGTCATCGATAATCTTTCGGTAGCACAGTACCGAATTAAAGACATTGTTGACGGGTGATGTCAGACTCTGGAACGGAGAGTGACAAGAAAATAAAATAATTATAAGTGCAGGGGATATTATTATTATTGGAAATATTATTTTTATTTTCTATATTTCAAAATGTACGCATCCGCCGCAGAGGAAATCGCTGCTTTGCGCAAACAACTCGCACTATTGACTGCCGAGGTTAGCGAAATGCTTGCTCAGGAGAAAATTCCGAACACACGATCCAGAGCACACCATCGTCCTCGGAAAATGAAAAAATTCGACTATTGCTGGTATCATTTTAAGCATGGTAAAAACGCCCAATCGTGCGCTCCCGGCTGCAAATGGCAGGGAAACGCAAACGAGAATCAGTAGAGGCGGCTAATGATTCTCAATCGATTTCTCGCCGCCTGTTTATCCGAGACCGAACTACAGGAACGGAATATCTTGTCGATTCCGGCTCCGATTTGTCCGTCTTTCCACGCGGCTGACTGAAATCAATCAGTACACCAATAGGTTATCGATTGTATGCCGCGAACGGCTCGATAATTCAAACCTATGGTTTAAAATTGATTACATTGAACCTTGGACTTCGCCGTGATTTTTCATGGAACTTTATCATCGCTGACGTCACTAAACCAATCATAGGTGCAGACTTCTTAAGTCATTATGACTTACTAGTCGACCTAAAACGCAAATGCCTTCGTGATGGCATCACTGGTTTATTGACACCCGGTAATTCTGACACGACATCGGCAGAAACAAATATTAAAGCAGTCGATGGCAATTCTGCGTACATGGAATTGTTGAGAGAATTCACCGATATTACACGACCTGACGCTACTCAGCGTCAAACGAAAAAGCATTCAACGGTGCATCACATTCGAACGTCACCTGGACCGCCAGTTTCGTGCAAAGCAAGACGCCTGGCTCCAGACAAGCTGAAAATCGCACAAGCCGAATTCCGTAAGATGATCGAAGATGGTATTTGCAGACCTTCCAACAGCGCCTGGGCTTCACCACTTCATTTGGCACAGAAGAAGTCCGGAGAATGGAGACCATGCGGTGACTACTGACCGCTTAACGATCGAACGCTGATTGACAAATATTCACTACGTTATTTAGACGACTTTGCCGCATTTTTACACGGTAAAAACATTTTCAGTCGTCGATTTTGCGAAAGCATTTTTGCAAATACCCGTTTCACCGGAAGATGTGCCGAAAACGGCGATCATCACACCGTTCGGACTATTCGAGTTCCGATTTATGACGTTTGGGCTTAAAAACGCCGCTCAAACATTTCAAAGATTCATCGACGAGGTCACTCGTGACCTGGACTTTGTCTTTCCATATGTTGACGATATTTTAATCGCATTAAACGACGAGAAGCAACACATGGAGCATCTAAAAATTTTATTCGAGCGTCTCCGTGAATACGGACTGGTAATTAACGCTCCAAAATGCCAGTTTGGTCTACCGGAAGTAGAATTTCTCGGCCACATCATCACCAAAGATGGAATCAAGCCGTTACCGGAAAAAGTCGAGGCTATTGTCAATTTCGAGCCTCCTACCACCGTAAAATCGCTTCGTCGATTTCTCGGCACAGTGAATTTCTACAGAAAGTTCATCAAGAACGCTGCAGAAATTCTAGCACCGCTAAATAAAGTCTTGGAAGGACCTAAAGTCAAAGGCTCTCATCCAGTCAACTGGACAACCGAACTTCAAGAGTCTTTTAAGTCAGCTAAACGAGCTCTCGCGGATGCTACATTGTTGGTTCACCCCAAAATCGATGCTGACTGGGCAATATTCACCGACGCATCCGAAATCGGTATTGGAGCCGTTTTACAACAGAAAGTGGATAACAACTGGCAACCACTGGCATTTTTCAGCCGAAAAGTGCCCCCGTCGATCCAAAAATTGTCGACGTACGACCGCGAATTGAACGCCATCTACGAGGCTGTTAAACACTTTCGGCACATATTCGAAGGCCGGCACGTTACGATCTACACCGATCACAAGCCGCTTCAGCACGCTTACAAACAGCGCACCGAAAGAGCATCGCCTTGGCAATTTCGTCGACTCGATTTCATCGGTCAATTTACCACCGATATCCGACATGTGTCGGGTAACGACAATATTGTCGCTGACACATTGTCACGGGTCGAAGCAGTATCTACTGCTATCACATCGGAAGAACTTGCCGATGCACAGAAGCAAGATCTCGAGCTTCAACAACTGCTGCAACAGACAACCGCGTTGCAGCTCCGACGAATCAATTTCGACAACGGTTTAGCATTGTACTGTGACATTGCGTCAGGTACGGTGCGACCATACGTTCCAGGACCGCTGAGGAGAAAAGTGTTCGACTCGCTACACACGCTCGCTCACCCTGGAGTCAAAGGATCACTAAAAACGATCTCCAAACGATACGTCTGGCCGTCGATAAATAAAGATTGCTGTGAATGGGCAAAAGCTTGCATCGAGTGCCAGAAGAATAAAGTTCAAAGACACGTGTCATCGCCGATCGCCAGTTTTCAACCTCCAACTGAGCGGTTCGAACACATTCACATCGACTTGGTGTCTCTAAAATCGTCTAGAGGCTTTAACCAATGCCTAACGATCATCGACTGATTCACGAGATTTCCAGAGGTTGTCCCGTTAGCCAATGGAACTACAGAGACGGTAGCACATGCACTATCACTGCACTGGATTTCTCGTCACGGAGTACCGAAACGTATAACATCGGATCAAGGTCCGCAATTCGAATCGTCGTTATTCCAATCGCTGTTAAAAATGTATGGAATAAAATACCAACATACTACGCCGTATCATCCGCAAGCCAATGGTCTTGTCGAACGTCTACATCGTCAGCTCAAATCAGCACTTTTGTGTCATAAAGAGTCATGGTATGACGCATTACCAGCCGTGTTGCTCGGCTTACGAGCTGCTTGGAAGGACGACATCCAGACGACTCCGGCTGAATTAGTATACGGTGAGCCAATTCGTTTACCTGGTGAGTTACGCACTCCCAGTAATAAAACTACGCCTCACAACATTGTAAATATCTTAAAACGTCATTTTAATTCATTGGCACCGGCCGAAATGTCGCGTCACGGCAAGCATTCTGTTTTCTGTTTCAGAAACCTTAGTACTTGCAGTCATGTATTGGTACGGAATGACCAGGTTGGACCATCTTTTACAGCGCCATATGAAGGTCCATATCGTGTAATAACTCGACACGATAAATACTTCATCGTCGATTTCCGAGGTCGACAAATCGCCATTTCAGTTGATAGATTGAAGCCGGTTTACGAGGCGAATTCAGTCGACACGACGACGACGGTAGCAAACTCCCCGACGGATAACACAGTAACCGAGACCCAAAAACGCCGAGTCCGGTTTAACATTTAAAAATTTACACGATTTAAAAATTTTTTTCACATTAAAGTTTTTTTTTCAAAGTAATAATTCATCACTGTGTTATACTCATTAATTTACTTTTATTTATTTATTCATATCATTTGTAAATATTCCATTACTTTAATTATCGTGTATTAAATTTAAAACAAAAAAAAAAAAAAAAAAAAACAAAGGGAGTTCTGTAGCGTTGCTACAATAATTACGATCGATCACTTTCGGCAATCTACGCCGAAGATCGATTTTTCCATATTCCGTCTCTACCTCATTCGTAGAGACACTAGTCAATTACAAGATACACCGCTGAGCTGCGAACACGCGTTCAAGCATTTTCATATTTTGTATACTTTACTTTCTTTTACTGTGTTAATTACGTTGGTTAAATAAAACATTTATTTAACATTATTAGTTGGTTTAAATAATTTATTTTAATATAGTTAAATTTTACCCTTAACCACTAAATATATATATATATGGGGCATTCCACGCCAAATCGGACGGTTTCAAAATTTATTTTTCCGATTTTCTTAATTTTTGGGTATTTTTTAGTACCCCTCAAAAGAGGCTTCCTGGTAAATTTTGAGATTTTTTTGATCAATGGTTTAAAAACTATCGAATTTTAGAAAAAACCGCTCTTTTTATGGTTTTTTGATCATAACTTTCGTAATAATGGTCGAAATTCAATGTTTTTTTCCAAAATTTTTGTTTTTAGATGGCCTTTAAAGAAAAAAATACAAAACAAATATACGAAATGATTTTAATCGCGATTTTTGAATTTTAAGTTTTCAACTGTGTTTTTAAAAAAAGATGCATCCTTCGATTTCCTTGAAAATTTTCTATTTTAAACTTCTATCCATTCTGCAACTTTTAAGCCCGGTCCGGTAGTGGGCCTTCCATAATTACTATTTTTTTCGATTTTTGAAAATTTGAAATAATTTTTTCCCGCTATAAATGATTATCAGTTCCGATTTTTGACACTGTATACTTGTTTTTTTTGCATATTATAAATTGATTTCAATATTTTTTGGTTTTGAGTAGGGATTTAAAAGCAGTAAGTAAAAGTTAATGCTATTTATGAGCAGTTATAATGAATGTTTTTATTTATTAAGAAGCAACTATTTCGAAGCAAAAGAAACATTAGATTTGCTATAAATTACAGCTAAGACCATTACAGGAGCTCAAAAATTCAATATAATTATTCGAAAACGCGTAAAGCATGAAACGTTTTTAATTATTTCCGGGTTTTTTCGAAAATTTAATATTAACGATTATTTCATGCTTTGCGCGTTTTCGAATAATTATATTGAATTTTTGAGCTCCTGTAATGGTCTTAGCTGTAATTTATAGCAAATCTAATGTTTCTTTTGCTTCGAAATAGTTGCTTCTTAATAAATAAAAACATTTATTATAACTGCTCATAAATAGCATTAACTTTTACTTACTGCTTTTAAATCCCTACTCAAAACCAAAAAATATTGAAATCAATTTATAATATGCAAAAAACAAGTATACAGTGTCAAAAATCGGAACTGATAATCATTTATAGCGAAAAAAATTATTTCAAATTTTCAAAAATCGAAAAAAATAGTAATTATGGAAGGCCCACTACCGGACCGGGCTTAAAAGTTGCAGAATGGATAGAAGTTTAAAATAGAAAATTTTCAAGGAAATCGAAGGATGCATCTTTTTTTAAAAACACAGTTGAAAACTTAAAATTCAAAAATCGCGATTAAAATCATTTCGTATATTTGTTTTGTATTTTTTTCTTTAAAGGCCATCTAAAAACAAAAATTTTGAAAAAAAAAACATTGAATTTCGACCATTATTACGAAAGTTATGATCAAAAAACCATAAAAAGAGCGGTTTTTTCTAAAATTCGATAGTTTTTAAACCATTGATCAAAAAAATCTCAAAATTTACCAGGAAGCCTCTTTTGAGGGGTACTAAAAAATACCCAAAAATTAAGAAAATCGGAAAAATAAATTTTGAAACCGTCCGATTTGGCGTGGAATGCCCCATATATATGTATATATATATATATACAGGGTGATTCAGAATGACCTTCACAGCGGGAAAATTTGAATAGAGGAGACAATTCTAAGCTTAAAGTTCCTTAGCGATTTTTCAAAATTCTCAATAGTTTTTGAGTTATTTAAAATCTAAGTTGACCAATCAAAGACATGCTTTAGGATTTAAAAAAAATCTAAAAGAAGAATAAATAAGTTTGGCAACGTCGCAACAGTATACTTCAAGTTATACATTATTTATTTAATTTAAAAAGTTCGAATTCTCACAGAAGAAAAACAAAACACACAATTACAACCTAGAATATATTCGTATATTTTTTTTTATCTTTTCTAATTTTATAGAAAAAATTGTTAATGGAAAATAATGCTTTTATTGAAAATAAAGCTTTTGGAGATTCGACAAAAAAAAATTACGTATTTTGAATCATACACTGTAAAAAGAGCGGTGTTAAAAATGGACTCATTTTAACTCCGCCCGGTGTAAAAATGAAATTACACCGGTGTAGGAAGAGTAATTCACCGGTGTTAAAAATACCGGTGTTAAAGTGGGGTAACCGGTGTAAAAACGGAGTAGAACTGGTGTAAAAGCGAGGTAACCAGTGTAAAAGCAGGGTAACCGGTGTAGAAGCGGGGTAAACTGCGTCTGCTTGGAGAATGAACTTTAAAGATTATAAAACATAAAAAATATCAGTTTTTTATGAAAATTAATAAAAAATATGATCTATTAACAAGTATAGTGATCGAGTAAGTAAAAATATTCACAAAGTAAAATATTTTAATATCGGTAAAGAATATATACACCGGCGGCGGTGTTATTTTAACACCGGTCTTGAATATTTACACCGGCGGCGGCGTCATTTTAACACCGGAGAATTTGTTTTAACACCGGTTTAGAATATTTACACCGGCGGCGGCGTTATTTTTACACCGCTTTCGGTGTTGAATTTTAACACCGCTGATTTTAACACCTACACTGTTTGGACTTACTCCGGTGATTTTTTACAGTGTATGATAAGCAACCCAGATTAAAAAAAGAAATTTGAAAACTAATTGAATTGTCTTACCAGAATAAAAGCAATTTCAAATAGTCAAAGATATAGATATACACATTATTTTAAAATCTTTCATTTCGCTTGCTCTGTCTCGCTCAAGACTTTGCTAAGCGCTCATTGTATGTCATACTAAACATTAGGGTGTGTCATTTCAAAGCAAATTTTTTTTTTTCTTTAAGTGCATGTGAAAAAATCATAGTTCAACACAAAAAAAAAAATTTCCGCACAAGAAAAAAAATTTTATGTCGATTATAGACCTAGCTCAATAAAAAATTCGATTTTCCTGTTTGAATAACACGGGAAAATTTCTTATTTTTAGCCTCAAGTATTGTTAACTCTTTAAATAATGAATAGATCGAATAGAATAATATATATTTTTGTAGGAAATTGAACGCTCTACAAAAAAGGTCTCTTATTATTTTTTAATAAATCCATCTGTTCAAAAGTTAATGGAGCTCGAAGTAAAGTTGGAGATCTTTTTACTTTTCCGGTGAAACTATCGGACTTATCACAAAATGTTATAGGAGTTTTTTTGTTGACAATTTTATTCTCTACAAATTATTATCTGTAAAATTTTTTCAAATTCCGCATTGTTTTCTATTTATTTTTATTTTAATTTCAAGCTATTAAAAAACCGGTTCTGATTGATTTCAAGATCTCGGCATTAAAATGGAAATAACTAGAAAACAATGTGGAATTTGAAAAAACTTTACTGATAATAATTTGTAAAGAATAAAATTGTCAACAAAAAAGATCTTATAACATTTTGTGATAAGTCTGATAGTTTCGCCGGAAAAGTAAAAAGATCTCCAACTTTACTTCGAGCTCCATTAACTTTTGAACAGATGGATTTATTAAAAAATAATAAGAGACCTTTTTTGTAGAGCGTTCAATTTCCTACGAAAATATATATTATTCTATTCGATCTATTCATTATTTAAAGAGTTAACAATACTTGAGGCTAAAAAAAAAAAATTTCCCGTGTTATTCAAACGGGAAAATCGAATTTTTTATTGAGCTAGGTCTATAATCGACATAAAAATTTTTTTCCTGCGCGAAATTTTTTTTTTTCGTGTTGAACTATGATTTTTTCCACATGCATTTAAAAAAAAATGTTGCTCCGAAATGACGCACCCTACTAAACATATTTGTAAATATCTCGCGGATTGTCTTGTTAAACATCTTCCAAGTGATCTTTCTCGGTGATTAACTGACTATCTCGCTAATGGTCTTGCCGGTGATCTTGCTGGTGATTTTTCTGGTAGTCTTGCTAATGATCTTGGTGTTCTTTTGTGATCTTTTTCCCGTTCTTTCTGGTGATCTTTCTAATGGTCTTGCTAGCGATCTCGCTGATAGTCTTGCTGGTCAATTTTCGCAGCATTGTGCTGTTTATCCTGCTGGAAATCTCGCTGGACGACTGGCTTATTGGCTTGGAGAACATCTCGCTAGGCATTTGTTGGACATGCTTGCAAGTTTGTCAACCTAAAAATAAAATTGCAAAAGAAGCAAGCAAGCCTTTGCCTGACTTAGCCAGTATACTGCTTTGTACTAACAGAGATATAGCAAGAGGCATTTCTTGCTTAGAATCAACTATTTTCTCGTATTGTACAGATCCGATATTTCAGCTGAAAACCTCAGACGAGAATTTTATTGGAAAAAGATTTTTTATGTCATCAGGAGCGGGACTGCATCGAACAAACAACCCCTTAAAAGCTATGAAATTGTAATACACTGGTATAAGTGTAGAATGGTAAATAAATATAAAAGTATTTAGTGTAAATTAAAAAATTATGTAAATATGAAGGTGAAGGACCACTGTAGCAGGTAAAAGAGAGAGAAAGATCAAGACAAAGACTAAGAGGTCCAAAAACTGACTAGGTAGTGGTGTGTTAGCATGTATGTAAGTGAGACTAGGGGCATTGTGTCCAGGAGTCGAAATGAGGGATGAATGAGGGACAGTTGAAAAATTTTGGTAAAATTAAAAGTTAGGTAAAATTTTTTCGAATTCCGGATTGTTTTCTATTTATTTTTATTTTAATTTCAAGCTCTTAAAAAAGTGGTTCTGATTGATTTTAAGATCTCGGCATTAAAATGGAAATAACTAGAAAACAATGTGGAATTTGAAAAAACTTGCTGGTAACAGAATGATAGGAACCGTAACTTATTCTTAGACCAATCTAAAAAGGAAATATCTTTTTATTTCTCTTTAGCCAATTTTTTCCTCTCCAATTCCCCCTCAATCATTTAGGACAGAGCAAACATGCTATAAATTTCGACATTGAACCGTGTTTTTATAATAAAATTGTTTTTATCAACAGACTCATTTGCGACTTTTTCTGGGTTATTGTTGAGTAAAAACAGTCCTTCTATATTATATAGATATACCTTCAACATTGCGATATTTTTTCTCAATTTCCTAGATTAATTAACATTTGAATTCAACTGTTCAATACCAGTTGTTTTGATATTAGTACGTAGCGATCACTTGTTTTTCTGTCATTTGTGTTTACGCTTTACATTTAAAGTTATCTCTTTCATCTTAAGCTCTCTTCGTGTTTTCTGCTGCGATGTTCGCTCTAATTTTTTTTCCTCGCGACCAATCAAGCAGTGTTATATCCTCCAAGTTAATCCGAAAAAGATTTGATTTCAATCATGTGACCGTTCGATGGGGGAGAAAATTTGTGTCTGCTTTTATTATCGCTGAAAATGGTACGCTTTATATTTTATTATTTCTCTAAACGTTATTAGTTTTTTTGACTTCTTATTATTTTTCAATGTATAGAAGACGTCAATTGGTTGGAGAGTCTTATTGTAAATACTGATGGCATAATTATTGGGTACGAGATGACCGCGGAAACTGCCCCTGTTGCAAGTACTACTAATACTACGGTTGATGATTCTGGTGCCGCTGCTGATGATATTTGTCACGCTGGTGCTGTTGCTGATGCTGCTGTTAGTGCTACGTCTGGTGTTAGTGCTGATGGTACTCCTGGTGCTGCTACTGCTAATGCTACTCCTAATGCCGTTGCTGCTGGTACCGCTGCTGCTGTCGTGGATCTTGGAGCTGTTGCCGATGCAGAAGTTGTCGACGAAATAATAGCAATTTCTGGAAATATTACCAGTATTTGTGCTAACGATTGTAATGGTTCAACTGTTGGTGCTGACATTGATAGTACTGTTGATGCTGGAGTCGCTGATGCTGGTATAGGTACAGGTGCTGCTGCTGATGTTGATGCGGATGTCAAGTTCGGCGCTGATGCTGTTGCAACTTCAGGTGTTGCTGCTGCTGGTGGAGTTGTCGCTGGTGCTGATGCTGTTGCTGATGCTGGTGCTGATGCTACTCCGGATGCAGCTGCTGTAGCCGAAATTGATGATGGTGGAGCTGTCGCTGGTGCTGTTGCTGCTACGGGTACTGCTGTCGGTGCTGTTACTGATGCTGCTGATGCTGGTGCTGATGCTACTCCGGGTGCAGCTGCTGTAGCTGAAATTGATGATGGTGGAGCTGTCGCTGGTACTGTTACTGATGCTACTCCGGGTGCAGCTTTTGTAGCTGAAATTGATGATGGTGGAGCTATCGCTGATGCTAGTGCTGCTACGGGTACTGCTGCCGGTGCTGTTGCTGATGCTGCTGTTGGTACCATATTTGGTGCTGGTGCTGATGTAAATCCAGGTGCTCTTGCTGTTGCGGCTGCTGTTGCCAATGGTGGAGCTGTCACTGATGATGGTGCTACAATGGGTGCTGTTGCTGATTCTACTGGTGCTAGTGCTGATGCTACTCCGGGTGCAGCTGCTGCTGCTAGTGTTGATGATAGTGAAGCTATCGCTGGTGCTGTTGCTGATGCTAGTACTGCTATGGGTGCAGCTGCTGCTGTTGCCGCTGGTGGAGCTGTCGCTGGTGCTGTTAATGCAAGTGCTGCTAATACTGATGTCATTACTTCTGTGGTAACGACAGCTCCGAAAACTGGGATGGTTGAATTAATCGAAGGAACTAATGTTTACGTACGGTCTCTTGATCTGCAAGATATCATGCGATTCAAAAATAAGCCGAAGGAAATGATTCGCCGGCTGTTACTTCGCATACTAGGATCACAACGATTGAAACAGCTGACACTTCAGAGCTGTCAACAAGATCCTGTTCTGAATCAGCTGTTAGACACTGTTGAAAGTAAATTATTCTTATTCATTATATTTAACTTTAAATTTTAAAATAATAAATTGATGATTTTGTTACAGGATTCACTGAGCAAAATACGATTCGAGAAAACCAGTTATCCCGAAAAGATTTCAAGAGATGTATCACTCTCTTCTTATGGAACTTAAAAAACCCTAAAAAGAAATTGTAAATAAATTATAATTCGCCTGATTTTCAAGGCCAAATAAACTTAATATTTTTCGGATATCAATTTGTTTTTAGTTTTAGTGGTCTTACCAATGGTCTCACTCGAGGCTGGTAATCTTGCTAGAAGTCTCGCTCGTGGTATGGGTGGTAATTTTAGTGGTAGTCTTACTCACGGTCGTGCTGGTAATCTAGCTGATAGTCTTACCTATGGTCTCGCATTTGGTCTTACTCGTGGTCCTGCTGATAATTTTGCTGGTAGTCCTGCTCATTGGCTCGCTCGTGGCCTCTCTAGTGATTTCTCTCGTGATCATGAAGGCTCTCACTGCTTTGGAACAATCTTTAGACCTACTCTAAAGATTGAAACAATCTAAGAAAAATTCTGAAAAAAAAAATACGTATGAATTCTCCTTAAAGCTAGTATTGGAGGGTTATACTTGTAAGTAAATCCTTCAGTATTCAAAAAATCGTAAAGCCCTTTTATTGTTATTTTTCATTCTTCGTGATGATTGAAGAACTAGGTTAGATGATTTCTGAAGTTATATAAGTTATTTTCTTGCCGTTTATGAATTACTGAGAATGGAAAATAATTTCTAGCCTTCGAAGTCAAAAAACTCGTTTTTTACTTCGACTTGCAAGATACAAGCAGAACTTGTTCTGGGCCAGACCTAGGTTAAAAACATCACTGATCAATTTTGTTCAGCAAAGATTTTCCTATAAAATAAGACCAATAATTGCTCTTATGTCGTTAAGAGAGAAAAATTCGGTTATCGAAGTTCACTTGATGGGTTACAAAATTAATGTGTTGCTTGAAGTCTTGCTGGAAATCTTGCTGGTAGTCTCACCCATGGTCATATTCATGGTCTTGCTTTTAGTCTTGCTCGTAGTCTTGCTTATGGTCTTGCTCATAGTCTTTTTCATGGTCTTGCTTTTAGTCTTGCTCGTAGCCTTGCTCATAATCTTGCTCATGATCTTGCTTCTGGTCCTGCTTCTGGTCTTGCTCATGGTCTTGCTTGCGATCTTGCTTGTGGTCTTGCTCATGATCTTGCTTATGGTCTTGATCGTGGTCTAGCTCATTGTCTTGCTCATAGTTTTTCTCGTGGTCTTTCTCATGGTCTTGCTCATGGCCTTGCTTGCGATCTTGCTTGTGGTCTTGCTCATGATCTTGCTCGTAGTCTTGCTTGTGGTCTTGCTCATGGTCTTGCTTGCGATCTTGCTTGTGGTCTTGCTCATGGTCTTGCTTGCGATCTTGCTTGTGGTCTTGCTCATGGTCTTGCTTGCGATCTTGCCTGTGGTCTTGCTCATGATCTTGCTTGTGGTCTTGCTTATGATCTTGCTTGTGGTCTTGCTCATGGTCTTGCTCGTAGTCTTGCTTGTGGTCTTGCTCATGATCTTGCTTGTGGTCTTGCTTGTGGTCTTGCTTATGATCTTGCTTGTGGTCTTGCTCATGGTCTTGCTTGTAGTCTTGCTCGTAGTCTTGCTTATGGTCTTGCTTATAGTTTTTCTCATGGTCTTGCTTGCGATCTTGCTTGTGATCTTGCTCATGATCTTGCTTGTGATCTTGCTTATGGTCTTGCTCGTAGTCTTTCTCATGGTCTTCCTTGTGGTCTTGCTGGAATTCAATCTGGTTCGCTTGCTTAGGGCGTTGCTGGATATTTCGCTGGAATTCTGCTCAATATCTCACCCATTTTGTCTCTAGTGAATATTTTCTTGATCATCATGCCTCTAACTATTTCGGAGCAAATCTTTCTTCCACTCTCAAGACTAAAACGTTTTTCTAAATTTCTAAGAAAATCTGTCGATAGTTACGTAAAACCAGTATTGTACAAGGAGACATGTCATATTATCTTACAGTAATCCAAAAATTGTCAAGTCCTTATCTGCTCCGGAACAACCCTTAACTATTATGAATGGCTAGAACTTGTCGAAAAATTGAATCCAAAAATTTTCTTTATCTTTTCAGTCTTCGTGGTATGCGTAGGGGTCGTACTAAAGCAGATAAAAGTTTGATTAATTTTTCGTATCCTCTAGGATGCCAGATTTTGGAAGAAAACATCTCCATTCAATTTTGTTCAGCTATTTTATTCCTATAAAATAGGATCATCGATTGCCTCTAGGCCATTAAGGAAGAAAAATTCAGTTGCTAATATATCTTCGATGAGCAACAAAATTGATAGTTTCTACCAGAATGTGTGCATAACTTGTTTCAAGCCCGACTTCGGTCAAAAACATATTTATTTAATGGTGTTCAGTTAATTATTTCCTTTAAAATAAGATTAATCATTGCTCCTAAGCCTTTGAGTGAGAAAGAATTCGGTTGCAGAAATTTATTTTGGCAACAAAATTCACAGTTGTAACCAACATATTCAAGATTTTTATCGCTTTCTTATTCGTGACCATATGCAAGATAACCAACAAGACTGTCGGCGTTAATATCCTGCAGGATGGCTTTAGAGATCCCAGTGCGATTTCCAGCAAGATGTTCAAGAAGACTTTCCACGTGATCTTCAGTGTCAGTAGCTACCTAATTTTTAGTACGATATCCAGTAAGATATTTAGTGAGACTGTCAGTGCCATATTCCGTGCGATCACTAGCGAGTTCAAACGCGATCTTCAGTACGATTACATGTAAGATTTTTCCACTTCACTTGAACAAAAATATTTAGAAGCTCTCTTTGAAGCTAGTACTGTACAGAGATACTTTTTTAAAATACGTCGAACAGAATTTACAAGGCGCATTGTAATTTTGACAAAGCAACAGATTAAGAAATTTAAATTTCTTCAATAAAATTTAATCGGTTGCTTTGTCAAAATTACAATGCACCTTGTAAATGTTGTTCGATGCATTTTAAAAATTTCTACATTATCGGTAATTTGTTTAATAATTCCATACTGTCTTCATGTTACTATGATATAGTAATTTTTCTATAAATTTTTTTCGTAAAAAATACTATAAAATTCTCTGCGAATTCTTGTTTCCTGAGATTTTCTTCTAAGCGCTGAATTTCCGTGAAAATAGAAATAAGAACCTCAAAGACAAACTTTTTCCGTAGGAAATTCACCGACGAACAAGTATCTTAAGTATTTTTGTACCCTCAATTGAGATTACCAGTAGTAATAGAGGTTTTTACGGTAGACTTAAAAAATTCTATACTTGTTCCCTTACAACTTCTTCTACACGCTGTACCTCTGTAAAAAATAGTAATAAGGACCTCAAGGAGCAACATTTTTCATAGGGAAATTCCCGGCGAACAAGTATCTCGTGTATTTCACTGCCCTGAATTGAGATTTCTAGCTGTAATAGAGGTTTTATTGACGGATAACAATTATTCTGTATATATTTTCTCGGACTTCCTGTTTAAAATTTGATTTGTAGTCTCGCTGATTTTTTCTTTAATGTACATCGACATTCTTTAATCTATTTGCATTGCTATCGACAAGCTCAAATTACTTGTAACTGTACTGGACATTCATATGATAGCAGAGCAACAGAACTTCTGTTGTTTTGTTTTGTTTTTTTTTTGCAATTTTTCATGTCAGTAGCTGTTTTCAGATCTGTCAAATCCATTTTCATTGACATATCGTTCGTGATAAGCATCGTCTTCAACAAAGTTTATATGAGTTTAATTAATTTCTTTGTTTAATTAAAGTCGTCCGTTCGTATTTGTCCCGTCGTTGTCGTTTAGTCAGTTGTATATTTCTGTACTTTAGTGACTTTTTTTTTATTCGTGAAAATCATGGCAGATTACACGCCGCAAGAATATGCCAACATGATTCTGCTTTACGGCCGGGCTAATTGTAACGCCAATGAAGCTGTCCGTCAGTACCGTGCGCGCTATCCGAATGCTCGCCATCCAAGCGCTCATGTAATTCTCGGGGCTTTTGCGCGCCTCTGCGAAACAGGCAGCGCCTTACCTAACCACCGTCTAGCTGGTGCGCCAAGGAGAGTACGAAATCCTCGAAATGAGGATCGAATCATTGATCTCGTCGAAGCGAATCCTGAGATCGGTATTCGAGGTGTAATGGCACACAGCGGCTTATCGTTCGGTACAGTTCAGCGTACGTTAAAATCTGAACAACTCCATGCATACCATTACACTAAGGTGAATGCACTTTTACCAGAGGATTACCCTGTTCGCTTGGAATTTTGCCGACAGCTTCTTGCCATGCACGCTGAGGATCCACAAATTCTTCACAAAATTCTGTGGATTGATGAGTGTACTTTCCAGCGTGGAGGTTGCTGGAACTCCAAAAATTTCCATTGGTACGCTCGAGAGAATCCTCATCAGGTAATTGAACAAGGTCATCAACGTCGATTTTCAATGAACATGTGGGCAGGACTGTACATTGGAACTCCATGTTTGGTATGTCCGTTTTAAGTTGATGTATTATTTTGATAGGCGTTCATTTAAAATAATCTTTCATCACTTGATGGTGATGAATTTTGATGGTGTAAGCATCATCGGCTTCGCTATATGCGGCGCTGGAGATAAACAAATCGTCGCCAATGTGAAATTGATCCTTTCGGTAAAAATCTACATTATTATTAGGATCCTGAAAGTCATTTTCGTTTTGCAGTTTTTGAGCTAACGGTGGTTGTTGAAGCTGATATTGTCGTCGTGGCTGTTGTTGGAGGGGTTGTCGTGGGGGTTGTTTCTGTGTTTGTTGACGCTTTTTAAGAGAGGTTTGCGCCGATAAAGCTTGCTCTTTCCATTTCTTTGTTTCTAGCTCCTGCTGCCGACATTTTCCCTAAGTTCGGATATCAATTATTTTTCTTGGTTTAAATTTAAATCCTAAAAAGTGAAGTCAATTAACAGTTTGAGTAATGTGTTTCAGTAAGATTAGTATTATAATAAGTTTCGAATAGTAAGAAAATATATATGAAGCTTACCACGTTATTTGGTACTGGTGGAGTTTTCTGCTGCATTAAATTCTTACCGGACGTAGATGGCTCAGCCTGCAAAGGTAGATTTTTTTTATTATTTTGAAATAAAAACAGCTTCAATTTGTACGCAACTACTTAGCAATCCCATATTTAATTTAAAAAATTCGACTCTTTTTATATAAATATCTTTGTCAAAATAATTAAATTTAACTGTTAGAATGAATATCATTGATGTTTTATTAAACTCGTAAAAACAAGATGTCATGTAACTTCATAAAATTATACATCAATAAAAGTTTACAAAATTTAATAAAATTAAAATCCAGTATAACCGCTACACGTGTATGCAGTATCGGTACATGTGACTTACCTGCCAATTAATCATTTCTAAACTTTCTGTACCTTCTCATTTTAACGTTTTCTACATATAATTTCCTTCAAAATAATGTATTTATTTCATACCGTAAGATGGACGGTGGAGGTTGTGACGTTACATTGCCGAAGAGATGGAGTTAGAGGTGGAGTGTGCGTGAGCATGTGTGATAGAGAGAGATAGAGTTGGTATGTGTGTCGAGTTGAGTGTAGGGGACAGTGTGTTGAGAGTAGGAGTACGTGTACGTTCGGTTGTATGCTTTGGAGTGTCTGTGTGGTTGAGCGTGGATTTACCGGGGTATGTCTCGCTGTGTCGCGGATAGTGGCCAAGATAACGTGCCTCCCAACCAGTGATGACGACTAGGCCCAGGCCTAGCCCTCGGGGTTGGCGTGGTGATCACGGAGAAGCGACTGAGATGTCGCCGCCCCTTCGTGTTGATATCTGGAGTTAGCTGGGGTACGTTTACGTTTGTTTGGGAATGGCAGGCCTCGGTTGCGATGCTCGAGGAAGCCAAAGATTCGCTAACCTTGGATATCACGGGGAGTGACACCGCGGGAAGACCCGCGAGTCCACGGCTTGTATGTGGTGGGGGAAGAATGGATGGAGAAGCGAGAATGTGAGAGTGACTGGACGTAATAGAGTGTGGAAGTGAATGGAGTAGGAGATGAGAGAAGAGCAGTTGAGAACTGACCAGGGTGTCAGAGAGTTGAGTTTTGGAGTCGCTGGAGTACGGGCAGACCCAGTAGTCGAGTTTGGGCTTTTGGAGCGAGTGGTTGTGAGTCGGAGAGCCCGAAAGGTAGGCCTCGACCACACCTTTGGATTATGTCGTTTTGGAGCTTGTGGCTCTGAGGATTGAATTTTTGGAGTCGTTCTGTCGAGATATTTGTCGTTTTATTTACCGCATTATTTATTTTATTTTATTTAATTATCTAAAAGTGTGTAAGTTTTGTGATTCGTCGTCCACGAGAGGTTCCCGATGTCCAACCCAGGTATTTATTTGTCTGATGAACCGAGAGTACTCGACCGCGGGCCGCTTGGGCCCTCCGCGTCACTCTTGCGTCGTCTTTCCGATATTTTATTTAGTTTCCTTTCCGTTGTTCTGTTTAATTTAAATTTAATTGATTGGCTTCTTCCGAGTAAAAAGAACCGCGACCCTCTCTCCACAACCTAGCATACTGAGCGCACCAGGACATGCCGCTACCATCGTTCAGTTTTCTCATTTCCGAAGGATTTAGATTTTAGGTTTTAACTTACGTGTATGTTTAGACCGGTTGCCGATACCGGGGAAATAAAAGTCGGCTGGTGCCCGTCAGGATCTGGAGGAAATGAGAGGATTGGTCGGTGGGCGAAGTGTAACGTAGCCCGATTTTGTGTAATTTGAGTTCGAATAATTGAGTAAATTTATAGAGTAAGAACTATGTTTGATGTTGTAGAGTTTAATCGAGTTAATAAGTAAAATAATTACGTTACAAGGTAGAAGGTTCATCTAGGTCACAAGTACCAGGTCGGGTATTTTGTGTACCTGTAAGGAGATACGGACTGTTGAGGGCTTGCCTTCGATCCCAACTCAAAACTTTCTGTACCTTCTCATTTTAACGTTTTCTACATATAATTTCATTCAAAATAATAATCATTTCTAAATTTCCAACAGTTCAACGGAGAGTATGGTTACTCAATATATAATATTAAGACAGAGAATACAAAACTACCATCTAACGAATCTGTATGAATCTATAGATATAACTCAATCATTAATTATCGAACTTCAGATGAAACTTTAAATTTTGCAAGACTGGCAGTACAGAATAAAAATAACCCGAAAATTTCAAAGCGTTTTCATGTAGTTCACGAAGTCAAAGATCCCAGTGCTGTCCACAAACTAATGATTAATTATGTAATTGGTACAGGCATTGATTACATGCACGCGTTGTTTGAAGGAGTTGTAAATAAATTAATTTTTTTATGGGTAGATCCATCTGTGAGTTCTTGATGTCATTGATAAATCAATTGTTGAAATACGAGCACCAAACTTCGTCGAACGTCAACCAAGAAAGCTTTCCAAGTATAAGTCTTGGAAAGTTTCTGAATTTAAGGCTTGGTATTACCAATACTCTCTAGTTATTCTGTCTACAGTTATGCGACCAGAATATTATAATCATTATTTACTGTTCGTTACTGCAATATCTTATCTAAATAAGGATAACATTTTACCCGAAGAAATAGATACGGCTGCTGAAATGCTAGAAAAATTTGTTGATCACTTTGACATTTTGTACGCGATAAGATTCACTAGTATTAACTTTTATCAGCTACGCCATTTATCGATTGATAGGAAGAACTTCGGACCACCATGGGTAAATAGATATAACTATCAGATTTCCCAGAAAGGAAAGTATCACGGGCCAAGACTTGGCCCAACTTTGTAGAACCTTGGGCCAGACTTGTAAGCTAGTCTTAGCCCAGTTCTGGTAAAAGTCTGGAATGATATTGTTTACTAACCATATTGTTTACTACGTTCTAGCTTGCATCGTTGATTAAACGTTACCTACAACTGAAGTTCTCGTATACTTTAATAATATTTATATCAGAAGTGTTTTGTAAATTGTCATTCATATCATAACGCGTGCCAAATGCCAAAAGGGCGTATAAAATTTTTTTTTTATGCCATTCATTTTAGAATCGCTCGAAACGTAAAGATCTGTAGAAAAAAAATTTCTGACGTACTAACGCCAAAACGGCGTATCTTAAGATATACGCCCTTTTGGCTTTGAAAATTTTTTTTTTATTTTCACGCTTAAAACATGTTTGCAAAACGATTGGCACCAAAAAAAAAAAAAAATTATACAACCTTTTGGCATTTGGCACGCGATAAATATGAAAATATGGAAGCCTTGTTAAAATTGTGGGACATAAGCGAGTTATATCCAACTTTTTGCGGTAAGTTTTTGGTTTGATTAAATCATACACTCGGCATTACACTCTATAACCTATCCATTGTGTTTACATTTGACTCAATCATTTGTATTCAGTTTTTAATTTCAACTCCAATTTAACCAAATTATTTTTCCCTTCACCCTTCAGTAAATCATATCACTGACCTCGAAATTCTCGGAGAGATTCTTACACAAGCTACGGAAGATGTCCGAAAAGAAATTATTCCTAGTGTTGGTTTACGCCTTCTATTAAATAAAAAATACCATGAACATGTACGTTTCATTAGTATTTTTCAGTTAAAAAATTTTTTTTATTACTGTAAAAAAATTTTGGTGTAAAAATTAGATTCGAGAAATTTTTTCTAATTTTTATTGGTTTATTCAATTCTCAATTTTTTGTTATATTTTTTGTAACTTTAATGACAAAATTTTTTATACCAAATCATTCACACTGTAGAGCCCAAAAATTTTTTACAGTGTATAAAAATAATCATATCTTTTAAAGTTTATTCTAGTTTTCAAAATAGTTATTTTGTTGTTGTTATTAATATTACACACAACACAAAATTTTTCTTGATAATTATTAATTTTTTTACTTCATTTACAGGTTGCTACATATAAGGATTATCAATTTATTCCCGTGATTGATGGATCGCAAAATAATGTCGTAGTTGAAAATTAACCCGTAGAATTTATTACTTCTAACGACACCATTAAAAACACATGTACTATCAAACGGATTTTATGTTATTTCTCAGCGTAGTTTAATATAAAAAATTTTAATTTGTTTATTCTAGTTATAGTGTTAATTACTATAAAATTGTATTTTGAAATTGAAAGAACAGAAAATTTTATACGATGGTTGTTTTAGTTATTTTTGTTTATAAATATAAATATTAATGAATGCGTGTAGCTGCATGAAAAACATATATAGATATTGTCACGTAGCGATTCAAACGTGAATCGCTGCGCGCGCTTTCCCATCTCGCCGTGAAGTTAACAACACCTCCTAGCTCAAATTAAGCGCATTGATTTATTATAATTTGTTATTATCTAAATATTTATATTATTTTATTGGATTACTTTATTATGATTTAATTATGAATTTATTGATATTATTGTTTACTATGTTTATATTTATATTTTGATAATTATTTTGATTTTGATGTACTTAATCAATATTTTCATTTCAGTCAGTAGCACACGTGTTATAGAGCGTACATAAAAATATCGACCGAAGGGAGAGTAAGTCGATAAAGTGGGGATAAAAATCGATATTTTTCTCCAGTCACGTGGTGCACTGAAATAATAATTATTTTATTGTTTAAAGGGTTAATAATCATTATGTTTATGGTTATATATAGAAAATATTATTTAATTTATTATTATGGTATAACTCAGGTCGTTTAATGAATTTAAATGTTTTATTTTAATTAATAATTTCGGGTCCGAGGTTGTTAGAGGGGATAACACGTGAGTGATACCCCTCTCTCGGAAAAATCAACGAAAAGATAGTTAGAGAGGACCGGGATCTTGTAAAGATAGGACGTGTTGTTGTCCATTATTATTTTTTCAAGTAAATTGTTCCGGCCCAGTTGCCGTAGTAGAGTAATTTCATAAAGTATAGTTTGAGTATTGTTTATAATTAAATAGTTCCAGAAGTAAATCATTGTCAACGCCGGTAAGTCAATTGTGTTATCATTTGTTGCATCGGCTGTCGCTGGTCCTTTAGTAGAGTTGATCGCGATATTTGTTTGACAAATAATTGAACCTGAGTTATATTGTCATAATAAGTTGAATCTGTCCGGCGTGCGTTTCAAATACGTAGACGCGTCGAGCAAATTCCTTAGAGGATTAGACAAGGATAGCAAGAGTGGCTCCTTGTCTTACTTTAGTATTTTATATATTACTTCAAAGTATATTTGAGTATTAAATATTATTTCTCTAGGTAAAATTCATTTTACAATTTGATGGTATGCAACCCAGTGTTGCCAAATATATATTGAGTACCCGCGTCTTTCTCTCCCCAGAGTAAATAATTTAAAATAACAAAAAAAAGATTATTATTATTTTATTAGTTTACAATTTATATGTTATATTATTTGTAAATTTGTATTTGAATTCCCCAGTGGATAATTTAAATGGATTATTAGTAGTGGTATTTGATTGTAATGAGTATATTTTAATTTGATAAAAATTTATTATAAAGAATTAATTGTATTAAACAGTATCTGGATATTATAATAATCTGTTGAATTTATTTGAATATATTTTGAATTAAATAATTTAGAAAAAGGAATCCAGTGATAGCCAGTATTTATTTGCTTATTTCCTGGATATATTTAATAGTAATTATTCCTCGTTATTATCTTGGTTCATTATATATTTATTTGGTTGTCATTTTGCTTGGTGCATACATTCTCGCTCAAGATACTGTCCCGTGATCTCTCCCCTGAATTGTTATTATTTTTGTCCGTTTTGTAAAAACGGAATGGCGCTCTCGTGCACTAACCCAGCCTGAGGAGCTGGTCCAGGCACAATTTTATTTTGTTTATAATTATTTAGTATTTTGAGTTATATTTATTATTTTTATTTTTAATTTTTAATGCACTTGGGTGACCACATACGACTCCGGATTTTTATTCGCGTCTCCTTCGCGAAAAGAAAAACGGTTTACGTTATAATATATATATTCTTGAACTGTGTGATTTTATGAATTATATTTAAATTAACAAGTTAACAGATAATTTCTTAAATATAAAGAAAAAATTTGTTCAAATAATAAAAAATATATTAAATATAAAATATTCATTTATTAATCATTAAAAAGTGATGCATTAAATGTTAAAAAGTGATTTATTAAATATTAATAAATCATTTTTTAAATGGAAAGAAATCGTTTATTAAGCATTAACAAATCGCTTATTAGATGCTAAGAAATATTTATTAAATACAAAAAAACGATGTTTAAGAAATAATTTGTTAAATATCAATAAATATTTCTTGAATAAGGCTCAGTTAAGAAAAAATTTGTTAAATATTAACAAATCTTTTTTAGTACTAAGATGTCCTTCTATCAATGTAGATTTGCAGTAAATGACTTTAGTCAATCGAATTGTGACACACATCAAGTACATTCGGATAATTTTTAACTTCCCGCTAAGAAAATCGACGATGTTCGAAAATTTCGGGAAGTTATTGTTTTCACCCCGATTTTCGAAAATCGAGTTTTCATCAGATGTCGACGTTTTAAAGTCCTAGGAAGCTATTCTGACTATTTTCGGAATGATGTCCGAGTGTGTGTATGTATGTGTGTGTGTGTGTGTGTGTGTGTGTGTGTGTGTGTGTGTGTGTGTGTATGTATGTAAACTCTTTGTAACTTTTGAACTAATGAACCGATTTGGATGTTTAAGAAATGGTGAAAAACGGTTTTTTCTAAATATTTTCGAAACGACTGACGCGATCGATTTCAGATTTCAATCAGCTCTAGAATTCATTAAAACGCGCCGATTTCCACCTTAAACTTTAAAATCGATCAATTAGTTCAAAGGATATCGGCGTTGAAAAGTTAAAAAAATAACATTTTATGTCATTTTTCCCGGATAAATCATAATATAACCTACTAAAATGTGTCTGAAGTTATACCAACTCATCCTTTATATGGTTACTTTCGATACATAATGTCATCGAACTTGGTTTTTAGTTTAAATCATACTACCAACAATGAAATCGATAAAACGTAGTTTTCAATATTTTTCTCGGATATTTCATATTTGATTGTTTCTCACATGAGTCAAAACTCATTTAAATTTTGATTTGAATCCCTGGCATTGATTTCTGCCTGAATACACTTATTTTATTGAACATAATCAGGGATTGAATTTTAAAAACCGCTTCATTAACAATTCTTCATTCTTATATAAATTTTCAAACTTCAGCATAACAGGCAACTTGTTAGAGCTTGAGAAGATCGTAAAAAAACAATCGCACGTGATAGCATTTTCGAGCTCGAAGAGCTCTTCGAGCTCGAAAATATATCTACACTAATGTTTTCGAGCTCTTTGAGGTCGAGAATAGCGGGAAGTTTTGGGGCTGGCCCGCAGGGCCAACCGACGCCCAGATTTTTTTTTTTTTTTTTACATTTTGAGATTACTTTCTCGGATTTAAATTTTTCTTCCAAATTTAGTAAAAATTCTTTAATTTTTTTCTTCGTGTAAAATTTTTAAGCAAAGAAATAACTAATTTTTTTCATAATCAAATTTCAATCGCATGGTTCTTGTATTTAGATAAAGTTTAAACTACGAACTTCAACGTCAAAGGCGCCCTACATTGCTATCTTTTCTATGAATATATATTTATCATTATTTATTTTCCAATTAATCATGAAGTACATGAACTATGACGAATACATTTATATGAATAACAAATTTACTTTCAACCAAACCGTCATTCATATTGTTATTATTTGAAGGAGGGGGGGGTGTTTAATGACGAAAAATAGCATATTTTCATGATGTTTTTTTTTGCCGATATGAATGATTTTGGTTTATTTATATAATATACATGTTAGAATATGAGATTATAGTATCTTCAAAAAAATTTTCAATTAAAAATATGAAAAAATAAGCCGACGACCGCGAATCTCCCAGGGCACCTTGAGAATAAGTTGATATCCGGTAAACAAGATAACCTGTTACCGAATCATCTGAAAGAAAAACTAATTCCATATCCTCACGCATATCAGATCACTTATCCACCCGATTAACGATCGCGCACTTGTCCAACCCAGAAGACATACTGACATCTCATATATATCCCTCTACGATGTTCAAAGCTCTATGAAAGTGTTCCCGATCAGGACCATACACCTCCAGATCATCTATGTAGAACAAGTGGGTAATTGAATACTTTCGATCAGTTGGTGGAGCGACTGAGTATCCACGGGTTCGACGGAGGGCTACAGATATCGGCACCAATAAGATGCAAAACAGCAGAGGGCTCAGGGAATCTCCCCGAAAGATTCCTCTTTTATACCGCACAACTTTGTCACACCTTAATACAAATATTTTAAAAATGAAGCAATTGAAATAACCGTATGCTTACCATGACAAGTGACCTATCTATTATGCTCTATTAACACTAAAAAAATGTTATATATATATATATATATATATATATATATATATATATATATATATATATATATATATATATATATATATATATATATATATATATATATATATATATATATATATATCCATACTATATGACCTTATCTTTGATAACTTAATGATGCTACTTATTTTGATAATACTCATTATGATGATTATCAAAAAATCTATGTCATTTACACGTTTATAAACTAAAAACAATAAAAAGTGATTTACTGAAGAATAAAATAACTCTTGGTTCATAAAAATAATAAGAAAAAATCTGGAGACTGGTCAACCGTGTGGGCTAGCCCCGAAACTTCCCGCTATTTCCGAGCTTCCTGAGCTCGATAACATTATTGTAAATTCATTTCTGGCCTCTTCAAGTTCAGAAACACTCATAAATACGTTTGTTTTTTAATAAGCTTTTCAAGCTCAAACAAGTTCTGTTATATGTTCAAGTTTGAAAATTTGAGAATCGCAAGTATTAATGAACAAGCATGTTCTAAATTTTTATTCACGATTATGCTTAATAAAATTAATGAGTTCAGAAGCAACCAATGTAAGTGATCAAGCAAGTATGTAAATGAGTTTTGACTCAGATCAGAGCGTTTATATACAAAATATCAGAGAAAAATTTTAAACCATGCACGCTTGGGCACCCTCTTGAGAAAAGTTCGAATAGCTCTCTACGAACTTAAAATGTCAACATCTAATGAAAATTCAATTTTCGGAAATGTTGATAAAAACAATAATCTAAGACTGATGACATTTTGAGGCAAATTGGGCAAGTGGCTTATGAGTTATACTGGCAGAATTTAAAACGAAAAAAGATTTTTTGATTTTCACTTTTTATATAACTCGTGAGCTACTTGATCGATCGACTTCAAAATCTAATCAGCTCTAAGTATTGTTGAGCTTTTTCAATTGTAACAAAGAACGCTCGGATCGGTTGATTTGTTCTAATGAAGTCGTTGGACACAAATAATTTTTTTCCAGTGAAATGTATGCCTCCCTGATTAAAAGAAACGATTCGAAACAATTTGCAATGTTAAACTTCCATAAGAATGTCGATTCAAAAGTATTCAACGTATTGAAAAGCATTAAAAAGTATTAAAAATTTTTTTTTTCGAATCGTTTTAAATCGTTTCTTTTAATAAGGGCTTGCCGATCTAATAGTTTTTTGAGCTCGAAGAGTTTTTCAGATTACGTTTTTCAAAATTCGGTAAAAAAAATTTTTTTTTCGCCTTCACTTTACGTTTAATGAGTAACTAACGCTAAAACGTATGAAGAGTGGAAAAAAATTTTTTCCACTGATATCTTAGTGACAAATTGCCGTATAAGACTAAAAACGAAATGCAAATTTAAGCTGAATCAATTTTTTAAATGATCACGCATTGATTTAGCTGTAAAAATATTTCCCCGGCCCATGGACTTAAAAAAAAAAAAAAATCGTGTGGTGTCGTGGGACACCAGATAGGAACGAAGTTCCTTATTATAAAAATATTAATTTTAAGTTCTATTCGAAGTATAAAGAAAATAATTACTGGGGTATACATTTTTATTGTGATTTTTTTCTCGATAGGTGTGTATGCTGTAAAGAATAAGCATACACAATAGACTGGGCCAAAAAAATAGATTATTTTTTTTTTTTTTTTCGATACTGTAAAAATATTATTCCTGATGACCAAAAAAATTATTGTGCAAGTTTGAGTCCTTAATATTGATATTAAGAGGTGTATCGTTGCGACTATTTTTATGACAGAAATTTCATGTATTACCTCAAACTCGTAAATCATCTACCTGAAAAATTTGAGCAATGTATAGTCTTAAAGAAATTGAATTCCCTACAAAAAATCTCTATTAGGAAATTGCCGTAAAACGAACCGTTTTCTCGTAACCGTTCCTCAAACATTGATTTGTTTTTTTAATTCTTTGATTCTATTTTGGATTTTTGTAACTACTAGAAATATTAAAATTTTTTTTTACGCAAGATTCATATTCTTGAAGAAAATTTAATGCTCTACAAAAAAGGTCTTCTAACATTTTTTGCTAAATTCACTCCTTCGAAAGTTATTCAAGGTTGAAGTTGAGTCGAATCGAGGTCAATAACCTGAATAACTTTCGAAGGAGTGAATTTAGCAAAAAATGTTAGAATACCTTTTTTGTAGAGCATTAAATTTTCTTCAAGAATATGAATCTTGCGTAAAAAAAAATTTTAATATTTCTAGTAGTTACAAAAATCCAAAATAGCATCAAAGAATTAAAAAAACAAATCAATGTTTAAGGCACGGTTACAAGGAAACGGCTTCTTTGACGTCAATTTACTAAGAGAAATTTTTTGTAGGGAATTCAATTTCTCTCAAGAATATACATTGCTTAAATTTTTCAGATAGATGATTTACGAGTTTTGGGTAAAAAATGAAATTTCTGTTAAAAAAACTAATAGTCGTAACAATACACCTCTTAATATCAATAATAAGGGCTCAAACTTGCACAGTAATTTTTTTTAGTCATCAGGAATAATATTTTCACAGTATTGAAAAAAAAAAAAATATAGTCGATTTTTTTGGCCCAGTCTAATACATTCCTATACATAGTGCATAGCCAGAGTTGCAAATAGCGCATTAAATTTATAATTGCATTAGTGTTTCAATTAAATTTATTTTTATATTTCATAATCCAATAACAAAAAATTAAAAATGATTTTGGAATTTTCTAATTGAATATCTTTGAATTGAAAATAATTTTTTCATTTTTAATCCAACATTTTTCGATTAAAAATTAAATTTCAAATTTTTAATTCGTAAAGTATCGTTGAAATGGCTTGGCTTAATTTTTAAATCTACGTTTTCGAATAAAACATTAAATAAAAAATTTCAATTCGGAAAACCAGATTAAAAAATTCCTTTCTAGTCTCTAATTCCATATCTTATAATTGAAAAGTCAATCAAAAATTTTAATTAGCCATAGCTAAAGGGGATTAGAAAATTACATTCTGTTTCTAAATTTTCTATTTTCGAATAAAAAAATTACATAAAATATTTTTAATTCTGAACATCGGATTGGTGTTGAATTAATTTTAAATTCTCTGCTTACGCTGAAAATTATTCAAAAAATTTAATGCTCAAATGTCTTAACTATGCATGATCTTCTTAATTCAAATTCTATTATATCTGACGATCAACAGTAAGTTTAAAAATATTCAAACTTGAAGATCAAGTAAAACAGTATACTTTCCTGTTATAAGTGCTGTCAAATTTTTTGTCTTGATTACTTATTTGATTGCGTACCGAATCTGAATTAAAAGTAATTTCTAATTTTTGATCCCATGTGTTTGAATTAATAAGTAATTTTTTAATTTTTAATCCCACGTATCTTAACTTTTTTAAGTTTCAATTTCACTTCTCTTATTAAAAATTGGTTTTTCGATTCTTAATCCCACGTGTTTATATTTAAATTAATTTTTCAATTTTTCAATTCAAGTTGTTGAATTAAAAATTAACTTTGTAATTTTAATCGATATAATTTCAATTACGGATTGAAAATTCAATTTTTGATTGCAAATATTCTCATTAAAGAATTCGCAACCCTGTGTATAGCCTCCCTGCGTTTATCGTAGTAGTAATGATCAGATGGTTTTACTTTTGACCACCAGATGGTGTAATTATCGAATTATATAATAATAATAGTAAACGGCAATAATAATAACAGTCATCCCATAGACTATACATTAGACAGTGTATAGCCACCATACATAGACTATACATAAAAAGGTTACGATTTTTCATCGCGTTACGGACGTTTTTTGCCGGCTAGGGTACTCCTCCGCAACGCGCCATAAGGAACTTCGTTCCAAAAATTTTGGAAAATTTTTGTCTTGCGCTATTTTCATGATTGAGAAATAACTGTAAATCTAAAAAAACTATGATGGAAAGATCCTTAAACTAGAGATGTTGAGCTTTTGATATGAACATGAAGTGTTTCCTGATAGCAATGATCAATTTTCCATTTAAATAGTATAGGAAATTTTCTTTTTTAATTTTGGTATTTTATAACTTATTAACGTATAAGTATACCGAAAAAATCACTATGTGTTCCTGTAGAGAATCGAATGCTATACTATAAGAGTTTCATCAATTTTTCATGAATTCAATGATTCACAAGTTATTCATGGTCAAAGTCAAATTTATACAATTCTTATTATTTTTTCGCTTTCCTGGTGAAACTATCAGATTTATTGCAAAATGTTGTGAGCTTTGCTCGTGGAAAAAGGATGTATGTACTTGTTATCGTTGAGAATGTGTCATCACCCGAGATTTGTGTCACCAATACAAGCATACCACAAAACCCTCGTTTTAATCCTATGTATAAAAATTAAGCTATTTCTTACTAGAAATATATCGTTAAGCTTCTGAATGGGTTTTTTTTTGTCTTTTTTTTCATGGTGTTACATACTGGGAATTAATTTAATTTAATTCTTTGAAAATTATTTTTATTATTTATTCTTATAATAATGGTTGCTAATCCTGGTCACAGCATCACCATTACATTCTAAATTTTCCATTTATAGAACAAAATAATTTTTAATATACCAGGTTGACATCGTTCGGGTATCGATAAATCCCAGGTGCGTCAGGTCGTCGATTATTTTATAAATTATTGGTTTATTTTATTATCGCGATTTTAACTATTTTACGACTCGGTATCCATATTATATATGATGTTGCGGGATTCTTAAAGAATCTTGGACAGCCAGTGGCAGCGTCCAGGGTAAATTACTAGGCTGCCGGTGTCAGCGTTCCTAATAACAGGACAGGAGGTGAGGACCACTGGTATTAGCGTTCCTCAATTTTCAGATGAAACTTTGGGGAACCAATGGCACCCCAAAATAAAGGGTTAATTAATTTAAAATTAATTATGGAGTTTCCTAATTATGTGGAGAGCAGAGGTTTAACCTCTAAGAGCTTAGACATTACAAAAATATAATAAAACCAACAGAGTTGACAAAATGTTGACGCTGCATCTCAGGTTCCTTGTGAGAGAATCGTCGTGGCCCGTCTCATGCATCATCATCTGTTTTGACTACCCACTACCCACGGCGACTCTCTTATTGTAACTGATTTCCGTTACACCGAATTAAATTTATTTATTAAAAATATTTAATTTAATTTAATCGATAAAATATTAAGGGAACGTAGCAATAGATTGACGTAATTACGGGCTTCTGTAAAAAACTACTTGGAATTTTTTTAATTATCTACATTGAGTTCCAATTTCCTTTGTATTCACAAACGATTCATTTCAAAATTCTAATCGAATTTTCACATGAATTTACGGGGTATACGTTTAAGGAGCCATCAAGGAAAGTTAAACGTATATAATTCATAGTATTTGGCATAAAAATCATGGTGCTCTAAAAATTATGAAAAATCTTCTATGAATTTGTAGAAAATATATATATGAAAAGCAAAATATTCACTGACTACAGGTGCAATATGATTTTTTCAAAATTTTCAGGGCGCGTGTACTTTTTCTCTGAAATTAACTTGTTCCTCTAAAAGACTGCCCGTGAAAAAATTTCCTGATATGGCTTGATATGGGCGGTTCATATCAGGCCTGATATGGAAATTGGCCAAATCAGACAGTATATGTACAGATAAGATTTGATATGTTCTGATATGGACATATCAGACTATATATAGTGAGATTAACATTGTTATCTCGGGAACTAAATTTATAGATAATTTCATAAAAATGTGTATACTTTGTAAAGTTGTATATGCAGTAATTGTCATGAAAAAACAAAAAAAAAAAAAAAAAGGCCATTCGGTAGCCGAAATGGAAGGTAGATTTTTCAATTCATCGATAAGAAAAAATAGTTTTATACATACATATCTTGAAATGTACACTGTTAAAAATAATTTGAAAATTACAATATAAAAGGAATTGAATTTTCATAACTAGATATTTGAATTGTATTTTCAATAAAAAAAGCTTGAAATTTAATGTATGTAATTTAATAATCAAGCTGGTATTTAAAATTAAGAAAAAAAATATTAATTTTAATAAACGTACTTAAAATTTATACTTGTTTTTTGAATTTTCAAAGCAAGTATTGAAAATTCTAAGACATATTGAATTTTAATAATTTCATTTGAAATTTCATAATACTTATTTGAAAATTCAAATGCTTGTATATGAAAGTTCTGCGCGTGACATGCTGCGCGTTCAGTATAATCAAGGATTGTGTATAGTGAAATATATAATGTATGTGAATAATGTAAGCGGTGTACGACTTTATTATTGTTAAGTTTTTATTTTGTCAATAATATAAAGTAAATTAAAAAAGTGATTGAACTGAGCATCATTAACAGTAAGTAAACAAGTAAAAAATTTGGATTGAATTTTCGTAAGTTTGCATACATGAGTAAATGTCCATTCAATCTCGTCCAAAACAAGCTGTTCAAATTGTAAAGAATTTATTTTCTACGTTTTGAACTTAAAATATTACAATAATTTGTTAATTAAAATTTGACAATCAATCAAAACTCATTATACAAAAATTATTCAATCAAAGTGGATTATTTTTCTAACCTCAAAAATATTTTTATTTTAATTGCAGGGTTCTAAAATATTTAGAACAGTAGCTAAAAGCAATTTTGAATTATAATTGAGTAAAAATGGAATTTACATTTACTTTAACATTAAAATAAATCACTAATTAAATTATCAACCTCATCACTATTTTTCAGGATTTAATTATTACCAAGAAAAAGAAATGTTTTCGTGTAAATTTTGCTGTCATCATACTGAGAAATTTCAATCGCATTTAAATCATTATCAATATCATAGCAATGTGACTCGTTATTTTCATTGTGATTATAATGATTGTCAGTTATTTTTTAAAACCGAACAAGCTTTAAGAATGCATATAAAAAGATCTCATAAAGTTAAGTTAAAATGTAAAATATTATCAAATGCAATTTTCTTGTCAAAAAATAGTGATGCTCGATTTGTCTGTACAGATAATATATGCCAACAAAAATTTTTGAACTACGATCAGTACTTAAAACACCTAAAAGATCATATTAACGAAGGCTTAAAAGTAAAATGTCCAATTAACAATTGTGATAAAAAATACGACAATGTCCAATCTTTTACTGGGCACTTATCAAGATGTCGTCGCATTAATAATAAAAAAAACTTCGAATTTAATTTCAATAGTATTGAAATATCCCCGATGAATAATACAAATTCCTCGGTGGTTGAAAATGATGGTGATGACAATTTGATTGATAGTGATAATGCCAATTCTTATGATATTGCTGCGTTAAGTTGTGAAGACAAAAATGATTTATTTTTAATTAATTTAGCAAGTTTATACTTGAAATTAGAAAGCCAATACCTTGTTCCTGCAAGTACAATCCAATATTTTGTCTCAGAATTAAATAATATTATCGCTCAAAGCCGTGAAATAACGAATGAAATTTTTAGAAACTATTTAACATCTATAGATATTTCTCCTGATCAAATTGATTCGCTCATAAATCAAGCTACTGAGTCAGATCCTTTTCTGAAGAGTAATAAATTATTAGGAACTAAATATCTAAGAAATCAATTTTATAAAAAAAAATTTGCTTTTGTTACTCCGGAGCGTATAGTCATAGAAGAAAAAAAAGGTAAAGCAGAAATTTTTCATTACGTGCCTATTCTTGAAACTATTAAGGCTAATTATCACAATAAATTTTTCAAAAATTCTCTGGATGTTCCATCACAAGATGTACCATATGTACTTCAAGATTTCACAGATGGTTCTGTTTATCGTGAAAATGCATTTTTTAATGCAAATCCCAAAGCTTTTAAAGTAATCTTGTTTCAAGATAGTTTTGGGATTGTGAATCCTTTAGCATCAACACAAAAAAAATATAAAATGCTAGCAGTATATATGTCTTTAGGAAATTTACCTGATTATCTTCGCACACACATCAATTCTATTCATTTGGTTGCTTTATGCAGAGAAAGCCAGTTTAATCATGCAAAAGTATATGGACGAATCGTCAGCGATTTGCAAAAATTAGAAAATGAAGGTGTAGAATTATCGCCTAATACCTTTAGAAAAGGTGGACTAGCATTTATTGCGGGAGACAATTTGGGTAGCAATAGTCTGGGGGGCTTCGTTGAAAATTTTAGCAGTACGCCGTATTTTTGCAGATATTGTTTTTATAAACATAATGAGCATAAAGTGCGAAATAAAAAGTCTTTAAATAGTACACGTAAAATACCCAATCACAAACTGAAGAACAAAGTTATAATAATTAATAAAAAAAAATCTGTTAATATTACAAAGAAATATAAGACTAAAAATGAAGTGAAGAAATATACTAAAGCATCTACATTTAATGAATATATTCGCAAAGATTATCCTCGTCGAACTATTGAATCGTACAACGAGTCAATACAAAAAGTATCTGAGGATGATAATTTAAAAAGTCATTATGGTGTTAAGTTTGATTCAGAATTTAATAAATTAAAAAGTTTTCATGTGTGCTCTCCAGGATTACCTCCTTGCTTAGGACACGATCTTATGGAAGGTGTAATTGCTTATGATTTACATCTTTTTATCAAGCAATTAATAAAAAAGCGATGGTTTACATGTACTGAGTTGAATTCAAGGATAGATTTATTTAACTATTCTCCACAAGATTCACGAGATAAACCAATAAAATTTCAATTAACGGGACATAAAATCGCTGGAGGAGCTTGGCAAATTTGGTGTTTTTTCAAGTATTTTCCTTTGATCATCAGCGATAAAATCATTGATCCTCACGATCCTATTTGGTTGGCTGTTCTTACTTTATTAGAAATTGTAGAACTAGTTTGTGCTCCAAAAATTGATGAACGTTTACTTCCTTATTTGCAAGACTTAATCGACGAGTATTTGAGCGACAGAGTTTATTTATTTCCAACTATATCATTGCGCGCAAAACATCATTTTCTTTCTCACTATTCTGAATTAATTCTCAAATTTGGTCCATTGATGAATGTGTGGACACTAAGATTCGAAAGTAAACATTCATTTTTTAAAAGAGTAATTCGAGCAATTCACAATTTTTTAAATGTTACTCATTCATTAAGTGAAAAGCATGAGCTTTTGCAATGTTTGTTAAGAATGGGAGCTGATTTAAAACCTCCAGTAACTATAGAAAATGCAATTCCATTTGACATTAACATGTATTCTAATCCAATACAAGAAGCAATTATTAATGCTAAATTGCCTTTAAACATCGAGCTTTCTTCATCTGTTACTCTGAAAGGAACTTCTTATACAAACGGGCAGGCAGTTGTTATAAGGCAGCAAACTTATCAATACCAAGTTGAGATAGGCAAAATCGTACTCATATTATCCGATGAAGTTCAAAATATTTATTTTGTTGTGGAAAAATCCATCACAGTATTCAATCCCGTCATTCGTTTCTATGAATTACGTCCTACTGAGTTATACGAATGTATAAATGCTCGAAATTTATTAATTCATACTCCACTTTGGATTTATCAACTCAATGTTATAAAAGGAGTAAAATTACCATATGCGATAGCATTTCAATAATAACAAATTTGTCTAGCAAAAATCAGCAACCTCATGTGTACGAAATAATAAATATTTAATCTACATCTGTTTCCTAATTTAACTTTATGTAAATTTTTTCTTTTTTTTATAGAAATATGCCATTGTTTAAAGTTGTCCTTAATGACCGGAGTCGTAAGATTATGATTTCTGGAAATGCTTTAAAGAAAATAATTTTATCGGCGAAAGAAAAATTTGAACTCCCTGATTTGGAAGATGAATATGTGGTAAATATGATTTAATTATAAAGAATATTTCAAATTATTTATTATCTATACTCACAGCAGTTTACATTTATATTCGTGTTCGAGGTTTTAATATACAAAATTTTTTAGATTGTTCTTGAAGATGACGGTACTGAGATTGCTGATACCGAGACATTATTAACTTTAGCTGAGAGCTTCAAGGGAATCATCACATTAATGATTTTAAATAAGACTCAACAATGGACTCCTGTAGAAGACAAAAATGCAGTTGATATGTTATTGAATGTTTCTAATTTTTCATCAAGTATAACAAATGTTTATATTACAATAATTTCTTATCAAGTATACTTTATAATTATAATTTTTTTTTTTTTTTAGCTTTGAATCCATTACTATTCGATGTAAATAATCCTGGGACATCCTCAATGGATAAGGATAGTCAATTGTCACCATACATGCCTATAATAAATACCACTTTACCAGATTGTCCAGTTGAACAGCAACATCAGAATAATCTTCAATTCCAGCCACCACTAACGTCTAACTCGAAATTGAAAATACCATGGGACAAATTTCCACCAAAGTTATTGGAATGTTGTGAAAACCGAGAAGTACCCAAGCCATTAGATCGTCGAGCAATGGTTCACGCCATTGCAAATTATTTAGTAAACGATTTAAAAGATGATGCCCATAGTACTGTCACAAAAGTTGTAGAAAAAATACAGCAAAAATATCCGGATTCATTTGTTGATAAAATAGGTAGTACCATCGTTGGTAAAGGTACTGAAAAATTAACCACACAAATTTATAACCGGATTCAATATATTAAAAATCCAGATAGTAGATCTGTGAAAATTTCAAACGAGACTACGGAAAAAGAAAATGATAGTGGAAATAACAAAAAAAAACGATCAAGAAAAAGTGTTGAAAAAGTTAGTGAGTACGGCTGTTCAAATTATGAGCCTGAGTTGTCTTCTAATGAAAATGAACAATCGCAAAATGATAAAAAATCATTTTTATTCGAACAAGCATCTTTATGTACCGAAAAAGACAAAAATAAAATAAAAAGTGTATTTGAAGAGACTTATCCTACTCAAAGAACTGATATAATATACCGGAAATCGTTGATTAAAGATATTTTTAATGAATGGCCATTGTTGAAAGATCCTGATTATTTTCTTCTCCATTCGTCTATACTTTTTGACAAAGATATTTCTACTATATGGCGAGAAAAATTAAAAGAAAATCAATTTATCCGTGAGTATATGAAACAATTCTGCACCAACTCACAAAATAAAAATAAAGTGGGTAATCCGCGAATTGAGGGAATCAAAAATACAATTAAGGAATCAACTAAAGTAGCTTCTGATTTAGAAAATAACGTCGCTTTGACACTATCAATTTTTCCTTTGCTTATATTGTATTTTAAAGAAAAACAAGATTTATTGTTTCAGTTCGTTGAAGTAAGTTATAATTTATTATTGAATAGATATTTTTTATGCAGTATAAAATAGCAGTTGGTCGAAATATATTTACGATTATTATATTATGATAATTACAGTTGGATTCATTTGATGATGAGCTCGTAGATGGAATCGTCAATAATCTTCATCCAATTTTACTCATTAAAAGTATGTTGTGAATCGGGTGCCGTGATTCATTATCTCTGGACTAAATAACCATGACCGAAATAATAAATTAAATCTATTTTATTGATTAAATTTTTTATAAATATTTTACCCAAAATATTAATTTTGTTATGCTGTGATTGTGTCACTGGTTATTTTGTTGTAATTTATTTTTTTGACTTTAGTTATTTTATATTATCTCGATTGTTGATCTTATTTTTCTAGGCAAAACTTTATTTGATTCGAGCGCGTCATGTGTAATTGTAATTGAAAAAAAAATTTGTATTGAGCCAAAGAATATTTTAAATGGATTGTTGATGACGTTCTTAAGTTATTGTGTATTTGGATTATGCTATCCGGACGGAATTAAAAATACTTTAGAATTCATCCAACGGTAATTAATAAAATTTTTTATTTTTTGATACTCAATTCCAATATTAACTCGTAATTTTTCGTTATTTTAGCATTTTTATTGATATTAATCCAGAAACAAAAAGCCAAAAAGCTGTTAAAGGCACGAAGAGGAGAGGCTGCTCATATAGTCCTGTGGTTAAAACACTCTATGATAAATTACAAAATTATCAAGAATTAAAATAAATAACCTTTTTTATAATAATTAAGAAAACATCACATAACTTTTTTTTATATTTATTAGTAAATTTTTAAAATTATATTTATTAAAATGTGTACTAAGTGTTAAAATGTAGAATGTACTTCAATATAATATTAAAAAAGCTAATAATTTCATTGAGATGAAATTATTATCTGTAAGCTATAATTTAATTTACTACTGAAGAGTAATGTTAAATATTAAATCATTCAATGTGATATTCTATAATGCTAATAAACATACTAGTGTAATAGTGATTTCAATCTTAAAATGTGATTTAGCTATAAAACATTTATTACATTTCTACTTTTCGAACGTTTAATAAAAAAAAAAAATTTAATTTTTCGTTAAAAATAATACTTGATAAAAAAAATTTGTCATAGTGTTTTGAGTTTATTAATAAATATTGCATATTTTTATACACCTAGTAGTCTTTAACCATATATGGTTACATGGAAATTAAAGACGATAAGGTATGTAAAGCTATCAAATGTTTATTGATAAACTTAAAACTTCAACATTTTGTAAATTTTCATCATTTCTTTACCAACAACATTATAAAGTTTTTTTTATCTTTTATTAAGTATTGTTCTTCGCAAGTAATTAAATTTTTTTTTATTGAATGTTAAAAAAAAATAGAGAGTTAATAAATAATTTAAAGTTAAATCACAGTTTAACATTTAAATCACTATAAAACTATTATGTTTATTAGCATTATGCTACATCACAGATAATACTGTAACATTTAACATTGCTCTCCTTTTATAAATTCAATTATTGTTTTCTAACATTATGTTAAATCACATTCAATATTTTAACATTTAACATCTCAATGAAGTTATAAGGCCTAATAATTTCATTGAGATGTTAAAAGTGAAGATGCTGAACGTGATTTTAGTAAACTAATTTAATTTATTATAGAAAAGCAACATAAAATGATACAGTATTAAATATGATATAGCACAATGCTAATAAACATAATAGTTTCATAGTGATTTAAATATTCAAATGTGATTTAACTTTAAAATATTTATTTAATTTGTATTTTTCTAAAAGTTTAAGAAAAAAAAATTTAATTACCTGCTATATTATATTATATTAAAAAAAAAGTTAGTAACAAAAAATTTATGTTGTTGTTTATGAGGAATTGATGACAATTTACACAATGTTGTTTTATCAATAAACATTTTATTACTTCATATATCTGATAGTTTTTCATTTCCATGTAACCATACACATCAATTAAAATAATTGTTTGAATTTTCAAAACATATTGTATATAACGCAATAAACACATGCAACTGAGTTTGAAATTTCATTGCAAAGATCGTATAGAATTTAAAATACATGTTAATGAATTTTCAAATAAACACTTCAGATTTTCAAATATATCTATTTGAAAATTCAAAAAAAAGTATTTGAAAATTCAAAAAAGCGTAATTGAATATTAAAAATAAGTATTTGAATATTAAAAAACTCGTATTTGAATATTAAAAAAAAGTATTTGAAAATTCAAAAAAGCGTACTTGAATATTAAAAATAAGTATTTGAAAATTCAAAAAAAAGTATTTGAATATTAAAAAACTCGTATTTGGATATTAAAAAAAAGTATTTGAAAATTCAAAGTGTTAATTTGAAAATTCAAAAACGTGTATTTTAAATTCTATATGAAATTAGTAATGAAATTTCAAGCACAAATGTATGTGTTTATTGCGTTATACACAATGTTTTGAAAATTCAAATAATTTTTTTAACAGTGTATGTTTGTGTATAGTCATGACATGAAATTAAACTCGTTTTCTAAAAGTGAGGGTAAAAAAGGACAACGATTATGTTCGATAGAGATTTTCAGATAGTTGATTTGACATAACATTATATGGGTAATTTACCAAACTAACCTTCTCATAAATAAAGTATTGAAAATTTAATAAGTATTAGATCATAATTGTAATCGCTGTTACAATGGCAAGACCAGTTATAATTGTAGGACGTACAGGTACGCTGGAAGCATCATAAATAATAAGAGAAATAATTTAAAAATTTTTAATGGTGATAATTTTTTAGATGGTTTCCTTTCTGTTTCAAATTTAGTCGACAGCATAATAAAAATTGGTCGATTTCGAGCTAACATTTTTTTCCGTTTAATTAAACTTTTTTCAATTTAAAATTTTAATTTTTTATATTTAAATTCATTACGAAAATTTGAAATTCTCTCAGATATTTAAAAATTGATCTTGTTAGCTTATTGGAAAAGTTTTCAACAAAGTTTGTATACTTTATACTATTTATAAATGTGGTAAATTAAAATATTTAACAGACTTCATAAGATTTTATAAATCATTATGAAATCGGTTTTTCCGCACAATGTTACGTTATTTGGTCATTTCTAAATTATTTTACCAAACGTATGTATTAGGTTGTGCCATTTTGAGGTGACTTTTTTTCAACAAAAAAAAAGGCTGAAAACTCGCAGGAAGGTGAGAAAAGAAACCTGTTAAAAGCGGAGCTCTTAATATTAATATTTATAGGTGCCTATTTCTAATTTTCAATTCCCATTTAAATAACATGGGAAAAATAATATTCTATTTTTTTATTTTTCTAGCTCAGCATTCGCACCTCATATAAATAAGTCTACAGCATACTCTTACAGAAAAAGATTTCATGACATTTTTTGATAAGTTTAATAGTTTTGCTGGAAAAGTAAAAAAATCTGGAAATTTATTATAGGTTTGAATTCCAGCTCTAATAACTTTTTAATGGATGGATTTATCAAAAAATGATATGAAACCTTTTTTGTAGAGCGTTAAATTCTCTATAGGAATAAGCTATGGACTTATTTATATGAGGTGCGAATGCCGAGCTAGAAAAATAAAAAAAAAAAGTGTGTGTCAGATCCGACGCCCGATTGGAGTTTACTCCCTTAGATCGACTGTCTGGATAGGCACAAAAAAAGTTTACTAATCTAAGAAAAAGATTAATACTACACTAACGCAAAAAATTAAAAGAACGGAAAAATTTTATAAATTTTTTAGTAGTTATTGGAAGGCTGTAACTTTGTAAAAAATAATCGTATCGAGATTTTGAAAAAAAATTTTATAGCTTAAAATCTCTAGTTTCGGTGCATTTTTATCCAAATTTTTTAAAAAGTCTGGTTATTACGCTAACATGAGAAATACCGCGAGACAAAAAATTTCTAAATTTTTTCTTTTTTCCAAAGAGCCTACGGACCGTGGAAAAATTTTGTCAAGTAAACCAATGCATAGGTCATTTAGCAAATTTATTCAGCTTCAATTTGGTTTTTTTATCTTCGTAGGACAATTTGTCGCAGGGATATCAGCCTTCAAACAAAAAATGATCCTTTTGCCTTTGATCATCGATATTTCAGGTACCAATGATTGCACAGTAAATTTGAGGCCAGCGTTGAAAACGTGAATAAATTCTCTACAAGAACCGTTCATCATTTTTTGGAAAAAACAATTTTTTAAATTTTTAACATCCTTCAGAAGTAAGTACAAAAAAATGACTTTTTTTTGGGTTTTTAGTAAGTCAACCGCTACACTGTAAATATCGATGAAAAGACTAATGTTGTCAGAGATTTTTATAGCTTAATGTATCCCTAATAACCCCTTAAATTTTCAAATTTATCTATCGAACCCTTTTTTGGAAATGATCGATCAAAGTTTTGCTAAACAATTAAAAGAACAAGTTTTGTTCCTTCAATTGTGTAATCATAATCAAAATGAAAAAATAATTTTTTTTTACTTTTCTTTCATTTTTGCATTAGTAACTCAGTGTATGTAAAGGAAAGAGAAAAAAAAAACGAAAAATTTTCGAAAAAGTTAAAAAAAAAAATTTTAGACCCCAAAAAACAAGGTTCATTTTTTTTGATTTTTGAAAATTTTTCGTTTCTTTTTTCTTTTCCCCTCACATTCACTGAGTTACTAATGCAAAAATGAAAGAAAATTTAAAAAATATTATTTTTTTTCATTTTGATTATGATTACACAATTGAAGGAACAAAACTTGTTCCTTTAGTTGTTTAGCAAAACTTTGAACGATCGCCCCCAAAAAACGGCTCCATAGATCAATTTAAAAATTTAAAGGGTTATTGGGGGTACATTAAGCTAAAAAAGTCCCTGGCAACAATATTTTTTTATCAATATTTGCAGAGTAGCGGTTGATTTACTAAAAAACCAAAAAAAGTCATTTTTTTGTACTTACTTCTAAAGGATGTTAAAAATAAATTCTCATTTTAGCGTAATAACCAGACTTTTTATAAAATTTTGATGAAAATGCATCGAAACTAGAGTTTTCAAGCTATAAATTTTTTTTTTTTAAATCTTGATATGATTATTTTTCACAAAGTTACAGCCTTCCAAAAATTACTAAAAAATTTATAAAATTTTACTGTTCCTTTAATTTTTTGCGTTAGTGTACTATATATATATTTATTATTGGCAGACGCCGTAGAGTATATTCATTATATATATATATATAAATATATATATATATATATATATATATAGGTGTATATGTATATATAGGTACGAATATATTGTATACACACAATACATTCGTACGCTGCTCCGTAGGATACCCTATGCACTCAAAAGTGAAAGTTGTGCACCTAAAACGTAACGAGGTCATTCGTTGAGTAGATTTTACACCTCATATTTTTTCAATACCGGGGGCCTTATATGAAAATCGATTCTTAAGGAGTAAACTCCAAAAAATATTTTTTTTTCCATGTTATTTAAATGGGAATTGAAAATTAGAAATAGGCACCTCTAAATATTAATATGAAGAGCTCCGCTTTTAACGGGCTTCTTTTCTCACCTATTCGCGAGTTTTCAGTTTGTTTTTTTGTTGAAAAAAAAAGTCGCCTCAAAATGGCACACCCTAGTATGTATACGGGAAACTCGAAAAAACTAGTATATGTGTCCACATCAGGGCATATCAAGCCATATCAAACCTGATTAAGATTTTTTTTGACAAGCATATTAAAATATATATACCCTTATCAAGTTATATCAGGTCATATCAAGACATATAAAAAAATCTGGTCATCGGTTGGCCCTGTGGGCCAGCCCCGTAACTTCTCGCTGTTTTCGAGCTCTAAGATCTCGAAAACATTAGTATAAATACATTTTCGAGCTCGAAAATCCCTTTGTTTCACTTTTTTATGAGCTTTCCAAGCTCGAAAGGATTACGTATTATATTAATATTGAAAAATTTAGACTCCAAAATAATTAATAAATAAGCGTTTTTTACATATTTATTTACAATTATGTTCAATAATTCACTCAAAAATAAGTTTACGTGATACGTTTTATCTATATGGTGTAAGTATATCGTGAAATGAGCGAACATAATGATTTCTAAGAAGTTACTTCTAATGACTTACATAAGCAAAAACATATTAGTTTTGAGTTATGTTGTTCAGTAATTATGATGTTATTCAATGAAAAAAGCTGGTACAGATTTTACATTGATTATTCCGTCAACGATATCTCTCGAACGAATTATCTGATTGAGACGTTTAGGGTGGCAATCGAATGCTTTTATTGAGTTCTAGACCTGATTAGATTGATCGACTCAATAGTTTCCGAAATATTCACAAAAAACAAAAAAAAACGATTTTTTTTCATTCTTCCGTCGACGATATCTCTCAAAGGAATTATCCGATTGAGACGTTTAGGGTGGCAATCGGCGCGTTCCATTGAGGCCTAGAGCTGATAATATTTTATGAATGATTGGTTGGGTCATTACGATGATATTCGCAAAAAACAGTTTTTTACTATTTCTTTCGTCGACGATATCTTTCGAACAGATTATCCGATTGAGACGTTCTTGGCGTTAATCGAAAGCTTTTATCGAGTTCTAGAGCTGATCAGATTTTGAAATTGATCGATCTGACAGTTTTCAAAATATCCAAAGAAAACAAAAAAAAAAAATTTTTTTTTTTCGTATTTCATAAATATCTCAGAGACTATTTGACTAAATGATCTAAAATTTTCTGAAAATCTAAGTTGAGAAGAAATCTTTCGAATGCCGCCAAAAAAATGTAAATCGGTTCATTCATTAAAAATATATGAGAGGTTTACATCCACACACACACACACACACACACACACACACACACACACACACACACACACACACACCCATACAGACATCGCTCTGAAAATGTTTGAGTAGCATCCTCGCACCTTCAAACGTCAACATATGATGAAAACCCGATTTTTGAAAATCGGAGTGAAACCAATAACTTCCCGAATTTTTCGAAAATCGTCGATTTTCTTAGCGGGAAGTTAAAAAATGATATGCAAGCATATCGTCAGATCAAGCCATATCAAATCTGATATCGACATATCAAGTTGATATGGCTTGATATGGCCAATTTTTATATCAGACTATCAGAATATATTAAAAATTATATATGGGCATATCAGATCATATCAGGTCAGATATGAATATATCAAATTTTTTGATATGGCCATATCAGGTCATATAAGGCTTGATCAGAAAATTTTTTCACGGATAGTCAACTTCTTTTCTTTCCTGTGTAAGAAAAGAAAAATAAATCAGATTCATCTACATGATGAAAGAATTAAACAACTCTACACTGATAACACAAATATAATTAACTATTTCAATTTTTTAATAAAAAAATATTTTATAAGTTATCAATAAAGTAATTAATGTTATTCAACTTAAAAAACTCATTAATTAATGATTAATTAATTCGAAAGATTGAGATCACGAATACAATAACCTTAACCTGAAAAATACTGAACTAGTTCTGAACCTAATTAACTGTAATTGAAATGATTATTTTTATATTTAATGATAACTGTTAATATAAAAACAATATTCGTAGTTAATAAAATTACAGTTTTCATAAAGTAGCCTAAGAGTGTCAGAAGTAGTTAGAATTTCGAAAACCGAAAATGATTAGAATCAATATAATAATAATGATAGTGACATTTTTTAATATGTCACTGGTTATAGCTGCTTCGGTAAGTACGAGAGACAAAAAAATTGTTGAATTACAACATCAAAATGCAATTTTACGAATTTTAAGTTTTTATTTCCGAAAGTTGTGAGATATTAATATACAACAATAAAATTTTATTGATTTTAAAAGATAATTGTCATAAGTACTTGATGAACTTAACCCAGTGAACACATGACCTTAATTTGACGTCACGCGTAAGTCATAAAAATGTCACACCATCTTATCTTAATTTGACCTCAATCTAACTTTCTATATGACTTTAGTATGACATAAAATCTAATGACATCTTATTGATGTATGTAGTTACAATTATGACTTATACCCGTGAAAAAATTTTCTGATCAAGCCTTATATGACCTGATATGGCCATATCAAAAAATTTGATATATTCATATCTGACCTGATATGATCTGATATGCCCATATATAATTTTTAATATATTCTGATATAGTCTGATATAAAAATTGGCCATATCAAGCCATATCAACTTGATATGTCCATATCAACTTGATATTTCGATATCAGATTTGATATGTCTTGATCTGACTTGATATGCTTGTATATAATTTTTTTTATATGTCTTGATATGACCTGATATAACTTGATAAGGGTATATATATTTTAATATGCTTGTCAAAAAAATCTTGATCAGGTTTGATATGGTTTGATATGCCCTGATATGGGCACGTATACTAGTTTTTTCGAGTTTTCCGTATACATACGTTTGGTAAAATGATTTAGAAATGACCAAATAACGTAACATTGTTCGGAACAACCGATTTTATAATGGTTCATAAAATCTTATGAAGTCTGTTAAATATTTTAATTTACCGCATTTATAAATTGTATAAAGTGCACAAACTTTGTTGAAAAATTTTTCCAAGAAGCTAACGAGATCAATTTTTAAATCTCTGAGAGAATTTCAAATTTTCGTAATGAATTTAAATATAAAAAATTGAGATTTTAAATTGAAAAAAGTTTAATTATTATTAAATTTTTATGTATACTTTTTAAAAATTATAAGTTAAAAAATCTTGAACTTTTTTTTTCTTTCTTTTACCAAAAGAAGTAGTTCTTGCCCCGTTACTGGTGGGTATACCGTTAATGGTCTCGTTACTCTATAAACAATAACAATTGAATATAATACAAGTAACCAAATCAATCACTTATCTGATGTCTTTAATTTTCTTAGTTTCAATTTTATCCAAATAGATATAATCAACCTTACACTTCAAGTTCATGATTTGGCAGAGTGGTTAATAGATTAGACTTAGAATCAGAAGTACTCGGGTTCGAACCCATGACCTGGATGGGTTTTTTTTTCTTTTTTTTTTTTTTTTTCATGACAATTATTGCATATACAACTTTACAAAGTTATACACAATTTTATAAAATTATCTATAAATTTAGTTCCCGAGGTAACAATGTTAATCTCACTATATATAGTCTGATATGTCCATATCAGAACCTATCAAATCTTATCTGTACATATATTTTCTGATATGGCCAATTTCCATATCAGGTCTGATATGAACCGCCGAAATCAAGCCATATCAGGCCATATCAGAAAATTTTTTCACGGGTATGCTACGTACGCTTGACATAAGATCTACATCATATTGTTACATAGTAATAAAGTGATTACTGTACATCATAATGGCGTAATTTTGAAGTCATACATTTACATCGGTGGCAAGTCTGTATTAAATGCAATGCAGATGTAATTTTCGAATCATAGTTCTTTATCATTGATTTATTAAAATAAAACGTCATGAAATGAATTTTCAAACGTGAATAAATAAAAACTAAACATCAAACATTTTTGGGTCCAAAGTAAACGATAGACTCGATAATAGATCATTCAGACGCTTTGTATTAAGTCATTAGCATAAGTAAAAAATAAATTAACTTTATTCTCTTTAATGATATACCGAAAATATCATTTAGGATGGCAAAGAAATTGTTACGAAAGTTCGAACTCTTTTAATATTAAGATTATACCGTTTAGTATTACAATACTTTAATCAATGCAATTTTATACGATTTTGTGGAATTATTTAATATTTCGCAAAATTTCGCAAACTTCACGTTACAGCAAAAAAAAAAAAAACTGGAATTCGGTTGACCCTGTGGGCCAGCCCCATAACTTCCCACTGTTTTCGAGCTCAAAAGAGTTACGTTGTTTATAAAAGTTTGAAATTTTAGAATCCAAAATAATTAATAAATCCTCATTGTTTTTATATATTTATTCACAACTATGTTCAATATAAATCGTCAATATATTTTCGAGCTCAAAAATACTTTTGTATGCCGTTGTTTTCGAAAAAAAACGTTTTTTACCATTTTCTCTCCGATGATATCTTTCAAACGTATTGACCGATTTAGACGATTAAGATGACAATCGACGCGTTTCATTGAGTTCCAAAGCTGATCAAATTTTGATATTGATTTATCGAGTTGTTCTTGAGAAATTTCGAAAAACCAAAAAAATTTTTTTGAATTCTTTCGTTAACGATTTCTCTTGAACGAATAAACCGATTTTGATGGTTAAGGTGACACTCGACGTGGCTTATAAAGTCTTAAAGCTGATTAGATTTTGGAATCGATCCATTGGGTACATTGAAAGTTATCTAAAGAAGACATTTTTGAAAAAATTTATTTTTGGAATATATCCAAACGCACTTGACTGATCAAGCTCAATTTTTTACGACATCTTAATGATCAAAGTCGGTTCATCCGTTCAAGAGGTATAGATATTCACATACATACGTATGTACGTATGTACGTACATACAAACACGCATACACTCGGACATCATCGTGAAAATAGTCGGAATAGCTTCCTAGAACCTCAAAACGCGAGAACCTGATAAAAATTAAGTATTCAAACTTAATTCACTTCCCGAATTTTTGAAAATTTTCAATTTTCTTAGCGAGAAGTTAAAAAAATAAAAAGTGGAAAAGAATAAATCTAGATTTAACTCCGTTTCAAACTCTCCGGAATGAAGAAAATCCGTGTTTTTTAACTTCCCGCTTAGAAAATCGATGATTTTCAAAAATTTCGGGAAGTTATTGTTTTCACCCCAATTTTCAAAAATCGAGTTTTCATCGGATGTCGACGCTTTGAGGTCCAAAGCAGCTATTCTGGCTATTTTCAAAATGATGTCCGAGTGTCTGTATGTGTGTGCGCCAGCGCGTGTGTGTGTGTATGTATGTGTGTGTATGTATGTGTGTAAATGGTCTATAACTTCTTAACTAATGAATCGATTTGGATGTTTAAGGCGACAATTGGAAGAGCTTGTTGCTCATCAACTTTCCTGAAAATTTCAGACCATTTGATCAAGTAGACCCAAAAATATTAGCGGTATTACGTAAAAAAAAAAAATTTTTTTTTTTAGCTTTTTATTGATTTCTCAGAAACGAATTTAACGATCGACTACAAAATCTAATCAGCTCTAGAACTCAATAAAATGCGTCGAATGCCACCTTAACTATCTCAATCGATTAATTTGTTCGAGAGATAGCATTGGAAGAAGAAATGGTAAAAAACGGTTGCTTTTTAAATATCTTCAAGATGACTGAATCAATCGCTTTCAAATCCTAGTCAGCTCTAGAATTCAATGAAACGCGCCTAATGCCATCTCAAACGTCAAAATCGGTTGATTAGTTCAAAAGATATCAGCGTTGAAAAGTTAAAAAAATAACATTCTATGTTAATTTTTCCAGATGAATCAAAATGTACTATACTAAAATATGTCTAAAATCTTACAAACTTTTTCTCTTTATGGTCTCTTTTGATCATCATATAATGCCATTGAACTTGTTCTTTAGTTTAAACCATATTACCTACGAAAAAATCGAAAAAAAACACAGTTTTTAATGAATTTCTCGGATATTTTATATATTATTGCTCTGACCTAAGCCAAAACTCAGTGAAATCTTGATTTTAATCACTGACATTGATTTCAGCATCAACATATTTATTTTATTTAACATAATCGAGAATTAAAATTTAAGAACCGCTTGCTCATCAATGATTTTCGATTCTTAAACTTTTAAACTTTAGCATAAAGCGTAACTTGTTAGAGTTTGAAAAAATCATGAAAAAAAAAAAACAATTGCATCCAATAGGATTTTCGAGCTTGTTGAGCTGAAAAAAGCGGGAAATTTTGGGGCTGGCCCGCAGGGCTAACCGACGCCCGGATTTTTTTTGTTTATCAAAGTAACTTTTGAGATGCATTTAATTGAAATAAAAACTAATTTTTACTTTTCCGCTTAGAAAATTGAAAGTTTTCAAAAATTCGGGAAGTTATTGGTTTTGGCCGGATTTTCCAAAATTGAATTTCTAAGAGATCTTGACGTTTTGAGGTTCTAGGAAGTTATTCTGACTAATTTCAAGGGTATGAATGTAAATATTCTGTAACTTTTGAACGGATGAACCGATTTTGATCGCTCAAGGAGGTCGAAAACACCGGGAAGTGCCGGGGCTGGCCCGCAGGGTCAACTAATGGAGCGTTTTTCTTTTTGTCACAATCACGGGAAAATTTTCCATTTTCTCAGCGGGAAGTTAAAAAAAAAACGTGGTTTGCTAATTATTAAAAGTGAATTATTGAAAATATAACATAAGCATTTGAGGTGAACACTTTTAGATTTTTGAAATTTCATTTGATTTTTACTCCACAAATTTTAAGAAAGACAGTACTAATCTTCTTTTACTCAACTTGATTTTAATGATATCAAAATAGGACTAGAGAAACCTATGTGGATGAAACGATTTCTAGAGATATCAATTATTTTAGTTGAAAGCAGATCATAAATAATGTAATAAATTGTAAAAATAAATGTTGACAGATTGGACCAGAAAATCTATGGGAACGCACTTCAAGGATTCTAAATAGTAAGTCGGCGAAGAATAATTTAATCACAACTATTTATCATTATGTATTTTTGATTGACAACTAGAGCTAGAGTAATCGAGTAATTTTTTCTTATCATTGGCAGAACTGTATTATACCATATAGCATTCATTGTCTTTCATTCGATTTGTCGAAATTTCCCGATGCAGTCGAATTTCATTATGCCGGATTCCATTCACTTGAAACTTTCCCTCAACCTTAACTCACTACAGGCTACGTTGTTTCCCACCCGATGCTATACATTTGTATGTGTCTGTATATTTATATATGAATTATTCATGTACTTGTAAGAGTGTATGCACTGTAGTTTAGTCTTTGAAGGAGAGTAGGAATTTAATAAGTCAAAATTCCTAGGGCATTTCCTCTCTTCCATAGGCTAACGGTTTGAATTACCGAACTGTACATAAAAGAATTTTCACCAGACCTGTACCAAAATTTAAATTCATGTTCTGTTCAGAGAGAAGAAAGTTGTTTGTTCCTCTTATAAGAAAATAAATGATAAGAATTAACTCATGCGATATTCTTCTCCCAATCAAAGACAGAAATTCAAACTCTTAGCTGCAGATCTGGTGACAAACAGTATACACACCATGAAAGAATGAAGTCCCAATGTGCGTGTTTGTTTACCCTTGCCTCCAACTCGTGTAGACAATTCAATACGTGGCTTGAACTGTCCCATTTTCTTTCTTTGTTGTGTAATATACTATTCAATTAAGTGTTAAGTACTGATACATCAAATTTGTAGATGATGATTGGGAAAGAGGTACCATTAATTTTCTTTCACGGCGAAAACGCTCATCGATAAATGACGACATCAATTTACAACTGAACGCTTTCGGTAGAAATATTTATTTAAATCTTCAAGAAAGAGAAAATACGCTTTATAGTTCAGCTACACCTGTTCACCAACTCTATTCAAATTCCCTCATGTCACAAACGGTTAAAATTAAAGTAAGTCAAATTATAATTTGCTTAAATAATTTTATTGATACTATAGATTTGTATGGAAAAAAGGAAACGATTATTTTCAAATTGAATAAATCTCACTCAATCTTCGTAATTTAGGGGCCAAACATCCAGAGAAAAATATATGAGGATTCCCAAAATCGTGCATCGTTTGTCCTTGATACACTTCCAAATGGAAGGAGAATCATTCAAGTAAAATAATTATTTTATATATTAACTATACATATTCTCATTTATGATTTTTTTTTTTTTTTTTTTTTTAGAATGGATATATTGGTTCCGAGAATTTGACAATTGCAGCAGATTATTCCTTACTGCTGCAACAATCATCAATCTTGTTAAACTTATGGAATGCTCCTTCAACTAATACATATATATTTCGGCGTGTTCAACACAATAACTACCCTTTTGCTAACCGTAAGTAATATTTTTAACTCTACATGTAAATATATAATCACGACTGGTCACTGTTCACCGAACGACTCGGTCGTTCGGTGGACAAAAAGTCTAAACAACGGTTGACCTTATGGGCCAACTTCAAATTTCCCGCTGGTTTCGAAGCTTAGAGAGCGCGAAAATGTTATTATTGGAATACTGTTGAGGTCTCCGAGATTAAAAAACGATTGTACGAAAAAAGCATACATTTCACTGAAAAAAGGTAATTTTTCTCCGACTATATCGTTAGGACCAATCGATCGTTTTGCACGTACTTTGTGGCAATCAAAAGAGCTTATTGATATTTACATTCAATCAAACATAGAAACCAATTGAAGCATCGAAGAGCTCGAAAATGTATTGACAACGATTTTTTTCGAGCTCAAGGAACTCGAAAACAGCAAGATGTTTTGGGGCTGGCCCGCAAGGTCAACTAATAGACTGATTTTTCTATACGAAAATGACCTTGTTTCGATCGATTGCAATCACAATTGCATGAATTTATTTATAAATTCCATTGGTCTTCTGCGTGAATATTAGCAATATATGAGTCATAAATTTTATGGGTTCAATAATCATAACCATGTGAACAGTAATTTTTTAAAATTCTTACAACTGTTTTTTTAATGAGTTCGTAAAAATAAATTACATCGAATTTTATAATAGACTCACGTGCTCATTGTTTATATAGAAGGCTCTCTAACTAATTTATAATAAATGTTTTTTTCTCAGGTACAAATAAATTTTTTTTTTTTATCTAAATGATGAAACCATAATTGCAAATCAATTCTGTGATCATTTTTCCCTACAAAAATAAAATTCTATGATTAATAAATTACTTCTTCCAGCTATTGAATTGAACTACTACAACTATCGAGTACCATCAGAATACAATAACAATATACAGATACCAAGTACGATTTATATAGAAATTTTAGTTATAATTGATTATGAACTCTTTACTCGTGTTGGACAGAATCAAATCCTCACATATGTTTTAACATTTTGGAATCAAGTTGATACATTGTATCGAAGCTTAGATCAACCTAAGTACAAACTAAATATCGCTGGAATTGTTTTACCAATGGTAAGTAATACTTTTTAAATTTACTTTTTAGTGAACTCCAACTTCACATTGTACATTTATTATTACTTTAAATTTTTTCGAAATTTTTATGAATTTTACATTCGAACAACCTGTTTCTAACAAAAACAGGCAATTGAATTTGGAAATACTGTTCGATCAACTCTGCATCTAGATCGGCCCGTAAAAAAAAAATTTACAACAATTTCCAGTGAAATCCTCACATATAAACACCGAGCATGTGATAATTATGAACTTCGATTCGGATTTTAAATGAACATTTTAGGGGGGTGATTCAACGTTAGCATGGTGAAGAATATTCATGAAGACTTTCAATACCCAAGTAGGATTGCGGCCCAAATTTCATACTATTTTTAGATTTTGCCACATATTTCACTCCCCAAACAGTAGATTGAACCTTTTTTCGTCCGTACCCGGGAAAAAATCATTTCGATCTCAGTTGACATTCAGTAGGTCTGCGGAGATCTGATCTTGTCACAAATAAGATATACGTTACTTCTAGCAGATTTGTGGAAATTCGCGGAAACTTTCAGAGATCTTAGATGACTTCTTTTGTTATAAGCGAAATTAATGTTTAGAACTTGTCAATTTGCATTAATCTAAATAGATCTTCTTTGATATCATTGTAACTTCTTAAAAGATTGCTAAGATCAGTAAAGATCGTTGAAGATCACCATACGACTAAAATTATTGACGATCTGCTAAAATCATCAGAACCGTTCTGAAATCTATCACAAATTTTAAATTCACGTAGATCGTCTATAAGTTTGGTCTTATAGTGGTCTCTAAAGATCTCTCAATTCTACAGCAGTCGATCTATCTAGATCTACAGTAGTAGATCTATCTAGATCTGCAGTAGTAGATCTATCTAGATCTGCAGTAGTAGATGTATTTAGATTTATAGTAGTAGATCTGTCTGGAACTACAGTAGTCGATCTATGTATATAAAGATGGGCCGAAAATCCGCCTTTTTTTCAATTTATCTTTTAATACCGAAGATATTGTTCGTTATGCTACAAAAAAATCTCAGCGAAAGGCAAAATTTGTGAGTTGATGTCTCAGAATCCTCAAAGTAAGCCGAGGTTAAAAATGATCAAAAATCCTTTTCTTGACCATTTGTGATCGGAAATTTAACTCTCTACACAAAAGCTACTTATACCAATTCAGATAAGATTGATAATTCCTGAGATAGTTGCAGTTTTATGAAAAAATTTTTGATATTTCTGTATTAATGTACTTCTGATGGGTTAACATAAATCTATATTGTTTTGTCTCTAGCAAATTTTTTTTCTGTGATTAATTAGATTTTAGAAATTTTATCGATTATTTATTTCCCAAAAAATAATAATTTGTTATTTTAATTATTTATTGTATTCATAATCTGATTTATCAATGGTTAAATGTCTTCATGAAAGACGTTTCTCATAATTATTTTAGTGACAACTAGAAATTACTCCATTCGATTGCAAAAATTTATCAATTGATTTCAAATGCATGCACTTGATACGTTTTGTTATAATTGATCATTTAATTTTCATATTATTTTAGGATCCTGTAGTTCTTGAGTATTTCTCTAAAGATTCGTATGGCAGATGGTATTCCGAAAGCATTAGCTATCATACGCTTGTGACTGAAAATGGCAAATGGTTATTCAAATCCCAAGAACTTCTGCCTCTAGAAAGTTACGATATTGCAGTGACTATGACTCCGTAAGTATATTGTAGTCGAATAATCACTCTAATCATTTTTGCTTCATGACGTATCTTAGAAGCTGTAGAACTCACGTGAATATTTGATTATATTCTTTTGTAGATCATAAAGTTTATTATTTAATCTATTCCGAACGTAATTATCTAATATTTCATAGATATTTATTATTATATTGTGGGACGAGAGATTTACCCGACTGGAAATTTTAGTTAGGCAGTGATTAAGCTCGAATAAGGCATGCTGAATTCCAGAACTGCGCCGAATGAGGCAATCAAATGAGGTCAAGATCCCAAATGAAATTCTCAATGTATGGTCATGTATGGCTATAATGATCATATACTTTTGTTGAATGAAATTTAAAAAAAAAAAAATATTTTTTTTTATGTGTTAATTTAATGTAATCTTAATTTGCTATCGAATTAGATATTTTAAATTCACAAAAAAACGCGAAACTTATCAAGGACCGCTATCGTGGGAGTCAAACTTGGGACTTACGCACGAAAGACCGATGCTTTAACTACTACGCCACACTACCGAATGTAGTCCTAAGTTTTTTTATGCTATTTAAATATTAATCGATACCAGCCAGGAATTCGAAAGATAAACCTCACTTAGGCAATGACAAAGATTGTCCGAATAGCCAAATTTGACACACCTAGCTTTGACAAGCCTTTGGTCATCCTGATTGCGTTTTAGTCAAGAATTCCAAAGATACACTGAACTTACGCCCAACCGAAGACTCCTAATAACAACCAAGTTTGGAAAATTGTTGGTGTATCAAGTTTCGTCTTTTCTCATAAGGGCCGAACAAATTAGGCTTTTCGTATTTCGGCATGCTGCATTGAAATTCCAGCCGGGAAATATACAGTATAGTTATCATTGCTACCTACCAGTCAAGAATTCCCTTAGTATGCCGTACTTCGGCAATGCCACCGAGTTTCGTGATCACAATCGAATCTTGAATTTTTTCGGCATGACAATGTTCGTTTTGCCTCTTGAAGATCTGATGAGACACGAATTAGGCTTACCTTAGTTAGGTAAGCCTAGTTCGGGCCAAACTGATTTTTCGGCAAGCCACCGAAATTTCTGGTCGTGTAACAAAACGTTCTCAGGCCAAGGTGAAGTTGGCTGCAATTACCCGCAGTCTAAAGTATCGTTTCATCCTGTGTTATACGTTATATTTTTTATGATTACATGCATTAGAACTTAACGTTTCATGGTCAGCAGCGTGCGCGAAACAAGTTAACTTAAAACCAATTGCGTGATCAACTATTAGCGTAAGCGTAAACTGCGGTTTGAAATTTATAATGAAGCAGAAACTATTAATATTGTTTATTATTTACTCTCATTTTTGAAAATTTTAATTACTAAGTTCGAATTTACATTTACATAAATTAAATCAATGGTCTGAAATTGATATTAAATAAGTGGCAAGTACAGTAGGACCTGATTATACGACTGTTAGTTTCTTTCTCAAACTATCGCGATATCTGATTTATAAAAAAGACAGAATGATATTATTATAACGAGGTCCAGCTGTATCGGAGTTGGAATTGCGAATGTCTGCAATCAGCGGACAGAAACATTATTTATTTTTTTTCAAGGGACGAAGCACGTATGTTTCTGTCTGTTGAGTGAAGGCATTCACAATTAACACGTTTGCTATAGTATATTATACACCAAAAGAAGAAAAGCACGACTTTCCAATTCACGTGTGTAATTACCTACCTGAGCAAAAAGCGAGGGTGGCAAACACGCGGATTTGGTGGTTTTATCTTTCACCGTAGCTTGTATTCAATTTTCGACCAGTCTGCACCTGAAAATTTTAATTTTTGCTTGTGTTTTGTCACATTTTTTTCTCACAAAAGAAATAAATGACTTTCTTCCCTCTGAACAGGACAGAAATTTACACGGAAAAATTGAGACCCGACTGGTTCCTGTGCAGCACACGACTGAGTCGTGTGCAAGAAAAAATATGGGCAAGCACACGACTAGTTCTGGTGCGCACCCGAACAAGCCGTGTCTAGTACTGGACTCAGTCTGGTGCAGCACCCGAACGGCAGCACCTAATCACCTCAATATTTTAAAATATTTCAAATATATTGTTATACTCAAGTGTAAACGATGATGAAATATATTTATAAATTTTTTACTTATTTACCTTAATATTTAAATGCTATTTCCAGACAGTATATTTGAAATATTTTAAATATTTTAAAATATTGAGGTTTTGTGCTTTTGAAATTTGTTGACATTTTTTTTAACCGCACTTAGAAAGTTATAAACAGCAAGCGTTCTAATGTAGCACACGAGTAGTTACGGTGTTGCACCAGAATGAGTCGTGAGCAGCACCTGAGTAGTTTCGGTGTTGCACCCGAACCAGTCGTGTCTAGCACCGTACTCAGTCTGGTGCGCCACCCGAAAGGCAACAACGGCAGCACCATAATCAGTTGTGTGTAGCACTATACTGATTCATGTGCACACACAAATTAGTATTGTTCTGCACACGTCTGATTACGGTGCTGCCGTTCGGGTGCGCACCAGAACCAGTCGTGTGTTTGCCCATATTTTTTCTTGCACACGACTCAGTCGTGTGCTGCACAGGAACCAGTCGGGTCTCAATTTTTCCGTATAAACTTTCATTGCAGATTTCGTGGAAAGACACTTTTTCTAAATTATATTATTTTTATAATTTAGAAGTCCCTTCACTTCTTAATCAAATTTTTACCGAACTCTAAATTTTGATTAACATGTTTTATTATTTCAAGAACTGTTGACATTTGCCGATCGACCTAAGTGATATTGAAAGTTGATCAATCTGCACATCCACACATGTTCTTAGAAATCCTTTAACAAATGAAAATTGATGACTCTTATGATTCGAAATATTAACAATTTTTAAATTAAATACAGCTGCAATTTATACAATAATATTTTTTTTATAGCAGCAAACATGAAAATTTTATTAAATTTAATAAAACTTTACAATCAAAAAAATAAAGTATTATTTTATTGTTGAAAAAAAATTTTAGACGACAAGAAGAACCTATCGAAGTTTCTCCGAATGTGCATAAGGCTACTGTTGGAATTTCGGCATTGAATGGAGCATGCTTAATCGATCATCTTTATGGTCAAACGCATAGTGTTGCTATTATCTTGGATGATGGAAATTTCAGTGGTGTCCAAACAGCTGCCCATGAACTTGGCCATTTGTAATTCATTTTTCAATATTTATTTAACAATAATTATTTGAATGCCTTAATTTATTATTTTCGTTTTTAAGACTCGGATCAAGACATGACAAATATCCTTGTCCCGAGAGTGATGGTTACATAATGGCACCATCTTATAGTTCAACGGAAAATCGTTTCAAGTGGTCAAGATGTACTTTAAGAGATTTTGCATACTTTTTAAGGTAAATAAGTACATAAGTGATTATTTAATAAATAAAAACCATCTCGCAGTCTAAAAAAAACTAAGTACTCGTTATAGTTGACTGAAAGGCATTGCGTCGTTGAAACTAGTGATTTCATACTCTAATCGAATTTTAAGGCCTGAACCATCTTGAATCCTAACTCCGAGCTCTCAGTTATCCCACTTCGAGCGTCTTTGCATTATAATTGAGAGTTAAAATAAATATTTGTTGTTATTGTTCGAAGAATAGTGGCCTTAACTATCGATGCAAATTTTTCTACTGTAGCGGCCCTTTAAAAAAGTCCAGGATCTCAGTTATTCCGATTATAACATCCTTCCACAATATCTGTGAGATGGCATGTGAATTTGCTCACATATTTTTTAAACAAAGGCGGCTATAATTAACTGTTTGAGATGATTCAAATTTGAATTAATCTTGACCCGATTCCTTAAAACTCTTAGGATGTTTGATGTCAGTACCTTATTTTTAACAGTGTACGAGACCATTAGTTTCTCATCAGCATTGTCCCATAGCGTTTATTAGTGTTCTGCTATAGATGCCTTTTTTATAAAAATAGATAAAAAGTAGAAAAAAAAATTACTTTCGTCAGAAGTAGATGAATCGATTTGTCAAACATTTTAACATTCTATTTTCTCCTAAGCTGCAAAATAGATCAGATTGTCACTTTTCTACCATATTCCGTAAATCTTCTGTTCGTCATTTATTTATCTTTTTGTTATAATTTTCTTAGACGGCAATGTATAAAGTTACAGAATGATCTATAGACATCTATTAATTACAAAAATTTTTCAGGACCAATCCACAATGTCTTTACAATAGGCCACGGACTCTACAATGAAGAATCGATATTAAATATTTATGAACAAATGTCAATACGAATCAATAAAATTTGTTATTTTAAGACTTATTACGTATAAACATTGTTTTCTTTTTAAATAAAAACCACTATAATGGTTGGTGGATTGCGCCATAAAGATTATTGTCGACTTTTTTATATCCATACCTATATACCATACCTATATACCATACCTCTATCAACATACTCGGAAAAGTGAAATGCGTAGAAATTTTTATTGTCACGTGTAATAAATGGTGTCACAGTCGTCGACTGTATTCAAATGATACTTTTATTCGGATCTTCTTTGTAACTGGAAGAGTTTTTGAAGTCAGACATTTTCTTATTTTTATTCTACGCTCTGTTGTTATCATGTCATCTTATGCATACATATATAAATATTCTTTTTTATCTTCATTCCATCTATTTTATATATATTCATTTTTTTTTTTTTTTGTGACAATATTCAGATTAATGGGTAGAGATTTTTTATTACATTTTGTCGTTATTAATATTTCATATTAATATTTAATAATGCCAAATGACACGTGGGTGGTTTTAAGGGTAGATGTGATGGTATTAGAGAGGGTAGTGAGATGTAGTAGTACAGAGGGTAAGTTTTTAAGCCAAATACAAATTACTACTCATTTTTATGCCACTTTAATATTGCTTCGTGTCATTAAATATCTTCAAATTCATTCTGTTGTGTCATCTTAAAGAATAATGACTATTTTTTGTAATATTTTATGTTTAAATTATTCAATATTCCTAATAATAACTATTTGAATTGCTACGATCATTTATAACTCAGGCTTGAATTTAATTTCTCCTAAAATTCCATTAGGTGTTCACTATTCTGTATGAAAAAAGCACATATGATAAAAATATACTTAGAGTATCAGACCATATATGTGCTGAAAAACAAGTGCTAATGCTTCCCATCTTAACGAAGTAACTATTCCCATCTTCACATTTTAATGATTCTCATTCGTTCATGTTAACTTTTCCTATTCAAGATGGTAAGCATGTAGCGGGTAAATTTCATTTATCATTAAGGAAAAATGTGATTTTCTGCGGCTGGCCAGTTACCCGAGCCGTAACCCTTAATGAGTACCCGTTTGAGTTTTTCGACTTGTCGCTGGGCACGCTAATTAGAGAAGCTCGAACTTCAGTCCCAAAATTAATTAAGTAGGAAGGCCATTTTCTGATAATGGCCGAAAATGACCGAGCCAATAATATGTAACCAGAGGTCACTAGCTAAAACGAGGAGAGTCGCTTGAACTGATAAGCTAAACAGACGCCTTTTGCCGTAAGCCTTATTTAGGAGGCCGGAAGCCAATTAATAAAGGAGCCAAAACTTGACAAGGTTGAAATATTCTCTGCTATAAGCATTCTTATCCGAGATGATAATCATTAATTCATTACGATCTCGGAAAAAAAAATTTAGAAAATTTTCAGGTATAAGAAATATTTCTATCTAGGTGGTAACTATCACTATCAGTAATGGTAATTATTACTACATGAGAAACGAATAGTTAACATAAAAGCATGATAATGATTATCACATATTGATGGTAATCATTCCCTAGTGCAAGGTGGTGATAGTTAGCTCTTTTTTTCAGCGTGTATGGGGCCATTTTAACTACATTTCAAAATATATCATTTTCTATGTGTTCAATTTTATATTTTTCCATCATATATCAAACGATCGGTGAATAAATTCCTGTTAGTGTATATGGGAATTAAATGTAAAATTATACTTGTTAAAATATGTATGATAATGATATTTAGCTTTATGTACTCAGCGAATGTATATCATTTTTCGATAAATGGTTTATATATGACCATATACGGCCATATGTACTTTCGAAATGATTTGATATATCGCAATGTTTGGTCCCGTATGAAAATATCATATATGGTAAACATTGAGACAAATTGCTTTTTCTCTTTGCGATTTTTACCCGCAGCCACCAGGATTCACGTATTGAACCCTGGCTTAGGCTGGACTCAAATAAATTATTATTTTACTAGGACAGAGCAATGGGCTAGGATTCTTGCAAAGTAAAGACCTGCACTTATTCATACACGGCATTGTATGTGGACACTTATCAACTGACCTCACGGGTTATAAAATTATAAATCTTTCTTATTGATAGTTGAATTATTATACATAACTTAATTCATATTATTGTACATAACAAAATTAATAAAACTCTTGGTAAATCATTTAAGAATCTTATCAGTAAAATAGGATATGAAAAGGATGAACATATAATAACTAGAGTGAATAATTAACAGTTGCAATGATTGTTTATTGCCAATTATAATAATAAAAATTACTTACAAAAAGATGCAAGCGCTGGATATAATCTAGATAGGCGCATGGCACAGTGTAGTTTTATGTTGCGAGTATATCGCTGGTAACGTACAATTACGTTTAATTGACTTAAACCTTATTTTGAATTATTAACTATTGAACAGTAAAATATAATGACAATCGAATTGCCAGTACTGTAAAGAATATCGCAAGTTAATTACCCGATTTGAAAGAATGCAAGTAAACTTCTAGTATTTTACAATTGTGAATAAGCTATGCAACTTATTACCAATGTATACAGGATCAAAGTGATTGACCGATAATTTAGGGCGTAGTACTAGCCTCGGGACTCTGTCCCCACTTCACCCTTACGGGCATACGTTGACGTAAAACTTAGTCATATGACCACGGCACTATGACTTGTGTAGTTTCAGACGGCAACGAGACGGGGAAAAATGGAAACCGCAAGGCTGAAGATGACGAAGACAATTTACATTGTCTCAACATATATTTAAAAAAATGGGTGCGTGTACTTATGTACGCACGTGAGAAGTTATGCTTCATTGGCATCATTAAATAGTATATTGCATGACTAGAGAAGAAAGTTGGCCATTGGCGTGGTAAACACGCGGGTTAAGGTGGCCATCTTTCCTCCTGTGTAGTGCATACTATTTTTTATCATATCAGGACCGAAAGTTCAATAGTAATCTGAAATATTCAACTTAAACGAGGCGAATGACGAAAAGTTATAAACAATATAGTCAATTATTTTTTCCCCCATTATTTCAAATGTAAATAAAAATAACGATATTAAATACTGATAATTATATAAATAATAAATCTACTCTTACGCAAAAAATTAAAGGAAAAGAAAAATTTTATAAATTTTTAGTAATTTTTGGAAGGCTGTAACTTTGTGGAAAATAATCGTATCGAGAATTTAAAAAAAGCATTTTATAGCTTGATATCTCTAGTTTTGGTGCATTTTTATCATAATTTTTTAGAAGGTCTGGTTATTACGCTAACATGAGAAATACCGCGAGACAAAAAACTTCTAAATTTTTTCTTTTTTCCAAAGAGCCTACGGACCGTGGAAAAATTTTTTCAACTAAACCAATGCATAGATCATTTGGCAAATTTATTCAGCTTCAATTTGGCTTTTTTTTAACCTCGTAGGACAATTTGTCGCAGAGATATCAGCCTTCAAACAAAAAATGATCCTTTTGGCTTTGATCATCGATATTTCAGGTACCAATGATCGCACAATAAATTTGAGGGCGGCATTAAAAACTTGAATAAACTTTCTACAAGACTCGTTCATCAAAAAAATCAAAGAAATCAAAAAAATTGAAACTTGTTTTTTGGGGTCGAAAATTTTTTTTTTGACTTTTTTTGGAAATTTTTGTTTTTTTCTCTTTCCTTCACATTTACTGAGTTACCAATGCAAAACTGAAAGAAAAGTAAACAAAAGATTATTTTTTCATTTTGATTATGATTACACAATTAAAGGAACAAAACTTGTTCCTTTAATTGTTCAGCAAAACTTTAATCGATGCCCCCAAAAAACGGCTCGATAAATCAATTTAAAAATTCATGGGGTTATTGGGGGTACATTAAGCTAAAAAGCCCCTGGCAACAATATTTTTTTTATCGATATTTGCAGAGTAGCGGTTGATTTACTAGAAAACCAAAAAAAGTCATTTTTTTGTACTTACTTTTAAAGGATGTTAAAAATAAAAAAAAATTGTTTTTTCCAAAAAATGATGAACGAGTCTTGTAGAAAATTTATTCAAGTTTTTAATGCCACCCTCAAATTTATTGTGCAATCATTGGTACCTGAAATATCGATGATCAAAGCCAAAAGGATCATTTTTTGTTTGAAGGCTGATATCTCTGCGGCAAATTGTCCTACGAGGTTAGAAAAAGCCAAATTGAAGCTGAATAAATTTGCCAAATGATCTATGCATTGGTTTAGTTGACAAAATTTTTCCACGGTCCGTGAGCTCTTTGGAAAAAAAAAAAAAATTTAGTAATTTTTTGTCTCGCGGTATTTCTCATGTTAGCGGAATAACCAGACCTTTTAAAAAATTTTGATAAAAATGCACCGAAACTCGAGATATCAAGCTATAAAATGTTTTTTTTTAAAATCTCGATACGATTATTTTTCACAATGGTACAGCCTTCCAAAAATTACTAAAAAATTTATAAAATTTTTCTGTTCCTTTAATTTTTTGCGTGAGTGTATTTCATCATTATTAAATTATTCTAATTTGTTTATTTATGTTGAAACAGAATTTTCAGCAACATGACTTGATAACGACAACAGTAATATGTAAAACAAAACTTACAGAACGTAAAATGTCAGAAACAATTGAATTAAAAGTGTAATTATTGGTATAATTAGTAATTACTAATTAGCTATCATGATTTTCTTTATCTTCATGAAAATGAAAATTAATATCAAACATACAATTTTCGAATTCTATATTTGAATTATCTGTAACTGATTTCAGTATATTTTGGATGTCATCTTTTCTCAAATAAATTTTTTTTTCGTCGCTTGGCATCTGATGGCCCAGTACCAGATCGATTATTGGATGGTGTAGATCCTGATGATGGAGTTGATCTCGATGTTGACGGTTTATGTAAGTCCAATTGAGCATAATTATTTTTATCTGACTAATCGATTGCAAATTCAATATCGCACAATGGAAGTTGATTGCTCAAATGATTACAAAGTGTTGAAGGTGATGTTATTGGTATTGTTGTTTGAGTTGTGGATGTTGATGTGATTGTATGAGTAATGGATGTTAATGATATTGGTGTTGAATGAGTTCTAATTTTTGATGATTTTGGTGCTGTTTCAGTAGTCGATGTTACTGTCTGAGTGAATCTGGGTATTAATGATCTTTACGATGTAGATGGTTGAACTGAATTGATTATTCTATTAAAAATTCTTTCCTTGTTGCCTAAAGAATTTTCAATTTATCTAGTCACGACAGTGTCTGATCTCCAGCCTCTCTGTTGCTTAATTATTGTCAAAGAAGCTCCAGAATCAGCTAAAAGAGTTACAGAAGTGCGTTGGAAACTGTGACCTATATACCTTGCACGCTCTGGTAAATTTAAGTACGTCGCCACGGTTTTCGGTACTTCTCCAATTTGATTTTTTCCCATTATCTGGTGCGTACATTTACCTCGGTGGTAATATAAAAGAAAACCTGTTCGTGTTGGCATCTTCAGGTCTAAGAACGATACTGATGAACTTTACCATAATGTTCTGCTCCAGTCACAAAGGTCCGGGATCGTAATATCAAAAAATTCCCCTCGTCTCAACGCTCCAAATGTATCGAAAATTAGAATAACCTGGAATAAAATGTTTGTTAATATTTGTAAATAGATTAAGCAATAAGTAAATAAGCGTATATAGTAGATAACTAAACTATTTAGCTTCATCGCTAAATAAATGAAATCTGGTGTGTTGCGTAATTATCAAATGTTCGCGCCAGAACAGTTGGTAATTCCACGCTCTACTCCACCAGAGGTGCTGCTATCGACGCGCCCTCTGCTACTCGGAATTTCAACTCGGTAGCCAGCTACGTGGCAACTACCACTTTTCTACAAAACAAGCTATAGAACACTACGTGTAAATTAATTACAACGCAATCGTATTAATAATCAAGCTACATCTCGCCAATTACTTGGCGTCATAATCAAAAGCAACATAATTCATACTCGCTGAATTATCAGGTATTTTCTTGTCTTTCATATCTGTAAATTTTCTTTTTACTCTGTGATCATTTTTGCGTTGACCGTGTGCTAAGCTAATCTGCCGGTTATATCTATATCTATATATATTAGGGTGGCCCAAAAAAACGGACTATTTTTTTTTTTTCGATCTCGTATAAAAATTTGTTGGCTTACGATGTTTTAAGAAGCCTCTCCAAAAATCAGCTCAATAAAAAATTTTTAAGAGGTCGCTCACGAATTTTGAAAATTTCAAAAATGATTGAAATTCGGATTTTTTTTTCAAAATTTTTTTTTTCTCGTGGCAGGATTAGTTTATATTCGTAAAATCATGACTACGCTGAAAATTTTACCCAAAAATTTAAATATTTAAACCTCGCTCAAGAATTTTGAATGTTTCCGAGTGCTGTCGTTTGAACGTTTTCGAGCGACCCTTGAATATTGATAATAAAGCTTCTCAATTTTTTCACCATTAATTTGCATCACAATGAATGAAAATATAACCCGAGAAATGAAAATAATAAGTTATTTATACACTTTTTTATTTTTTAATTCAATTTTCAGGTTTTTTCGCTTATTTAAAACTTACCAAATTTTATTGTTTAAGACTGTCCTGTATATTTTTGGTTATGCAAAAGTTATATTTTAGTGGAATGACGATAATTGAGTTATAAAAAAATACAAAAACTAATTAAAAGTATTAATCACATATTATCAGTTAATATTCAAAATTCTTGAGCACCGTTTAAATATTTAAATTTTGGGCTGAAATTTTCAGGATTGTCATAATTTTACAAATGTAAACTTATGCTGCCACGAGAAAGAAGAAATTTAGAAGTAAAAAATCCGAATTTTAATCATTTTTGATATTTTCAAAATTCGTGAGCGACCTTTTAAAAATTTTTTATCGAGCTGGTTTTTGGAGAGGCTTCTTAAAACATCTTAAACCAACAAATTTTCATGCGAGATCGAAAAAAAAAAATAGTCGGTTTTTTTGGGCCACCCTAATATATATATATATATATATATATATATATATATATATATATATCTATATACATACTTGCTATCACATGACTTGCAGTCACAAATAATTAATATTCAAATCACAACTTACATTCCAATCCTAATATTTTCTTATTACTCATCACTCGAATATTTTTTTTATACTCTGTACTAACTTGTGTGGTGATGTCATCATTTGATCCACTCAGTTATGTCCATAATCTCAAAAATCAACACCAAATTTTATTTGTGACTGCAATCATTCAGTTTACGAAAAACCTCGGCACTCGACTCGTCTCAATAAAGTTTTACTCGGCTCAAACGTACATATAACAGGTCGCATGATAAAATTCATTATAAGTATAAATTACATTATAAATTAATTGTTATATTTGTGAATTATCAATTATCAAGTATTTTTATTCGGTCTCTACGCTCAATATATGTCTATTATTTTACGTGTATGGTGCCGTGTAATTTTATATAAACTCAAATGAAATCTATTTCATGTAAAATGTGCTCTGTAATATAAACTCATACTCAATTATTCTACAAGATTCTATTATACTAAAATTATACATATCAATGTGCTCTGTTAACTAATCTCGTGCTCAATTGTGTACTCGATGCTATTATCTGTGATATATTTTTATTAAATATAGACGATACGCCAAACAAGTGATTTATCATTTCTACCATCATCCCAATCCAGCACAAATAAATATTTAGTGTACTTAAGTTTAAGTTAATATTTTACATGGTGATTCATCTATAAATTTTTTAATTTGGTGCCATGAGAATACGTTGACTTTTTTGGACAATATCCTTTTGACTCGATTTTTATTAAGTGTTCGAGTTTTTGGTAGTTGTTGATGTTGTGATGAATATTTATCATGGTTTTTAACATTGACCAGCGACTCCACAATGAACTGGGTTTAAAGTTTTTAGTAGATTTTATAAAAATCTAACTGTTGTATTTGTCCTCATGACGCAACTTTTCAAAAATTTTAACATTTTCTATCTATTTGAGTCAAGTAGGTTCCAAAAATACTATTGGTGAAAAAGTTTATATATATACGATATAACGCGCGGTTCTCCCACGATAGCGTCCACAATTCTGTAGCGATCTTGATGAAACTTTTTTTGCATATTCTTTGGCTAAAAAGCTGGGTTCAGTTCGAAGATGAGCTCAATCGGACAAAAAGTTTAAAAGTTATAGTCGTTTAAAGATTTTTTAATTTTTCAAAAAATTCAACTTTTCTTGATTTACCTTTAAATAACTTTTGATCCTAAAGAGACAATCTATTTTTGGTGATTTAATCTTTATGTTCATTCGATTTGCTTTAATTTAGGCTATGTTGATTACTCTTTTGATAATTTTTACTAGTACTTTGATGAATTTCAAAATTTTTAGAAAAATATAAAAATTTTTTTTTTACTTTCTCATTTAATAACTTTCAAGTAATCCATAATAGTTGAATTTTGTTAATATTTTTATGTAGCTTATCTAATGAGCTTTATATTTCAGTACTATTTTTTCATATTCAACGAAAATTACCTATTTATTTATTGAAATTTAGCTGTTGCATTCGTTCTTCCACTTTTCAATAAATTCATGTAACTGTTCCAATTCTGATTACTACCGTGTAACACTTTTAAAATCTCAACATTAAAGTATTCATAAAGTATTTTTTCAAAATTGACAAGCCTAAATATAATTAATCTTATAAGCTTTAGATGAACCATTAAACGTCACCGTCTACCTTACGGATTTAAATATATAAATAAATAATGAAAAATCTACTTCCATTTTGGCTGCCGAATGGCCTTTTTTATCTGTAAATTTGACATATTATGGTTATGTTAATTTCACAGATTATATCTGTTAATTTAACAGTTTTTCTTTGTAAATCTAACAAATTCTATCCATGTCATTTTGACATTCCCATATCTGTCATTTCCACATATTATTTTTTTCCGTGCAGTGCAATCGGAGCATTCCGAAATCACGGCAGCCCAATTTCAAAACACAGTAACTGACAAAAATAACTTTTTTTAACTTCCCGCTAAGAAAATTGAAAATTTTCAAGAATTCGGGAAGTTATTGGTTTCAGTCCGATTTGTGAAAATCGAAATTCCAACAGATGTCGACGTTTTGAGGTCCTAGAAAGCTATTCTGACTAATTTCACGATGATGTCCGAGTGTATGTATGTATGTATGTACGTACGTACGTACGTATTATACGTACGTACGTATGTAAACATCTCTAACTTTTGAACGGATCAACCGATTTTGATCGTCAAGGTGTCATTCGACGCAGTTTTTTAATATCTTGAAGCTGAAAAAAAATTGAGCTTGATCGGTAGGGCTTGTTCGGTGATATTCCAAAAATAAACTTTTTTCAAAAAAGTTTTTTTTGGATAACTTTTTACGGGCTCGATGGATTAATTCCAAAATGGACTGGGCTCTGGAGATCCATAAGCCGCGTCGAATGCCACCTCAAACATCAAAATCGGTTCATTCTTTCAAGAGAAAGCGTTGTCGAAAGAATTAAAAAAAAAAATTTTTTTTAGTATTTTGAAAATTTCTCAAAAATGACTCGATGAATCAATTTCAAAATTCAATCAGTTATAGAACTCAATGAATCGCGTCGACTGCCACCTTAAACGTCTCAATCGGTTTATTCGTTCGAGAGATATCGTTGTAGAAAAATTTGTAAAAAACGTTATTTTTTTAAAACAAAAGCATACAAAAGTATTTTCGAGCTCGAAGAGCTCGAAAATGTATCTACTAAAATTTTTCGAGCTCAAGGAGCTCGAAAAACGCGGGAAGTTTTGGGGCTGGCCCGCAGGGTCAACCGACAGACCGATTATTTAATATGTATTGAATCATGTCCAGAAGGCTCCACTGGAACTAAAAATACTAAAAAATCGATTTTAAAAAATTTGTCCCTTACTCTGTTCTGAAATTGGGCAGCTGATCAGCTTCGAGATCGAATGCTGTGCGATGCATTGTGAAGGTAACTTACTGCGACTGACTGATAGAGAGACCAAATCTTTCCATGATTACGACAATTTTATATACCTCGGATGCTTTTTTAAACGACACGACTTCAACGACTTTTGTGGTCTTCTAATGGACGGAACTCTAATTTTACAGTTAGAGCTGACAGAATTTTTTAGGCGATGATTGAAATAATTAGATACTCAAGTTTCAGAACTTTGGGTTGAAAACGGCTTTCAGGACCACCAAATTTTTAATTCGTAAAAAACAATTTAAGTTCCATATACCTCAACTCTTATCCTTGTCCCTAAAGTTCCAACATTAATTTTCATTTATTAAATGCTGAATAGAGATTTTCAGATTTTTAACATTTGTCACAATATCAATTATACTATATTCTAAGTTGTGTATATTAATTTTTGCTGAGAACATCATGAAAAAATACTGACTTGATTGTTCTAGCTCTACATTATACATAATAAGATACTTAAGTGTCTATAATGAAGATACGTAAGAAATCTTATAGCCTTCAAAAAAAGTCCTTAGAGTCAAGTTGCTAAAGTCCATAGTTTCGGAGTTATAATAATTTTAATAATTTGAAAAATATAATGTAAAAAAAAAAAAATCGGTGTGTCGGTTGACCCTGTGGGCCAGCCCCAAAACTTCCCGCCCATTTCGAGCTCCTTGAGCTCGAAAAATTGTTGTGGATACATTTTCGAGCTCTTCGAGCTCGAAAATACTTTTGTATGCGTTTATTTTCGGAAAATAACATTTTTTACCATTTTTTCTACAACGATATCTCTCGAACGAATAAACCGATTGAGACGTTTAAGGTGGCAATCGACGCGTTTTATTGAGTTCTACAACTGATCAAATTTTGAAATTGATTTATCGAGCCGTTTTTGAGAAATTTTCAAAATACTAAAAAAAATTTTTTTTTTATTCTTTCGTTAACGGTATCTCTCGAACGAATAAACCGACTTTGATTTTTTAGGCGGCATTCGACGCGGCTTACAAAGTTTAAGAGCTGATGACATTTTGGGATCAATCCATTCAGCGAATTAAAAGTTATTCAGAAAAAACATTTTTGAAAAAATTTAATTTTTGAAATATCTCCGAACGTACGCGACCGATTAAGCTCAAATTGCCAGTGTTTATAGTAAATAAAAAGTCGCGTCGAATGATACCTTACAGTTCAAAATCGGTTCATCCGTTCAAAAGTTACAGAATATTTACATACGTACGTACGTATAATACGTACGTACATACATACATACGTACATACATACACTCGGACATCATCGTGAAATTAGTCAGAATAGCTTTCTAGGACCTCAAAACGTCGACATCCGTTGGAATTTCGATTTTCACAAATCGGACTGAAACCAATAACTTCCCGAATTTTTTAAAATTTGCAATTTTCTTAGCGGGAAGTTAAAAAATGACAATTGATATTTTATTTTATAAATTATTAAAGTCACTATAACTCGGAAACTATGGACTTTAGCGACTTCACTCTCCGACCTTTTTTTGAAGGGAATAAAATTTCCTATAAGATTCCCATTTACATTTTTGGTGTGCATTCATTGGTTTACGTTCTGCAAGCCAATAAAGGTCAATTTGATACAAAAATAGACTTCCTCAGCGGACATCAGTGAAACAGCTGAAATTACAGCTAAGTTACTATAGGCACTTTCGATGAATACTAAATGCCCTATAATTTGCGACCAAAACCGCGTCGATATCATAAAACGCAGCTGAGTATTAGAAAGTTAAAAAAAAAGTAATTTAATTAACGTGTATTTTAAACGGGAAATCTTGGAAATCAAATAGAAAGTACTTAGGATTGGAATTAAGAGCTCAAACTTGGCAGGAATTTTTGTTTCAGCATAAAAAACAATATTTTGCTTGATGAGCAACAAAAAAAAATACTTTCGCCGGAAACGAAGCACCCTAATATATATGTGGAAGAAGAGAAAGCCACCGTTGCTAAGCAGCTGCAGAAGTAGTTCAATTCTTGCCACTGGATGGCACTCAACTTCTTGTGCTGTTCCTGGTTAGATGGGCTTTCTCCCACTACTCGATTGACTAACGCACATGCGCAGTAATGACGTACCTATAAAAAAATGGTGGGAGAAAAGTTCATTCTTTTGCAGACTTAACTATACAGAATAGCCATACAGCCATATTTATCATTTCTTGGTGAAACTTGTTAGGGTTCACATCGTAGTGTTAACTAATAAGTCTAAATATTTGTTGATATTGTGTTACTATTTCGGTTAGAGGTTTCAGTTACCATGGTTGACTCGGCTTATTCATTCGTTTCAGTGCTTATCAATGATGAAGATATTGATATATCGAAACCACCACCAACTCCAGGGAAATCAATTGAACGGGATTTTCCTGATATTTACAAAAAATACGACCAGCCGAAGAAGCAAATTGAATTGAAATCGCCAGAGGTAACAAATCATTCTACACAGCATGTTAACCAAAAATATAATTTTAGTGTTCTAGATAAAAGAGGGAAAAAACAAGTCACGATCCGACAATTTCCAAACAAGAATAGGAGTCGATGGATGGAGGAATTATATTCTACCTGCGGCTCCATTAATAGTGTGAGGAAAAGTAAAGATGTGAAACGGGTCCAAAAACGAAAAGAGTGCTCGCTACAAGAAGTTGATGCTATTTCATCCCAGAGTAAGAAGCAAAAAGTTCTTAATTAATAAAATCAAAAATTTACATGATTGATTTTTATTAGTTGTAGTTCATAAGGTTTCTTATGTCATATCACCTTTTTTTTGCATGTTTTTAAGTAATTTAATTTTATATTCATTACTTTAAATTTTTCAGTTTATCGCATGTTAGTTTTAAGAAGTGATGACAACCGGCCGGCTTGGCCACTAACAATATTTAATTTCTCAAGATATATTTTATATTAATATGTCGCAAGAACAGTGGGTTCTGAATATTTTTAAACACGCCAGTAGAAATTACTTCTGACTGCCAGTCCTAAGCCTGGAAAAAGTGTGAAGGGAAATGTATTCAATCAAGTACACATTCAAACACATGTATATGTATAAAGTGTCATAGCGCAAGCCTACCCTAGACATAGTGGTATTCAGCCTCTCACTTTTGATAAATGTTTTATTAAATTCCTTTTTAGCCAAAAGATAATTGATTATTCGTCTTAAAATTATAAAAGTCTGCCCATTTCGGTTCTCAGATGTGATTTAAGTCATTAAATTTAGCTAGCATATTCTATAGCAATCCCGATTGAGAACGTTTTACATGCGTAAGGGGCACTGCCAGAATGTAAAAAATACCATGAATCAGTAAATATTGATATTTTTCTCATATCAATGATTCATTATTTCGCCACCAGCGATGATTCAGCCTGTATTTTGTACTATAGTTTCATTCAGTTGAGTAAAAATTTCTTACAATTCAAGCAATCGATAGTTAAATTATCGATATCTAGAGACGACGATCAATTGACCGTAAGGACATTTTAGTTGTCCATGATATTATAACTAAATCTTCGTTGATATTTAAGATGATTTTTAACTTCCCGCTTAGAAAATTGCAAATTTTCAAAAATTCGGGAAGTTATTGGTTTCAGTCCGATTTGTAAAAATCGAAATTCCAACAGATGGCGACGTTTTCAGGTCATAGAAAGCTATTCTGACTAATTTCACGATGATGTCCGAGTGTATGTATGTATGTACGTACGTATGTAAATATCTATAACTTTTGAACGGATCGACCGATTTTGAGCGGCAAGGTGTCATTCGACGCAGTTTCGTAATATTTTGAAGCTGAAAAAAAATTGAGCTTGATCGGTAGAGCTCGTTCGGAGATATTCCAAAAATAAACTTTTTTCAAAAATGTTTTTTTTGGATAACTTTTTACGGGCTCGATGGATTAATTCCAAAATGGACTGGGCTCTGGAGATTCATAAGCCGCGTCGAATGCCACCTCAAACATCGAAACCGGTTAATTATTTCAAGAAAAACCGTTGTCGAAAGAATTAAAAAAAAAAAATTTTTTTAGTATTTTGAAAATTTCTCAAAAATGACTCGATAAATCAATTTCAAAATTTAATCAGTTATAGAACCCAATGAAACGCGTCGACTGCCACCTTAAACGTCTCAATCGGTTTATTCGTTCGAGAAATATCGTTGTAGAATAAATTGTAAAAAACGTTATTTTTTGAAAACAAAAGCATACAAAAGTATTTTCGAGCTCGAAGAGCTCGAAAATGTATCTACTACAATTTTTCGAGCTCAAGGAGCTCGAAATACGCGGGAAGTTTTGGGGCTGGCCCGCAGGGTCAACCGACAGACCGATTTTTTTTTTATGCATTTGACGTCAGTGTACTTGTATTTTCAATGTCGATTGTATTTCAAATACAGTGACTCCAATTTTCTGCTGATTACATACATTAATATTCACTTAATTCGAAAGTTAAAAACAACTTGATAACTACAGTTTGCCCTTACTTGAGATCTATTGTTTGTATTGACAATGAATTGACGAATATAATCCAAAAGAAGAAGTTTTGATCCACTTTTAAAAAATGTATCCAGTACATTATATATCTAAATGTTAGACAAAACTTTGATTTTGAATAGTGGACGGCTATATCGATTATATTGAATTTAATTTAACTGATCTTTGCTCCAGAATTTAATAATTTCGTTTGCTCAAAATATATTATGTAAATTTCACGCAAATTAAATAAGTAAGCTTTTGCTGAACAAGGGTTACGAAAAGGAGACACTCAGAAAATTAAATAATAGGAATTACCATCTAGTTATGGAGAAATTTTTACCGTAAATCTGACAGTCATGAATACTAACTAGATGATTGTATAAATCATCTACATTGTAACAAATATCATCATTATGATTTATACAATCATATAGATAAACTGAAAGTCCAGTAGTGGTATCGCCACTATAGCGGACCTCACTCCAAAGTGGAGGGGGATATCGCGCGGTGGTGGGAGCTAGAGCAGTATGAATTGCCCGCTCCCACCGATTTAAATTCTACTAATAATAATAATAATAATAATAATAATAATAATAATAATAATAATAATAATAATAATAATAATAATAATAATAATAATAATAATAATAATAATAATAATAATAATAATAATAATAATAATAATAATAATAATAATAATAATAATAATAATAATAATAATAATAATAATAATAATAATAATAATAATAATAATAATAATAATAATAATAATAATAATAATAATAATAATAATAATAATAATAATAATAATAATAATAATAATAATAATAATAATAATAATAATAATAATAATAATAATAATAATAATAATAATAATAATAATAATAATAATAATAATAATAATAATAATAATAATAATAATAATAATAATAATAATAATAATAATAATAATAATAATAATAATAATAATAATAATAATAATAATAATAATAATAATAATAATAATAATAATAATAATAATAATAATAATAATAATAATAATAATAATAATAATAATAATAATAATAATAATAATAATAATAATAATAATAATAATAATAATAATAATAATAATAATAATAATAATAATAATAATAATAATAATAATAATAATAATAATAATAATAATAATAATAATAATAATAATAATAATAATAATAATAATAATAATAATAATAATAATAATAATAATAATAATAATAATAATAATAATAATAATAATAATAATAATAATAATAATAATAATAATAATAATAATAATAATAATAATAATAATAATAATAATAATAATAATAATAATAATAATAATAATAATAATAATAATAATAATAATAATAATAATAATAATAATAATAATAATAATAATAATAATAATAATAATAATAATAATAATAATAATAATAATAATAATAATAATAATAATAATAATAATAATAATAATAATAATAATAATAATAATAATAATAATAATAATAATAATAATAATAATAATAATAATAATAATAATAATAATAATAATAATAATAATAATAATAATAATAATAATAATAATAATAATAATAATAATAATAATAATAATAATAATAATAATAATAATAATAATAATAATAATAATAATAATAATAATAATAATAATAATAATAATAATAATAATAATAATAATAATAATAATAATAATAATAATAATAATAATAATAATAATAATAATAATAATAATAATAATAATAATAATAATAATAATAATAATAATAATAATAATAATAATAATAATAATAATAATAATAATAATAATAATAATAATAATAATAATAATAATAATAATAATAATAATAATAATAATAATAATAATAATAATAATAATAATAATAATAATAATAATAATAATAATAATAATAATAATAATAATAATAATAATAATAAAAAAGTTAAAAGCAATGAAAAATTTCATTTTATTTATTTCTATTCTAATATAGTAAAATTTACTAAACGGAATAGTCAAATTTATTAAATATATAGTAAAGTTTACTGATGCAGTATAGTAGATTTTCCATAACCAGTATATACACGGAGAGAAATGCCAAGTAAATAAGCCTATGCAGCATAGTAATAATTACATTACTCTGTAGTTTGTGTAAGCAGTCACATAAGAGCAGCAGGACACACACCATAGACTAATGTAAATATTACTGTGTTGGATAGGCATATTCACTTGACATTGCTCTCCATGTATGAAAATACTAAACGAGTTGTAAAATATACTTATCTACACGGAGAAAAAAATCTGATAATATTTTTTATTTTTCAAATAAAAATTACTATGTCGCCGAGGCAAACTAGAAACGGTCCACACGGAAAAAAAGGAACTGCAATAAATAAAGTTTGATGTCTAATAATTATCATATTTTTAGCGATTAATATAAATTCAAATAGTAATATTGTGATTTCAACACTTAATAAATAATAATTATAAATCGAATGTTAAAATATACAGTTCATTTAGATAAAATTATCATTTAAAACTATAAAAAAGACAAAGTAATTACTAAAAAAATTAAACTTTAAAGTTTAACAGCCAAAACTTAAATATCTATCGTTTGTAAAATAAGAAATTAAAGTCTCAAACAATAAAAATATAAAGGATACAAAATATTAAATTTAGTTAGAACGTTATTTTGTAAAGTCCTCTAACTAAGAAACTTTACCAAGAGTTGTTTTTAAATTTTAATATTAGTCAACAGTCAAATTTAATGATATGAACGAGAATAAATAAATTTTCATGGATGTTTATTATTAAAGCAAATATTAAATATTCCCACTGAAATCAGTAAAGATTGACTATATGAAACTGTACATTATACTTGTCAATTTGTAAAAGGTATGTGTCAACCTCAGAAAATTTTATTGTTTGATGCAGTAAAATTTCATGCGCTACCGTCATCCATTTAAATTCGGAAATAACCCGATTCTCATACGCATGCTGTGGCCGAGCGCTCTAAGTGCCAGGGACTGGACTCTGTTCACGAAAGGTCGGCGGTTCGAGCCCGAGAGTCGGCTGAAATTTTTCTGATGATTTTTTCATACAAATTCGAACTACATACTGTACCCGACTGAATCAGTTATTCAAAATACAAACAAGGATACAATCAATTAGATACACAACGATGAGAAAACAGACAATGGAAGAAGGGAGAAGGAGGGGGTGAAATCAGAAACCCGAATAAACCTTGAACTACGACAGCAAACGGTAAAAGCTGGAAATAAATAATTCAAAACAAAAAAATAGAAAATAAAAAAAAAAATACATATTTTTATTATTTGAAACAATAAAAATGAGGGTTTAGAACAAAAATTATTACTACGGTAGCATAAGAAAAAGTAACGATCGACTATAAAATTAAACACATCGACTTAGAGATTTTTATTGTTTGAAACTTTAAAATTTACGGTTTAAGTTTTAATTTTTACTATCGTCAGTCTAAAAAATATCATCCTGCCATTGAAACTATACAATTCAAAATAATAATTTTTACTATTTGAAATGTTAAAAACTATATCTTTACCCTATACTTTTTTTCTTTGAGCATAAGTATATTTTAACAGATCACTCATATATTTTAACCTTATACTTTATAATAAATAACAAAATCGCACCCGGGCGCCGCATTACTATTTGAAACAATAAAAAGTATTGATAATTCGGGTGAATTTTAACATTTCTTTTTTTCCGTGCAATAATATCGAAATTTTCCTTTAAATAAGTAAAAATTATAATCGCTTAATCCTATAAATTACTAAATTAAAAGTAGAATTATTATGAGTTTTAGACTACAAACACAAGCATTCAATAAAATTTACTATTTGATTTAGTAAAAAATCTATTTCAGAATAAAACTTTCAATGAGACAGCTATTGAATTTTTACTAATCCAGATTGTAAAATTTTTCTCCAAAGTGTAATAATAAATTTTTTTTTTCCAACGAGATATATATATATATATATATTGTTGGAATGTATCTGTATATTTATATATGGATATATCTTAACTGTCATCTTGAAATCCGCCATCATTTTTTAACTTCCCGCTAAGAAAATTGCAAATTTTAAAAAATTCGGGAAGTTATTGGTTTCAGTCCGATTTGTGAAAATCGAAATTCCAACAGATGTCTACGTTTTGAGGTCCTAGAAAGCTATTCTGACTAATTTCACGATGATGTCCGAGTGTATGTATGTATGTACGTACGTATGTAAATATCTATAACTTTCGAACGGATCGACCGATTTTGATCGGCAAGGTGTCATTCGACGCAGTTTTGTAATATTTTGAAGCTGAAAAAAATTGAGCTTGATCAGCAGGGCTCGTTCGGAGATATTCCAAAAATAAACTTTTTTCAAAAATGTTTTTTTTGGATAACTTTTTACGGGTTCGATGGATTAATTCCAAAATGGACTGGGCTCTGGAGATTTATAAGCCGCGTCGAATGCCACCTCAAACATCAAAATCGGTTAATTCTTTCAAGAGAAACCGTTGTCGAAAGAATTAAAAAAAAAAATTTTTTTTAGTATTTTGAAAATTTCTCAAAAATGAGTCGATGAATCGATTTCAAAATTTAATCAGTTATAGAACTCAATAAAACGCGTCGACTGTCACCTTAAACGTCTCAATCGGTTTATTCGTTCGAGAGATATCGTTGTAGAAAAAATTGTAAAAAACGTTATTTTTTGAAAACAAAAGCATACAAAAGTATTTTCGAGCTCGAAGAGCTCGAAAATGTATCTTTTACAGTTTTTCGAGCTCAAGGAGCTTGAAATACGCGGGAAGTTTTGGGGCTGGCCCACAGGGTCAACCGACAGACCGATTTTTTTTTTTGACCACGACGGGATTCGAACCTACGCCTTGTGAATAATCCAGTTCAAATGCAAGCACGCTAACCACTCGGCTACAAGTACCATTCGAATTTCTCCAAGTATATGCCAAATATAAATAAAATACAACGAACTCGAGATTATATCCCACGTATTAAAAGTTACAATCTCAAATAGTAATTTTTACCCGCTAAGTGGCGATTCACATTACCGATGTTTTAAAAACTACAGTACCTCAAGAAAATTTTACTTGATATTATAAATTTTAGGATACTCTAATTCTTTTTACAATGTTTTCAGTAATAGTTTTAAAATGTTATGAAGTAAAATAAATAATCTTACAAATTGTACTAATCGGCATACAAATGAATAAATTTTGCGAAACTCATATAAATATAACTTGAGTAATGTGTGACTTTTCTGTTCCCGACTAGAAATTATAGTGAGGAATGCTGAAGAATTAGTGAGGGGCAAGTTTGGATTGCCTAACTTAGGCAAGCCTAATATGCGCCTTATTACATCCATGTTAGGCAAAGCGAAGATCGGTTTGCCAAATATGGATGGAATTCGGGACATCTATGGCAAGCCGAATTACGGCAAACCTTCGGTTACCGTTACTTCCTGCAAGTAAGGTGTTCCTAAGGTTTCTCAAAGTTTAACCTGCCAAGCTTAAGGGGAACTAGGGACATCTATGGCAAGCCGAACTTCGGTACTTGAATGTAAATCTTTTGCGTGTACTCATAACCTTCTTTTAATCTACTCATAATACTACTGCTGGACAATTTCTATTTAATTGACAACTTTATTCGATTAATTTTTTATGTTTAATTAATAATAAATTTTTTTTATATACTTTTTTGATGGGGGTAGAGCCTATATACTTTTTTAACAATTTTTTTTAATTTAGTTTAAATTTTTATACTCGGTCGCTTGAGAGTCACTTAGGACCTTTGCAGCAAGTGTGGCTTCCAAACTGCCGCCGAATTTGGAAGCTAAGTAAGGCTGAGTCTCGCAACTGCGTTACATCCCAAACATCGCCCTTGTTTGGATACCTTACTTGCCACAAGTTTGGCTTCCAAACTGCCACCGAATTCGGATGCTAAACTTAGGGCACTTTAGGCTTAGGATCCTTGCAGCAAGTGTGGCTTCCAAACTGCCACCGAATTTGGAAGCCAAGTAAGGCTGAGTCTCGCAACTGCGTTACATCCCAAACATGGCCCTCGTTTGGATGCCTCACTTGCCACAAGTTTGACATTCGGCATGCCTCATTTGGAGCAAACTACCGCCTCACTACAATTTCTAGTCGGGATTGTTTCCAGATAAAAATCACTATCTACTCTATTCTAATATTTTCTATATCATCTACTGAATTTCACAGAATAGATAAAAATAAATATAAGTTTTCGGGGAGGGTGGGGCAGAGCGGCCCCCCTAAGCCAATTATTACTTTTTGTGGCTTTCAACCATCAGATCACTTTACTTTTTTCCTATTTCGAACAAATTTATGGACATTATTGCCGAAATTCTGAAAAAAAATTTGCTTCTGGTGGGGCAGAGCGGCCCCCCTCCAAAAAATGATAAAAAGTCTTTTTTTCTGTTTTTTTTTTTTTTTTTTTTAATTGTTTCCATCATTAAGAATGTATTTCTTTCTCTTGACAACTATTTTTGGTTTTATATTACTCAAAAAAAAATTTTTAAGGTGTAATAAATCGTTCACCCTCGATTGGCTTATAGTTACTAATTATTATTTAATAAAAAAAAAATTCTATATTTCTTATTTGTCATTATTTTGAACCCAAAAAACGTGTTTTTTAATTTGTTAGATTATGGATAGTTTTACTTTATTTCAAAAATTAATCAACTAAAAAAAAAAAATTTTTATTTTTGAATATTTTTAGTGACCAAATTTTCATCAAAGATAGAAAATCAGCCGAAAAATATGAAAAAATCATTTTTTCAAAAGTTTCGGCTTGTCCATTTTGCCACAGGTGTCATGCGTAGAGCTAAAAATGCGCAAACATATCGGATTTATAGTAATTAGACGAAAAAAAAAATTTTTTTTTTTATCAAAATTTCAGGGGGCCGCTCTGCCCCACCCTCCCCTACAGTAATTTATTGTTAATAAATTGTAATATTTAACTTCTACGCTTACAAATCTTTTTAACTCAGAATTGTAATATTATCAAAGAGATTTTTGAATATTGTTACTTCCAGAATGATCGTTGTGAAATAATTATAGATTGTTACCATTCTTTGTTCAATTTTTACTAATCTGCATTATAATTTTTACAAATCGTAAAATTTACAATACTGATTGTAAGAATCAATAAAAAAAATGTAACTTTCCATTATTAATAGTAATTTTTGGTTTGGATTGTAAATTTCTCTTCGGAAAGTAATTTCCATTTGACAATTATAAATATCATCTAATTTTGAGCTTCGCTTTTTCCGTGTATTTATGAATTTTTTATATAATTCATAAACGTTTTGAAATTACTATCTAAGTTTAGTAATTATTCTCATATTTTTAAGTAAATTTTACTACATTTTCTTCTCTGTGTAGATATATGTATGCAGAAAATAGAGAAAATTTATAATCCAACTTAAATTTAAATAAAATTTATTTAAGTGTTCTGATGGCAGTCTTTACTGAAAATTGAATATGCCAAGTTGTTGCAGAAAACCGAAAATAAAAAAAAAACTGAAAAATTTTGCATATAGATATTTATAGAAATAACCGTCGGAATTCAATTTCATGTTTTGTAAAAATATAATATGTTCTGTATTTTTTTTTATTTATAATTAATGCAATAAATTATGTATCTATCTGTACATACTATATATTTGTTTAATTTTATCTCCCGTTGATCCATAACCTTCATTTTAATTTTCTTTTCTAACTACTTATGAGGAATATTTTTAATAACTAGAAAATTTTATACATAATATCTTTAGTTTTATTTTCGATAATCGATTGACGAATAATTTAAAAGTATTAGTCTAAGAGCCAGTGGGCGGCAGACAGGACATATTTTAGGAAAGCCTAAAATTTCCTCAGTGAGTCTGTTGTACCTACCAACCATGAAATGGGAGCTGGCTAAGCTCGATCGCGGTGGCTCCGGCTACACTCAGGTGTGACAGGTGTGAAAATTTCATGAACTCTGGACATATTTTAGGAAAGCTGCCGTTTAGATATGTTAAAGTATACTACTATAGCTGTCTAAAATCAAAACGGCAGACCATTATCGCGGTTCTAGAGTGGTGGCAGACAATTTTGAAAATTAAAAAAAAAATTTTTTTCAACATATTTTAGGAAATTTGAAATTTATATATGTTATTTTTTGAAGTATAAGAAGCTTATATTTCTGGAGGCAGACCGATACGTCGGTTCCTTCGATCTGGCAGACAGTAAAATCTTTTTCTCCCACGAGCTTACCTGGGTGTAGTAAATACGTTGTGTATGAGTAAGACCACGCCAAGTGGACCCCCTCTTTTTCCACTTGATCATAATAATTAAGCCTATGTATCTTATTCTCTAATAGTCACTATAAAAAATGAATTCCCGAAACTATTTTTCAAAATTTTTATTTTAAAAATAATTTATTTTACAATGAAAATTTTGACTACTTTTTTAAAAAATAGATTTTAAAATAACCGTTAAAGATAAATTGATGAAATTTTCAAGATTTATTGTCAAATACATATATTTTATTAAGATAATAATAGCTTAAAATTATTTATTTACTATCCTATTGTTAATTAACTTTTAAGTGAGCAAATTAAAATTTTATTGACTTCTCGATAAAAAATGAAGTTTTTTTTCATCGGTTACATGTGTTATTTATTAAAGTTTAAGATCCCTGAAGAAAATCTCACTGCTCGCGATTAGTTTAAACAATATGAATGTATTTATCACCGCGCGCAGGGTGCCGGGTGCTCTCAATACAATGCGCGGCCGAGCGTTTCAGGCTATATTGCAGCTTCAGTCGGTCATAATTAAAATAACAATTAAAAATATTGTTATTGAACAACTTTTATTTTTTTAAACAATATCATGGATGATACAATATAATAATTTTTCATTATTACACTAAAAAAAAAAAAAAAAAAACGGTATTCAAGTATCTGGGTGTTTGTATCTTTCCGAGTAAATATTTGTTTAATCATAGTGAAAATATACTCCAACCGAGTAATATTTTCTTAAATTAGAGACAACTAACTAAAAATGAAGCTTAATCATTAGTTAGTTTTTCTTGACTCATTATGAAAGATTATTTTATCATATTATTTATGAAATTATTTAGAATAATAAAATTTATTAAATAAACATATTTTTAAGTTTTTAATATTTTCAAGTTTAATTATTAGTTAGTTTACTTAGTTTTTCTTGATTATTAATGAATAGTAAGTAATTAATTTATTAATTATCAGTTACTAACAATTTCTAAATTATTATTTACTATTAATTAAGTTTAATTACGAGATAGTTTTCCGTGTTTCAGCTAACCAAGAAAAAAAAAATACGGGATTCAAGTATCTGCGTATTTGTATCCTCCCGGGAACTTATTTGTTTAATGTTACTTAAAATTTACTCTAACCAAGAATATTTTCTTAAAATAAGTATACGAATTCTTAAATTAAGGAAATATTACTCGGTTGGAGTATATTTTACTATGATTAAACAAGTATTTACTCGGGAAGATTCAAACGCCCAGATACTTGAATACCGTTTTTTTTTTTTTTTTTTTTTTAGTGTAATAATGAATAATTATTATATTGTATCATCCATGATATTGTTTAAAAAAATAAAAGTTGTTCAATAACAATATTTTTAATTGTTATTTTAATTATGACCGACTGAAGCTGCAATATAGCCTGAAACGCTCGGCCGCGCATTGTATTGAGAGCACCCGGCATCCTGCGCGCGGTGATAAATACATTCATATTGTTTAAACTAATCGCGAGCAGTGAGATTTTCTTCAGGGGTCTTAAACTTTAATAAATAACACATGTAACCGATGAAAAAAAACTTCATTTTTTATCGAGAAGTCAATAAAATTTTAATTTGCTTACTTAAAAGTTAATTAACAATAGGATAGTAAATAAATAATTTTAAGCTATTATTATCTTAATAAAATATATGTATTTGACAATAAATCTTGAAAATTTCATCAATTTATCTTTAAAGGTTATTTTAAAATCTATTTTTTAATTAAAAGTAGTGAAAATTTTCATTGTAAAATAAATTATTTTTAAAATAAAAATTTTGAAAAATAGTTTCGGGAATTCATTTTTCATAGTGACTATTAGAGAATAAGATACATAGGCTTAATTTTTATGATCAAGTGGAAAAAGAGGGGGTCCACTTGGCGTGGTTTTACTCATACACAACGTATTTACTACACCCAGGTAAGCTCGTGGGAGAAAAAGATTTTACTGTCTGCCAGATCGAAGGAACCGACGTATCGGTCTGCCTCCAGAAATATAAGCTTCTTATACTTCAAAAAATAACATATATAAATTTCAAATTTCCTAAAATATGTTGAAAAAAATTTTTTTTTTAATTTTCAAAATTGTCTGCCACCACTCTAGAACCGCGATAATGGTCTGCCGTTTTGATTTTAGACAGCTATAGTAGTATACTTTAACATATCTAAACGGCAGCTTTCCTAAAATATGTCCAGAGTTCATGAAATTTTCACACCTGTCACACCTGAGTGTAGCCGGAGCCACCGCGATCGAGCTTAGCCAGCTCCCATTTCATGGTTGGTAGGTACAACAGACTCACTGAGGAAATTTTAGGCTTTCCTAAAATATGTCCTGTCTGCCGCCCACTGGCTCTTAGACTATTACCCTTCACCAGATTAACGACCGCGCACTTGTCCAACCCGAAAGCCATGCCGACATCCCGTGTATACTCCCCTACGATATTCAAGGATGTCTGAAGGTGTTCCTCATCAGGAGCATACACCTTCAGATCATCCATGTAGAGTAAGTGGGTGATCGAGTATTTTCGATCATTTGGTGGACCCACTGAGTATCCACGGGTGCGGCGTAGCGCAACAGATATTGGCAGCAGTGAGATGCAAAACAGCAGAGGGCTCAGAGAATCTCCCTGAAAGACTCCTCGTTTGTACTGTACAACTTCGGCTACACGTTTGTCGTTACCACATGAAATGTGGAACCGTGTTCGCCAAAGCTGCATCGTACGCTGAATGCATCCCACTGTATCGCGATTGACCCCAAGGCACTTGAGCAAAAAGAGAATAAGCTCATGAGATGTTGAGTCGAATGCCTTGCGGTAGTCAATCCAGGCCATTGACAGGTTGCGCTGATAGTAGATCGCGTCTTGAATGACGCATCGATCCACTAACAGATTCTCTTTGCAACCTGACGGGCCCCTTTTCCTGCCACGTTGTTCGTATATCTGCTGCCATACAGGGTCTATCTCCTATTATTATTATCATTATTATTATCATCATTATTATTATTATTATTATTATTATTATTATTATTATTATTATTATTATTATTATTATTATTATTATTATTATTATTATTATTATTATTATTATTATTATTATTATTATTATTATTATTATTATTATTATTATTATTATTATTATTATTATTATTATTATTATTATTATTATTATTATTATTATTATTATTATTATTATTATTATTATTATTATTATTATTATTATTATTATTATTATTATTATTATTATTATTATTATTATTATTATTATTATTATTATTATTATTATTATTATTATTATTATTATTATTATTATTATTATTATTATTATTATTATTATTATTATTATTATTATTATTATTATTATTATTATTATTATTATTATTATTATTATTATTATTATTATTATTATTATTATTATTATTATTATTATTATTATTATTATTATTATTATTATTATTATTATTATTATTATTATTATTATTATTATTATTATTATTATTATTATTATTATTATTATTATTATTATTATTATTATTATTATTATTATTATAATTATTATTATTATTATTATTATTATTATTATTATTATTATTATTATTATTATTATTATTATTATTATTATTATTATTATTATTATTATTATTATTATTATTATTATTATTATTATTATTATTATTATTATTATTATTATTATTATTATTATTATTATTATTATTATTATTATTATTATTATTATTATTATTATTATTATTATTATTATTATTATTATTATTATTATTATTATTATTATTATTATTATTATTATTATTATTATTATTATTATTATTATTATTATTATTATTATCATTATCATTATCATTATTATTATTATTAATATTATTATTATTATTATTATCATTATCATTATTATTATTGTGTGTGGACGTGTTCTATTTGTGGTCACCAAAAATGGAGTAAATTAAAGTTATAAGACGGATTTTTGAGATGGTGAATTGTGTAAGGGTGAATAAAGATTTATTTATCGCTTTAAGCAATAATTAATGATTGGTATTGCTATAGTTGTGTTATTTTAACAATAATTGTGCGTTTATAATAATTGTGAGGTTATACGCCATAGTGATTTGGAATTCTCTATAAGGTCGTTTTTTCTTAAATTAGTTTCCAGTCTCATCACAAATATGTCCATGACCAGTGGCAACATGAGAGACGTTGCGGCCAAAACTTATACTTGCTATCGTTGTAAAAAAGTTATCGGTAGAACTGTCATGAGCTGTAATATCTGCCTCAAGGATTTTCATCCTGGTTGTTCTGATTCGAATGCGCATAAAATTTATGATTCTAATAACCAACTAACACGATGTAATGGACCATATAATGTTTATGATATTCAGCTGAATGGAACAAAAGATAAAGAGAAGGATATCACTGAACGCATTGTAATAAATGATAGCTCAGTAGATAAAGGTAGTCTAGTTGATAGTAATTCCAGTGACACTTGGATTTCTAAGGTGGATTTAATTCTAAAAAAAATTGACACAATCAATTCTAAAAATATAATGTGTATTAAAGAATTGATTAAAACTGATATAAACGATCATATAAGTGATATGAAAAATTTAATCTCACAAATTGTGCAAAAAGAAATATCAAAAATATCTATAGAATTAAAAAAAGAGTTTGGAGTTTTAAAAGACACATTAGAAATCACAAAAACGCAGCAGGAGACATATAATGTTATTAGCAATAAGAATAATATAAAAAACAATATTAGTAATAATAATAATAAAAACAGCTACAATGCAATAACAAAAAAGATTCCAGTTGTGAGTAGAGTGGATCGTATTGTTGTTGAACCTGTAAAAAACCAGGAAACTGGTGTAACAGTTAATCAGTTAAAAAGTAACATTGATGTTGTGGAGCTCGGAGTCAATGTCAAAAAATTTACTGCACAACCTAATGGTAAGGTTATTATTGATATAGAAAAAGAAGCGGATAAAATAAAGTTAACAAATGAAATTCAAAGTCGTTTTGGTGACGCATATAAAATAAAAAATGTCAGTAAAAAGTTACCAAAAATAAAAATTGTTAAAATGGAAGACCACATTATACAGATGAGTGATGACAAGATTGTAAAAAATTTAATAAATCAGAATGAGTGGTTAAATATAAAATGCAACGGAATAGTAAATGATAAATTGAAAGTGATAAAAAAATATCCAACAACGAAAGATTTTGGATCAATAATCATGGAGGTAAGCCCAGCAATCCATGAAAAATTTGTTACTCAAGGGAGAATAAGATTTGGATGGAATAACTATAGAGTATTTAATCATGTTAACTTACTAAGGTGCTTTAGATGCTGGAAGTTCGATCATGTTGCAAATAATTGTACTCATAAAGAGGTATGCAGACTGTGCTCAGAAAATCATCACGAAAGTGAGTGTAAAAAGGAATATACTAAATGTGTGAACTGTGTGGATGCGATTGATAAATTCAAACTTAAAGACATTGATACAAATCATTCTGCTACGGATAGGAATTGTAGTTCATTTATTAAATTATTAAATAAGAGACAAATCAACACCCTGTATGCGGAACAATAGCAATCGGATATGTTGAAATCTGGAAATCTTAAGAAGACTATGCTGAGTATTATAGCAGTTAATATATGTGGACTGATAAATCGAAAGGATGAAATAGAGATTATAATTAGTTCAATAAAACCAGATATCATATGCTTGTGTGAAACTCACGTAACAGAAGATATATTAGACCATGAAATCGCGATGACAAACTATAACATGATAAGAACTAATACGTGTAATAGCAGAACGGGAGGAGTGATCACGTATATAAAAAGTAATATTAATTATAAGGTTACGGTAAGCAGTGTGGAATTAATTAGTGGTTCATGGATAAACTGTATAAAGATTCAGAATGTCAAGGAAAAGTTGTTAATATGTAATTTGTATAGATCGCCGAGTTCCAGTGTAAATGTATTCTGTGATAAGTTTCTTGAATTAGCTGAAAAATTAGTAGATGTAGGAAGATTAATGATAGTAGGTGACTTTAACATTGATATATTAAAAAACAATTTCTATGCAAGAAGACTAATAGAAGGAATGTTGTATATAGGATTGAAACAAAATATTAATGCTCCGACAAGATCGACTTTTAATTCCGAAACGATAATTGATTTAGTTTTCACAAATTTTAAAGTGAATTCAAAAGTATTGACAACGCCAAAAATCTCGGATCATAATATCATTTATGTAGAGATTGATGGTATGCATAATTTAAATAAGAACTCTGTAGTTTGCGGTAGAGATTATTCTAAATTTGATGACAATGTTTTTCAAACAGAATTGATAAAAAAATTTAATAACGCAGATATTAACTTGTGTGATATTCATGATGATGACAATAAAGTAAAAAATTTTAATTTAGCTATTGAACAGATTAGTATGAACGTAGTAGATGTACTAAACTATGTAGCGCCCTATAGAGAGAAAATTGTAAAACATAGATGGGACAATAAGCCCTGGATAAATAGGGAAATTATAAAGGTTATAAAAAATAGAGATAAGGCTTTTAAATTAGCTAAGAATTCTCAAGCATTAGAGAATATCAATTATTATAAATCATTACGTAATAAAGTAGTTGATGAATTAAGAAAAAGTAAGAAACAATACTATGAACGTCATATTGATAACAACAGAAGCAATCCTCAAAAAATGTGGAGAGCACTAAAAGAGTTGGTGGGTGATAAGAAAGCAAGTTATTCAAATGTGCATGAAATTCAAATTGGGAATGAAGTTATAACTAATAGTCATTTGATACCGAATAGAATGAATAAATACTTCATTGTTAGTATTAACAATATTGTTAGAGAGATAGATTGTGATGGGAATAACACGCATGCTGAAAATAATGTTTGTAATGTAAATAAATGGGAAGTATTTGATAACATCGACTACAGTATAATTGATAAGGCAATAAATAATCTTGACTGTAAGAAAGGTTCAAAGAATGAAGTTAATGCAAAAATTGTTAGGCTTATATGGAGTGCGAGAAGTGATATAATATTGTACATGTTAAATAACTCTCTTAAATTAGGGATAGTACCAGACTTATGGAAAATATCGACAGTTACACCTATTCAAAAAGTAGTAGGAAGTATGCGAGCTGAAGATCAAAGACCGATAAATACACTGCCGATATACGAACAACTATTGGAACATGTCGTAAAAATACAATTTGATAAATTTGTTGAGAAGAATAATATAATTAAATCGGAGCAATCAGGCTTCAGAAAAAATCATTCATGCGAGACTGCTATTCAGCATTCTGTAATAAGTTGGCGAAAAGATTTAGATAAAGGTTTGTATATTGGTGTTGTATTCGTCGACTTTGCTCGTGCGTTTGAAACAATTAATCGCAAAATATTACTGAAAATACTGCATAACTTGGGAATACGTGGTGTAGTGTTAAAATGGTTTGAATCCTATTTATATGAAAGAAAGCAGAGAGTAAAATTTCAGAATAAGCTGTCGGAGGAAAGTGAAGTTCAATTTGGGGTACCTCAGGGGTCTAAGTTAGGTCCTTTGCTGTTTATAATTTATATAAATGAGGTAATAACGATATTTAAACGATTAGGTGTTGACTGCAAACTATTTGCAGATGATATGAGGTTATCTGTGTGTGGTAATAATATTTCTGATATTGAGAGGAAGTTGAATA